>OX101788.1:43687896-43766059 GCA_944452715.1 Ophion slaviceki | reverse complement strand
ACTACCATTTGAAATCCTGTACATAATAACGTGGAATGTCCCATTTGTTGGAAATCAGGTTCGATATCCAATAAATGAATCCTTACTCTTCAACTTTACGATTGTATCTATAATTATATTGGTAAAAGAATTGGGTGATTTCTATTTACAATGCTGGCACGCCCGTTGCGACAATAATATAAAACGTGCGCTCACGGCCGTGATGTCTTGGTACAATGCAATGCAGGCAGGCCCCGTTGAGTCGTTGGGGCAGGAGCGCGGGGCCCGTGCCCGTACCTCCTATCTGTGTATACGCGCGTTGACTCGCTGGTCTGGTAGTAGCGCGACCATAGTTGTTTATTTAACCACGTTTTTATTAACTCGCTTTGCTTGTCTGTTTGTCTGTTCGATACAAATGTTGCAATCGATTTTAAACTAACTTCTGGATGAGCTAGGGACTTGAAACTTTGAACATAGTTCAGATCTGGATGACAGGCAAATAAACGGACAGGCAAGTATATCACAGAGAGAGAAAAAAGAAAAAAATGTTGCAAAATAAATAAAGAAATAAAAAATATAGTTTAGTGAAAGAGGATAAAAAAAAGTATTAACAGTGAATAGTGCATTAGTGAAGATTTCAACGATGGGCAAGGGACAGCCCCCAACGCAAGCGACGCCTAGTGAAGGAGAAGCAAAATTTCACACACACACAAGAGTAAAAATCAGAAAATAAAATTATTTAAAATAAAAAAAAAATTGACCACTTTTTTTAAAACGGACTAGAAAGTATAAAATAATTTTTCTAGCCCCATACAGATTTATAACCCAATATAAAATTCTAACCGCATACAGATTGTCCTGAAAATTTGTGATTGTGAATTTTTAAGGGGTCTTCTCACTTTAGACGCTAAAAAAGGCTATTCTCATAATTTTTTAAAAAGATTTATATTATAGATATTAATATAAAAGTTGTTACACTTAATAAATAAACTTTCGAAATCCATAAAAAGATTTTTTTATGTATTTATGTAACCCAAGCAAACTTTAAACGCGTATTTCTCGAAACAACGTTTTTCGACAGCTTGTCGAAAAAATCTTCGAAACTAATGAACCGATCCTTATAAAATTTTAACCACATATTGTTTTCATCATCATATTCATAAGATATTTTTTTAAATTTTGATATTTGCTATTTTTTGCCAAAACCCGTGAAAAACCATATTTTTTTTAAATGTCCGACATTTTGTTATTTTTGCATATATAAAAATCATATGATTTGCGCTATAGCCATTAACATACTGAATCTAAAACCGTTTGATTTTTTTGTTTCGGATGATTCATCTCCGAGATTTCATCAACCGCGCAGACCTACAATTTTTTAGGACATTTTTTAACTACCATTTTCGTCTACAAACAGTGACTCAAATAAATATTTTTTTTCTCTGTATTCCGAAAGAGTATTAAGTGTAACAACTTTTATATGAATATCTATAATAAATCCGATCAAAAAAATTCATGAAAATAAGCTTTTTTATCGTCTATAGTGAGAAAACCCCTTAATAGCTATGAAGATGCTTGTAAGATTTAAAACTAAAAACGTGGGGCACATGCATAGATAACAGTAAGGAGTGTAGGGAGTAGCTGTCGTTGAGAAACCTTACACAACAGTTCATATCATTTGCAGTATAATAAAATTGTTAGTGACTTAGGTGAACTATTCATGCATCAGTTATCTATAACATGCGCCCAACGCTTTTGGTTTTAAATCTTACAAGTATTTTAACTAGGAGAAAATATTTCTTATTTTTTAGTCCGTTTTAGAAACGTGGTTTAACCCTTTCAATACGGCGAAAAAATCAGTTTAGTGCGCCTCATTACCGGAAACAGTTATTTCTCCTCCAAGTGATTATTACGATGAAATAACTTTTCTGGGTGAAACTTGCTCAATATAGGTGCGAATTCCTCACCACTGAAATGCGCCTGTGTTTTTCAGTAACTGAGAGATATCTTGTCACGGCCGTAATTTTAAAAAATTCCCAGACTGGGGCAGCACATGTCCCGTCAGGTATAAAAGGGTTAAACAATTTTTTTATTTAAATAATTTCGTTTATTTCTTTTTAGTAATTTATTGTGTCATGGAGCATTAACAATGACGACGATTGAATTTTCAGGCCGATTCGGAATCAATTGCATTCTTAAGCATTTTGAATAACCTTCATAGTTAATGTCATGATAATCTCTTGATTTTCTACCGGACTTAAACATTAATAGAACACCGGGAACAAATCCACCAGCGGACCCTGCGCGCGGAATAGCTACTCTCTGGCCCTTGGATATGGGCTGTTAGGTCCTTTATTGGATCCGTCTATGATTTCGATTTCGAATGTGTTGCATGCATATAGGACTCAGTGTAAATAGCGGGCCGACCCTCCTGTCGATATTTTAATATCATCTGCAAATATTCTATTCGTTTCAGCCGAATGTTAGTCTTCTATATTAAAATTTTTCTATTATTCTCGGGTTTCTGCCAACTAAACCCGAGCTTGTTTAAAATATGCTATAGGCTGGCAGACGACCCTTTGAAGTTTAGTCTTCCTGTAATTTTGCCTTCAGCTTACTTATTGTAGGCAGTTCTCTTTTTGTATGAAAATTATGGACGCATCTTTTCATAATATCTTGGTCAAAGTTATCAATATCTGTGACGTCGCTTTTTCTTGGCCTTTTCTTACCAGGCATGTGGAATACCAGGGCCAATTCACATTTCTTGGACTCACGAATAATGTTTTGGATGGTACTCAAAGAAATTTCGGTCGCCTTGGCAGTTTTCTGATGAACTTGTTTTAAGTTCTTTATACCTTTTACAGCTTCTTGAGCAACAAATCATGTACATTGACCATCATTTTTCTCGCCTGTCTGTTGAAAACTGTATTTCTACACAGCATTTTTAATAATACAATGTAACGACCGTAACCTAACAACAAAACTTAACACAAAAACAACAACAAAGTACGTAAACTAATGAAAAAAACTTAACAAAAATGCAACAAGTAATAACCTACAAGTAAACTAACTTACAAATAGAACAATACGAACACGTAATAACTACTAAATAACAAAACAACTGAACACGGCCGCACTTTACACGGAATCAGCCCCACGTGCGTATAAACAGAAGCGCGAGCTACGAAAGGTCGTTCGGACGCTCCGCTGCCAAGCAACGGCGAGGAACTATACATCTACCCTTCGCCGCTCACAGTCTTTCGTCTGTTCTGTCTGTTTTAATCCCAATGTGCAACGCTTTTTTGCTAACTTCAGAAGCAGAAAGATCCGTGGCGGGTATTGTACTTAATTAAATAGTAGATACCGAAAGTTGATGCGAAAATGATGGTTTAGATCAAACAGCAAAGAACGCTATTTGCTTGTCTAAAAGAAGTTCGGATGCCTGCCGAAGTTGCATACCATGTGCATGTAAACTTTTGTCTCAATACAACATGCACATCAGTACGTACTCCAACCTATACATCGCTTGTCGTGTCATCCTCACAATTTCGTTTACCCCAGTAACTTCCCGAGTCGAAATTTTCAGCCTATTTTAAAGGCCTTTGATCCTATGTCAGCCTCACTTGAGTCTGTTTACTGCTAGAAGTCCTACTATGGGCCGCCACATGCTCGTTCTTTGCTGCTTACCTCCTGCATAGGCTCTTATACTCCTACCTAACCTAGCTGAAGTCGTTGCAGCTCCTCTTTTGATTGCGTTTGGACCTATCGCGTATATTTCTGTTTCGACGAAACGAGGGTGGGGATGGTCGCATTCGAAACAGCGGGTCTGATAGTTTTCAGTAACCGTCATGCGTTGGACTAGGAAGGACCGCGCGTTCGCCGTAGAGGGCTACTTTTCCAATGGCCTTTCCATTATCTCCACCCAGCGAACCTTTCGCATTCGCTTCAAACTTGCCCCTGCAGCTCCAGCAACTCTCCAAAGTGGAAGAAATGGATCTTGGGCAAATAGTTACAATATTTTTGATAGGAATTGCCCTCACGTATGCATGTATACGCGGATCCCTATAGCAGACACGCATGCATACGTATAGGTACTAGTATACGTGTGTTGGTGTATGCTTAGGCATGTATGTGTGCGGGTATATACGTGTGTCTGCGCATGCGCGTATTCAGGCATATGTATCTCTATATGCGTAATAGAGTGTATGCGTGTGCGTGTATACGTGTGCCAATCGACGTCCTCCTTAGCGCCTGCAAGTGGAGAAAAGGGAAATTTGTTCCCGTTCTAGGCGTTAAGTAGGAGCTCATTTTATATTGAATACGAAGCTATTTTACTGCCTTTATCTCCTACCACTGTGAGGATCTGGAGGGTCAAAATAGGCTGAAAATTTCGACTCGGGTTGCGAGAGACGATTTTCCGCGCTAAACCCGAGTCGAAATTTTTAGCCTCCTCTGAACCCTCGCAGGACCCATTTCTTGTGTAATACATAAGCCGCCAGCCTCCGTTGAACCTACGAAACCTCATGTGTCGAGTTCAGTGCCATGAAGAGACCTCCTCTTGGCCCAAGGTAGCCTCTGCTAGACCTCCCAAACCTTCTCTCGACCCCCAGTTTCGGTGAAACGTGCAGAGCACAGGCCTCCTTAACCTGCTTTCAATCTCAAACTGTTGCCTCGACCCCACCTAACCTGCTTTCGGCCCAAATTCGATATCTCCTCCATCATCATTCCATTGTGACCTGATCGGTAACCCGTTCGATGACGAAAATAATACGAAATTAATAAAAATACATCGTCCCCTTATCAAATTAATAGTCCAATATTAATATGCGAAAACAATCAAATTTGCTCAATATCGATTTATTATTATTTTATAGGCAATTGATAAAAGAATGCTTGTGTATACAGTCTTACTCCAATTCTATCGGATTAATAGGCATTTTCCTGTGAGAAAAAATCTCACAGGAAAATTCTTTAAAAAATGCCAGTCTATCCAGTATAAGCTTACGCGACGTTTTTCGTTCTAGACATTTCTTCTTAAGCCCTCTAGTTCTTGAGTTACATTGCATTATCTAGAATTAGTCTTTTTAGCAAAAAATGAAATAACATTGCGAAAAAAATCGTACAAAACTTTATAAAAAACGCAAATGAAGTTCCTGCTACCCCGTTTAAGTTCATCATGGATAAACGTAACAATTTTTTTTCCATAAGTCATGCGTTCAATTCTTGATGGTCGAAAAAAAGCCGAAAATCAGTCACGCATAAAAGTGCGTACCGGGTCGAAAAGAAAATGATAAAAAAATATTTCAGAAAAGCAATATACAGCTGAATTTATTCCCGTCAAAACGCCGTTCGGTAAATTTGGTTATCTTTTTTTTACGAAGCTATGTGACTTTTAGTGCAGCAAGAAATATCGACTGGTGTATCCAAACATTTAAGCGACGGTATATATTATATAATACTTTATATATATATAATACTCGAAATATGTGGTTGCGTTAATATATTCGAATATACACTACCAGTCAAAAGTATTCGGACACTTCAGATAACTGCAAAACTTAATATCACTTTGGATCATTGCAAACTTATGGTAGAATAATAATTATTTTACGAAGATACTATAAAGCTCTGTGAAATTACTTAATCATATAGATCTTTATAGTATCTTCGTGAAATAATAAATGAAATGAATTATATTACTCTAACATTATTTGGCAATTATCCAGCGATCAAAAGTTTTGCGATTATGTGGAGTGTCCGAAAACTTTTAGCTGGCAGTGTATATCTAAATAACATATAATGTTGATTTCTATATGGAACGATAGGGTGTTAATTATAGTCTATTTCATGTTCTGAAGGATTGAAATTGTCGGTTTAGAATTCAACCTCATTCGATTTTTTCTTTTTGTTTTTGTTCGTTTTGTTTTTTTTTGTTTATTCAATAATGAGTTGATAAATGGCGACGGCCGATTACCGTCGATTTCAAATAAGATGTTTGATTTTTCCTTGTTTTCATTTTTAGCACGTCGAAAATTAAAAAAATATTTCCACGTGTATGTATGAAGCATATTTTTATTTTTTCCCGCTAAATATTATGATATTAACTAACCGCGTCTATTTGATTTTTTAAAAATTTGTATTAACTAGATTTTTCATAGAACCAAATTTTTCCTATTGCATTCCATTATTAAAATGATTGATTTTAAAAATGTTTATTTATAGAAAATCAATCTATTTAATACCGTCCAATAACTACATATTTTATTTGATCCTAATAAATCTGTGATTCGGTTTCATCAGTTTAACATTTTCATCTGTTCAAAAAAACAATTTAGTCAAGTTCACTGAATGGATCTAGTTATTTTTTTTAATTTACCTTAAATAGAATATTTGTAGAGTTAAGCATTTTTCTATTTGATTGAACTAATGGTCCATCTTTATTGCAACACTCATATCAAGGGGGCGGGGGGCAGTGAAGGTGGAGAGAGAGGAATTCACTACCCCCCGCCTATTTTATATATATATATATATAATTCCTCTCTCTCCACCTTCACTACCCCCCGCCCCTTTGATATGAGTGTTACAATAAAGATGGACCATTAGTTCAATCAAATAGAAAAATGCTTAACTCTACAAATATTTTATTTAAGGTAAATTTAAAAAAAATAACTAGATCCATTCAGTGAACTTGACTAAATTGTTTTTTTGAACAGATGAAAATGTTAAACTGATGAAACCGAATCACAGATTTATTAGAATCAAATAAAATATGTAGTTATTGGACTATATTAAATAGATTGATTTTCTATAAATAAACATATACATACACACACACACACACACACACACACACGCGCGCGCGCGCGTGCGCGTGTGTGTGTGTCTGTGTGTTTGAAAAATCTATAGCTTATGTGATACAACAAATAGTTGGAGGTATTCATTTGGTCTCTTATGCCATATCAGCGACCAAAATGTTATAAGCATTCGGTAGCATAGGGGCAGCGGCGCGTAGTTATGAGTAGGTAGGACTAGGTTCAAATCGCATATAGGGCAAATATTTTCTTCGAGAAAAATCATTTCCAAAGGCCAGGGAATGACGAATTACGATGAAAAATCCTTGTAGTAAAGCTCTCAAATAATGCGTTCATTTTATTTTCGATTTATGAAATATTTTTTCCATATAGTACACTAAGCTTTACAGTGTACATTGTAAGCAAATGAAGATTAATTTGAATCTCATCTTTATTAACATATATAAATATATTTGAAAGAAATATGATCGTAGTAGGCTGGGAGACAAGGAAAAAAACCTATTTTATTTAAATAGATTCTATATAAATTAATTTTTTTGTTTAGCCGTGTACAGTAGGCCGAAAGGGGGGGCAGTAAGTTCTGCGGGAGCGCACGAAGTAGGCCCACCTGAGGTTCCGTAGGTTCAATTGTGACCCTCCCTGACCTCCTTTGAGTCAAAAAGTCTACTTTCTGCCATGCCGGAGGTTCATCGGAGGCTCTAACGCATGGTACTTTCAAACATTGTACCCTCCTTTAGATACCCAATAACCCGCTCACGCCGATTTCTGCTCGCCTTCATTTTGTGGGTTGAACGCGGCTCGAAAATTTCGACTCGGGAAGCGTATTAAAACGAGACTTCGTTCTTTACTGGGACAAAAAGTGCTGGAATCGTTGATTATATTAAACACAGAGTCGGATCTTATCAAGGATGACGAGGATAGCAGCTTTTACGAACGCGTTATAGATAATCTAGCTGAAACTTCTCCTCTTTTGAAAAAAATGTTGATTGGTTAGCCAATAAAGAGGAAAAGTTTGACCTAAAAGGGTATGTAAAAATTTTGAAATAAAAGAATCCAAAAACTCTCGCCTATTTTATTATTATTATTATTTAGTTTGTTTGGGTTATTTTCCCTGATCCTGGGCGAGCGACGGGCCCTTAATGTCATAATGCCATCCGGGCCTCTTAGGCCCAGTCCGACGCTGAAGTGTTGCACGTCATATCTCGCAACGTAAACATGTAATTTATGCATGGCGAAAACCCCTTTCATTCGAATCGTCAACGCGATGAACTTTTTTGGTGTGGGATTATACCGTTTTTTTGTCACACCTGAATTGCGTAGAAAAGTATTGATTTATATTTTCGCTCGACGTTTTGCAAGTACCACAGTTGTGAATAAAACATCAATTTCGTAATGGCTTTTCTCGTTATATTGTTCGTTACTTTATTTTCATCCCAATC
This sequence comes from Ophion slaviceki, assembly GCA_944452715.1. NCBI lineage: Eukaryota > Metazoa > Arthropoda > Insecta > Hymenoptera > Ichneumonidae > Ophion > Ophion slaviceki. The sequence continues at coordinate 43,757,829 of OX101788.1, read as the reverse complement.
TGTTACGAAATTGTAATGTAACGTGCACTTCGTAACATTTTGTTAAGGGGTCTACCTAAGCTTGCAATTCCTGAAATACGATATTTTTTATTGTGTTGTTTGACAGCGTAGCGTCTCAACTGTAATGTAGAACAAGAATTTTTGTGAAAATTACAAAAATTGACCGAATTATGACCGTTTTTTTTTTCAAGAATCAGATTCCATACTGCGCTACAGCGAACTTATGTGTTTCCCGTTTTTCTCGAAACATCTTATGAAACGGTGTAATTCGTATCGCAAAATCTATTCAACCGAACCATTTCATATTCGGGCAGAGCTTATAACATTTTCCATTGTATTACTGGACGATTGATTGATATTTTTATCCATTCGTTAATGAGAAACGATTGAAGTTGTTTTTTTTTTGGTCGAAAATATTATTTCTTCAACAGCTTGCCGTTTTCGTAATTTTCAATATTTCGAACCGTAGTTAGTCATACGAAAGTTTTATTATTATACTAAAAGTACATTTTTTAATTTTTATTCAACATCACTCCGGCTGCCATAACTGGCCACACCGGTTGGCCATGCAGCAGCGGTGGCACTGAGTTTAAATAATTGCATTACTTATCGATATGTTTCAATTTAAAAAAAAACTTACACTCGGCAAGACTATGTATTGTGGGTAAAGTCCCGACCTCTCCAGCTTACTACATTAAACCGAAAAATTTGACAAACGATCTGTTTTTCTAGCCCACGTTTATGCAGACCCGTTGAGGCATCTCTTTTTATTCGTCGAAAAATTTTCCAAAACGGCGGGAATGAAAATTCCTTCGAAAAGTATATGTATTTATTTACTTTGTTATTTTTTCAAACTTGTATTTGCTGTTATTTTTATTTGGCGAAGCCAACCTCACAAAGCCATGATACGTAACCTAACCTAATCGTGGAGTCCACGCTGGCGAAGTCGAAGGCAATATATAATATACAAGAGAAATGAAACTATAGACGATCAAGGTCCAGAAGTCGTTTCTACCACTACCAGGAATTTATTAAATTTTCGGCGTCGGTTGTCTAGTCAGAGCGAGGCACGTAATGATAGCGTTGAATGGCGTGGGTCAAGATTTATGTCCGCCACTTGAAAAACGGGAGGAAGGTAGAAGACCACTGCCGCTCCAGCTTTTCTCTGACGTGGGTGGCAGCCGGCTACATCATCCCTTGGCGTTATTCTACCGCGATTGTTTGTGTCATTGCATTTTTGTACAAGCGCATTGTTTCACTCGTTACAACGAATTTCACAAAATGTCATGACAAATTCATATAACGATGCCAATTCATCCCCACGTCTTATTCGTCATCGTCATAATACTACGGATAAACTTCTCGCTCCCTGGTACATTAATTCAATTGTATTGGGCTTGCGAGTGAGACTTGTGGTAATATTTTTCAATACATATTCTGACTATTTTTTCATTTATTTCCCATCGAAATTAGGTTTGTTTTGTTTTACTAAAACGACAGCGGAAATAATAGAAATCATTTTTCTTTGCATCAACCTATAATATGAGCGTACATGAAATATGCATTAGCATATTGTAAAACGGCGGAAACGTGCAAAGTTGGTAAAAAAAAATGCTCATGGTTAATCTTTAGAAAAACAGGTTATTCTGCGGAATAAACAAAATATCAACTAACAATTCGAAACTGCCAATTTCAAGCTTAAAAATTTGTTTCTTTAGAACTATTCACCAATACGTGAAGACATTTTTTTTTAAACATTTGATAATGACTGAAAATTAGAAACATATTCATGACCAACGAGTTTTGAACCCCAGTTTATATATATACATACATATTTTGGGGTACTACTGCACCTCGATACTAATTCATGTTATACTGAGTACTGATAACATCTAAGAGGTCCAGATTCGCATGGGCCCCAAAGGCAGGTTGATTTTCTATATCTTCGTCTGATGAGAGTATTGTGATGACGAGGTCGGGATTTGACACACAATTGATACATTTCCTTTCCAAGTTTGAGTTCCTTTTGAATCAATAGATTTCAACGAACAATGAAGTTAGTATTATTAAAACAAAGTGCCGCCGTTGTTGCATGGCCAATTGGTGTGGATGGTTCTGGCAACTAGAGGGATCTGAAAAGAAAAAGGAAAAATATACCTTTGGTCGAATAATAAAACTTTCGTATAATCGGATACTTTTTTTGAAATATGGAAAATTACGAGATACCCAAGCTGAAGAAAAATGAAGTTCGATTTTCGACCAAAAATAACAACTTTATTCATTCGTTATCAACAAATGGATACTGATGTAAAGAAATCAGCAGGTAATACTAGACTATAAAACTAACCAGTAAAAAAGGTATTTTTGAAAGTTCAAGCTCAGCCAAACCCGATAATGGCTAAAAATCGCTAGCTTTGTCGGCAGCCCGAGTAATCAGTCGACTTTTCGCGTCACATTCCATGTATCGAGCTGCCGATGAAGCTACCGGTGCTCTTGGATAAAGGGCCGTCGCCGGCCCTTGGTGAACGCGTAAATTGTGTATCCTCGGTGCGCGCACGTGAGTATATACGCGCAAGTAACATCGGCTGCGCCGCGGCTGTGAGTGATCGACCCGCAAAGGCCAGCCACGTCTCATTTGCTAGACGAACGCCGTTTAAGCGTTGCATGACGTTCGTCGATTAATCAAGTTGTATCATCATTCGCCCGCTTTATACGGGACTCGATGCCGACCCCTCCGGCGATTTAATCTAATTTGTATCGTCCTTTGTTAATAGAGCGGCATGGGCTCATGTTAATTTGTCCGGGCGCGGGAGAGAAATATATATACACACATATATATATATACACACACGTAGTCGCAGGTAAAATTGTACGCACGTCAACAAGCGTTTCACGTCCCGATGAAATAAACTACCGTTCGCATTTTTTCGTATCTTCTTTTGTCTCATACGAATATCGTTTTGCGCAGATCGTACACTCGGCAGCCATTATTCGTACCGATCGTCGGTATTTTATTTCGGCCATTTGTTTTCTTTTTTCACTGTTATCTATTCTTGAGACTGCGGTCGATTTTTTATTGCGACACTGGTAGATTCATCGAACGAGAACTTCACGACTGCCATGGCGGAGTGAAGTTGAATAAACTATCGGCTCACGATTTGTTGGATTTCATGCCGAATTTTACGAGCCCTTAGTTCTGCCTGCATATATCAAGTTCTAAATATATTAGTTCTACTTGTATACATTTATGGACTTGTCGTCTTTGGCAGCTAAGTTCAAAAACGGAATGCTCGTTCCATGCCTTTGACTTCGATCCTATTGTGACAAAATACCGATTCAGCGCAAAATAAAATAGATTTCCAAGTATTCATTATTTATTTATCTATGTCCTGACGAAAGAAATAGATGAATATTCATTATTTCGTTATTTCGCGACTAAATAAATATATGAATATTCATTATTTCTTTATCATGTTCGTCATCCAAAATCATCGTTACATATTAGGGCCATAGATCTCTAATGAGGATCCGATAGACATGTGCCGATAAAAATTGGAGCAAAGCAAACAAATCAATTTCCTTTGCATTTCAACGTTGACAGCTTCAACATCTTTTGACCTTCTGTTTCGAATCACAAAAACAGTCTTTTTTTTATTTAATTGGGCTCGATGTCGTTTATCGCAGCATTGCTAAGCTGCTTAGAAAAAGTAACCGGGACAAGATCAAGACGAGCAGCATTTGAACCGTTTTTTATCTTATCTTCCATATTTTTAGAGATATCTGTGTGGGCAGATGATCCTGGACTAGCCTGTCTTATCATTTAGCGGGTTAACCATAATATTCCCAAATCTTAATGAAATGTGGCAAGCTGTACGAACAGAACAGCCATGCACCCAACATTCATAACATCGTTAACTCCCCTAACCGCACCTTCTATCCGAACATTTTCAACTATAAATTCAAATTCTTGAAAATTCCATCAACTATATCTTACTCTTCAACTCTCCCTCCTCCCGCAATTGTTATTCCATATTTTGGATCTTCTTGAAAAAAAAAACGTACCCTTCTCATCCCGCACTCGTCCCGTTCTTCATCATCAAAACTGTCTCACCTCACGGCACATATTGACGGCCATGCGCCCATCAATCTTCGAATCCACGTCTTCGCTTCGGTTCATCGTTCGGACAATAGGGTTATCACGAAGCACTATTGACGTGTACGCTGGTCGCGTACGCGAAGGGATGGAGGTCCTGCGTCTGAGCCAACACCACGCCAGATACGCGACACACGACGCCACGGAATCGACGATAAATGATGAAAAAAAGGAGGAGGGAGGAGCAGCAACGGGGACTTGTCGTACACCCACGCACGGATCGTTATATGGATGTGCACACACACCCGTATACAGGGGCATGTGCATAAATGAATATGATTGTCTGCGTGTGTATATAACATAGATTCTGCACGTTGAGTCGTCTACAGGATCGCCTTCGTACATCGTGCAAATTTGTTCACACGTTCACACGTTCATGACACTTTTTGTCTTTTTGATACTGGAAAAACATAATATGACAAAAAAGCTCCTTACCTCGTGACATTTTTTAAATTATACAGATCATCGCCGGGCCCATCAATCAAAAACTAAATTTCATTAAACTAAGAGCCGAAATGGTACTTTGGAAGGAAAAAAATAAGTATATGTGTAAAAATAGTCAAAATCTATCAATGCATACATTAGACGTACACGCATGTATAGGGTTGTAACAAATATTTTCACTATTTTTACGCCAATACTATTCTTTCCCCGATTTTTTTTTGTATTATCAAATTCAGCGCTGAAACGGTACGTTGAAAATGAAAAATTGTATTTCCGTTATTATATGTCACATATAAGAAACGCATATATGTCACAACAGGGTTGTGAATGCAAGTTTCCTATTTTTACGCAAACACTATTTTTCTTTTTTTTAAAGTATCATTATAGCTCTCGTTTAAGTAAATAACAACAATCAGTTAATAATAATAATTTATATTAATTATGAATTACTATTAATAATAATAATTCATATAAATCATAATAACAATCAAATTAAGTTTTTGATCAGTTGGCGCTGCGGTATCTGGTGAAATTTTGAAAGTGTCATGAGGCAAAGAGAACTTTCATCATATATTTTTTAGTGGCAAAAAAGCAAAAATGCTTCAGAGGACTCAACGAGCAAAGTAAAGTTCGATATTGAAGTATATATCATATATATGTTACCGGCAATGTGTATAATGCAGGCCATCTATGAAATACCTAGTTATTCTATACAATACCGCGTTCGTCAAGGCAATGTATGAAATATTTTATCTGTCGTTAACCATTACATACTGTACCTAGGTAATGTAAGCAATACCTAGGAATTATATAGAATGCCGATAGGAGATCAGGTAAAGTATAAAACGATGGACAAATAAAAAATCTTTTGTTTGCTCAAAATCATGAATTCATAAATCGTTTCAATAGAATGGTATTTATTTGTTCTTACACGTTGAAGAATTGTGACATTTTGTTTGGTTTTGTTTATGTCAGTCGGGGTCTTCAGTAGTTGAACAAGTCTTACATGTTGAACTATTGTGACTTTTTTTTTGGCTTATACCCGCGCGCCCTCTCGTCAACCGCATCTATTAAACACTTTGCTGGCTGTACATTTGGTATTGTAAAGAATGCCTAGGTAAAGTACGGAATAAATTATATTTTGTACATTGCCTGAACGTTTTAGGCATTCTATAGGACACCGGATTATACAGATTGCCGGTAGCATATATATATATATATATATATATATGCTACCGGACGCCGGTGTGTATATATATATACCGGCGTCGTAGTATTTAATATCGATCCAGGATGCCGAGTCTGGAAGTGCTTTTATGTATAGATACCTATATATAAAAGCACGGAGTCCGATCGTCCTTCCAGACTCGGCATCCTGGATCGATATTAAATACTACGACGCGCGATCGATAGATCAACGCGGGGGCAAGAAATGGAAACGCGTGTACTCTCGCGGGCAGGCCTTCGCCATGGGGAGGTGTACAGGCAGGAGTAAGTTCGATACGGAAAAGAATATACTTGTACCTGAGAAGCTTGTGCGAGGGACTCGGAGAGAGACACGGGAGACGCACAACGGCTTGCAACTGCTTGCCGAAGGATAAGGCACGAGACGAGGGAAGAGGAGAATCTCGCGATGGCCCGGACAACCTTCATGCTCCAATACGTACACGCACATATTAAACAGCATTATTTATAGACGACCACCACCCCCGCGCAGTCCTTTGATTTGATTTAACAAACAGTATCTGTAACAAATTGATAAGCGTTCGCCGGTCGGCGAGATCAGAGAGAGAGAGAGAGAGAGAGAGAGAGAGAGAGAGAGAGAGAGAGAGAGAGAGAGAGAGAGAGAAGGGGGGTAAGGATCGCGCGCGAATCAACGAAAAGAATGAATGAATAAAGGTTCATATATATATGAGCGAATGAACGAGCGAAACGACGAGTCGTATGTCGGGGGCCAAAAAATTCAACGGCGGGGTCAGGGTCGGGCATACATTTGCGATACATCGGTTTTTCTCTACACACACGTATAAGTAATTATTATGTACATATACATATACAGGGTGGCCCGGAAAGTGACGATAAAAAAAAATATAGACGCCTCGAATCAAAACCTATCGAAATTACCCTCATGTATGTTCCACGTTCTTTTTTAGCTTTCGATAAGGAAGCGCTCTTAAACTTTTTTTCGAGTTTTTTTTTTAATACTACTTAGTGAGTTCCAACGTATAGCCTTGCGGATTTTTACGTGTTATCCTTCCCAATTGAAGCCTATCCTATCACTCCCAACGTGCACTTCGTTAATCTAACCAAACTTCTGTTCCTTTCGCGGAGAGCCATATTTTATGGGGGCATGAGCTTGGCCCTTCCGAATCGTTGATAAATTAGTGTGGTGCTTAATAAAACCAAGTCACAATCAATTATTATACCCAACGATAAACTGGAATAAAAAATTTCGCCAAATTTAATAGTTTCAGACATTTTTACATTTATTCTGGAAAGTCGCGGTTACGAAAATTCTTCTGCTGGTTATCTTTTCCTACATTTTATCATTAATATTTCCTGAAACATTCGTCGATCGTCTTTTTTTATTGTCGTTGCGGAATCTTTCGATATTTTTACATGCGTTAAGGATGTATGGCAACTAAGTTATTTACTACTGTTCGAATTGAAACTCACTGATATTGTAAAGGAAAATATCGAGAACTTTTTGAGATTAAAAAAACAAAATTTGCCCACGTGAATGCTGAGATAAACGAATTCAAAGTTGGGTCATTTAACACGGGGAACATAGGACTGTACGTCCAAAATTCCCTTTACATTGGCAAAAAAGGTATTTCCGGAGTACTCTTTTGTAAAAAAAACTTTTGTGCGGTATCGCTGTAATATGCATGATACGTTAAAAAAAATCGACATGTGCCCATATATTTTGCGAGATATTGCGAGTTAAATGGGACCGTTTTCGTATTTCTTTAGCTCGTATGTCGTAACCACGACAACGTCAGGGAAAACGTACATCAAATCAGCAACTAAATTTGCAGTTAAAAATTGAAAATTCTTCTTCCTGTACCGCATGTTTTACTTTGAGCTGTGGTAAATCTCCTTTTTAGCTTCAATGAATACTACAATTATTTTATTTAGTCTTTAAATGCGATTTTTGCAAATTGCATAATCAGTTCTGTAACGACTCTGCAGTAGCTGCCATACATCCTTAAGCAGATTAAATGAGACGATGGCAAACTTCCGTAAGCGGAAACGGAATTTCGATCTGAAATTCGGCATACACCTTCCTTTTAAAATTTTAAGAGATCCCCTGAATGAATTTTTTAGGCGACGCGCCTTAGTTTTCGAGATATCGATTGTTGAAAGTTATTTTTTTACCGCGCTCTTAGTATCTATTTATATAGCTGACGAGCTCAGCTCTGACTATACCTATATACGTTATCGCGCTGTCCTCTTTGTGTGGATCTTCGTCAAGTTTGGGCGGCAGAAACCGTCCTTCCATCGCTGCAGCGGCCGGGTACCAAGTTACCTGTAAGGAGGTGCCATGTAAAATAAAAATTTAGAAAAAATCGAAAACTATACAAAACGCAAAAAAATAATTTTAAACCATTCAAAATCCCGAAAATTAATAACTGGTAGGAAAACAGAAAAATCAGAAGCTAGAGAAGCAACAAAAATATTAAAAATTCCCAAAACGCTTTGAAGTTATTAAATTAACTCTAGAAATATATTACAGCTGCGAAAAATGACCCACCATTGCACACGCACATCCGAGGTGCCCTGCGCCCACACCAGTGATTTACCCACCCCACGAATCTAGGCGCACATCCGAGATGCCGTGCGCCCATATCAGTGTTCCACGAACCCCACCATTCGCACAAAACGGAGAGCGCGATAACATGTATAGCCACAGCTGAGCCCGTCAGCCATAGATATAGTAGGAGCGCGGTAATAAAATAACTTTCAAAAATCAATATCACGATAACTATGGCGCGTCGCCAAGAATCCTTTTAGGGAAATTCCTCCTAAAATATTCAAAGGAAGGTGTGTACCAAAATTCAGATCGAAATTCGGTTTCCGCTTTTCGGAAGTTTATCTCTGTGCACTTCATAAGATTGAAGCGATCGCGAGGAAAGTACCTAAACAAAAGAGAAAAGAAAAAAACGTTTTGTTCTTTCGCAAAAACTAAAAAAAACATAGATAGAGCCGATTCGGATAGGTGACATCTAGATTTTCCTTTTGGACATCACTTTTCGGGCTACCCTGTATACCTATATATAGGCTCTCCGTATTCTCTATAGATGATCTCGATGATGCTTTTGATCCTCAAGTCCTGCCGAGTACCCCCTGCCTTAGACGAGAGAAATACGCTTCGTGCGAGGGCACCATTAGCATAGGAGGACCCCCCACGGCGATCGCGAAACTCTCCCGGTCTTTCCTCGCGAGCGAGCGAGACGCGGCTGCCTCGATAGAGCGAACTGCCCCCAACGTACGATCCCGTGGTACACATTATGGGATATGAACGCGGCTCTGATGTAGAAACCGAGCGTCATTGATTTATGAATCGAACGATTCCTTTAATTACAATACGATATTTATTCAGATGAGAGGCGTGCACGGTACTGAGTCACGCTCCACTGTACCTGCATGATAATTCATGCACGATGCGCCCATCGCCGGAGCCCGCGCTCCTGCCAACTTCCGCTTTTCTTCCATTTTTTATTGGCTCGCCGGTTTGTTAGTTTGTGCACTTGCTTCCAATCCCCTTCAATTCCCTCAAGTTCAATATATATATTTAAGGGGTTACCCCCACTTGCGATTTTGAAAAAATCGATTTTTTTTTATTGCATTTTTTTGAAATATAAGTATCCGGGCCCATACTTCTGTATGGGCCCGAAATAGATGACTCTATGTAAGTTTACAAAAAAAAAAAATTTTCTTCGTGTAAACTGAAATTGAAACTTCAAACGCGTTTTTCTCAAAATGGCATTTCTGAAGTCGGTGACCAAGATTACTCGAACACTAATGAACCGATCTTCTTGAAATTTTACAGGCTTATTTGATACATAAAAATGTAGTCTTTAATCGTTCGATTTTTTATTGCGAAAAAAATGGCCGTTTTATAGCCAAAAAACGGCCGTTTTTTTTTCGTTACAATCGAACCATTCACTTTGACTGTCCGCCATTTTGTGAAAAATGAATATTTTTTAAAATCCTTCGATTAAAGACTAGTTTATACTTATATTTGACTAAATCCATCCGCATTTTTTTTTTTCAGATGATCCACTTCGCCGCAATGTTGGTCACCGCAAACCGTGTATATAAAAACATTATTTCATTGACGGCCATTTGCCACTAAACAATGTAATACTTTTCAATAAAAAAATTACTGAAAGTTCTTCAAGATGTGTTCTTTAAGATGGTATATTGATCGATTAAAAAAGTTTTGCAGTTTTGTTTAAAAAAATTCATGAAAAAGGCCTTTTTTGCGCTACAAGTGGGGGTAACCCGTTAAAGTAAGCAACGGAAGTTTCATCTTTGTATCTTATGTTTTGGACATTTTTAGGCTTTTTTGTTAGTGTGTTGGCAGTTCGTCCGTTTATATGGTTGTATATGTGTATGTTTGTACGCTAAAACATGCGTATGTTTGCATGTTTGGATGTTGTAACCTTGGGATAAGGTTCCGACCCCCCCTCCCCTCCTTCTGATCGAGCTGACATTTTGCACGAACCTTCCTTTTAATAGTTTAAAACAACCCCTACAGCGATTTTTGGCGACTCGCAGTAGTTTTTGAGATATTCGATTTTTAAATATTTTTATCAACGCGTGCCGACTACATCTATATCTGCTACGTCTCCAATCCTACCTATATATGTTATGGCGCTCTCCGTATTGTCCAAACAAAAATACCCAAACAAACGCAAATAAACCCAAACCCAAAAACTATTTCGCGTCGTCAAAAATCCCTTTAGGGGTTGTGTTAAAATATTAAAATGAATGTTTGTGCAAAATTCCAGCTTGATCGGGGGCAGGGTGGGTTTTCGGAACCTTACCCCATTTTATGTTTGTATGTTTGTAGGTTTGTATATTGGTATATCTGGATGTTTGCGGGCTCGTATGTTTGGATTTTTGTATGTTGGTCTGTTTGTATGCATCTGGGTCGGTATGTTTGCATGTTTACATGTTTTATATAACAAATAGGTCTAAGATTTTTTTATGGGATGAGGTGATCTGCCGTTTTCGGTTACAAAAATGCAATTCAATAAGGCCTCTACTTTGGTAGAATTAATTTACGTGGTTGAAAAGGCAGCTTAATTTCTGTAAACTAATAGTCTGTCTTAACGTACCGGTCCTTGGAAGTAGCACAGCAAAATATGAAAAAATCTTTATCCTAGCTGCTCTCCTTGACCGAGTATCACTCGCTTTTCCGGATACTCACTATTATGGCGATGAAGGCTGGAAAATCTTGTCTCGCGAGTGACAGCTATTCGCCGAGCAAATAAACAAAAAATGCCCCTCCGTCGTACACCTGTTCATACGGTTTGTAGAAACCAGAAACCCTCACAATTTCAGTATGTCTCACTGTCTGTTCGTCACTGAGGAGTTCTGCCCGCTACTCCTCCTTCACTCCTATATGCCTTTGGCTCAAACATTTGAAATAATTTCCGAAAAAGATGGCCAGTGAGCTGCTCCTAGCAAAATGATTGCATATACTATAAAATAATTAGTTTCGCGAAAAAAGAGAAAAATGGCAATTAATCTGACTGAAGATAATGTGGCTACCACATTATCGACATTGACAAGGGGAGGTTGTCAATTGTCAAATTCAGATTCGATGTAATATTGCGTGTAATAAACGCTCATGGCCAGAGGTGTGATGTGGCAAAGCAGTGAGATGCGCTTCTTCGCCGTTGTCGATAAAATCGGCATTCAAATATTCCGTTGCGTTCAAATACTCTTCTACGTAAAGACAATTTCAAGGAGCGCGTGGTGCAGCGAGCAAGCTCTCTGCTTCATAAGCCCGTCGTCACCGGTTCAAATCTTGCTGCTGGCAACTTTATTATAATTTTTTTCATTCAAATGTGTATACAGATAATTCCGGGCAATGAGTTTCAACAATTACGCATATAATACATTTTTTAGATGCCTTTTGTTGTGGGAAACCGACGCTTTCGAATTTCATCATGTTGTTCGTAAACAAAGTTATATTTTCTAGTCGTTTCATGCCAATAACACTAGAAGTAAAATACAATATCACAAATAACATTCGAGTGGGAACAATTTATTGAAAAGTTCCGTCGGGGGAAGTCCCGTAACGCCGGACGGCACCTAGTGTCGGACACTCGTGCTATCACGACAATGTCGCAGCGCATTGCAACAATTGCTAACTGGGTTTGAGAGAAGCTTTGCTGCGCTACGACGTTCCGAAAAGCACTCTCCATGACAAAACATCGTTATTAAACCGTGGACTAGCTTTGCTCCAGGTGTTGTGCAGATAATAATATAATTTGTCGCCATTGCCAGATGCTGCAGAGAAACGATCAGTGGTTAGGAAGAGAAAAACCGAAAGAAGTTAAATTCTGACTTCATCACCGTGCAAAATTGTTGTCGAAAAAAAGAGAATAAAAAGAACGTTAAGGACAAACAGGAAGGAATTGGAAAGAAGTTTAAAACAGCGATTGAAGAAGATGAAAAAAAAACCAAAGGCTTAAACGCCGAAGGAAAAGGTGGAGCCAAAGCGAAGAAAAAGCAACCGTCAACTCAAATATCGAATATAAAAACTACTTGCGTAGGATGCCTGGAGGACCACGAAAAAGCCTAGAAGCAGTGCGCCAGCTGCCGTGGATAGGGTTGTGAATAATTTGCAGACATCCCTAAATGTTCGAAAACTTACGTATGCGATTGATACACAATGTTTTGAGGATGTCCGGCGCTGGGGGCTCGAAGTTAAGTCTGTCCAGTACTAGGTCCAAAGTTTGAATACAGTTCTTAATTTCATTTATGCAGAGGCTGCATTTTTTAAAATTTTCTTTGGTTTTAAATTCTGTGAACGTAATTTTTTCCAAAAAAATTTTACGTTTCTCGAAGCAGTTTTTGTTTTATTGTCCGGAAAGCTTAGGTGTCCGCCACTGGGGGACTTTTCCCTATGTACTTGCAGATAATTTTAAATTAGTGAGATGAGATAGCCGGAGTGTCGCACGAACCAAATTGATAGTTATCATAAAAACATGGAAAGCAAAAATAGCACGACATCTACCACATCTGACAAACGATGCGTTTTTACAAAAACAATTGTTTTTTAAATTATCTGTTGGGAAACACATGCATTTGTTGGCGAACGACACAATGAAGTTCGAAATCCTCGATTTTTTCACAACAAACGGCATTTAAAAAACTTTATTATATGCGTAATTGTTGAAACTGATTACCGAGAATTATCTGTATACACATTTGAATATACAATTGTTTTTTAAATTATCTGTTGGGAAACACACACATTTGTTGGCGAACGACATAATGAAGTTCGAGAGCCTCGATTTTTTCACAACAAACGGCATTTAAAAAACTATATTATATGCGTAATTGTTGAAACTGATTACCGAGAATTATCTGTATACACATTTGAATAAATTTGTTTTTTTAAGTTGCCTTTTCAAGCAGAGAGCTTGAGAGGGCCACGCGCTCCTTGAAATGTTCTTTACGTAGAGAAGTATTTAATCGCAACGGAATATTTTAATGCCGATTTTCTCGACAACGGTGAAGAAGCGCATCTTACTGCTTTGCCACATAACACCTCTGTCCATGAGTTTTTATTACACGCAGTATCAATCGAATCTGAATTTGACAATTGAGGGCCTCCCCTTGTGAGCAAAGAATATCACGTGTCAAACATTGAGAATTACCGCCGTTCACAGAATGCCCTTATTCAATGACGAAAATATAAGTTCTCAAAGTATTTGACAGTCATAAATAAAAATCACTGAAACAATTATTTCATTCTCTTGGATACATAATGAATTACGATCACGTTGGAGAAAGGCCTCGTCGACACGCGGGTATTAATTGAGATTAGCGATTCACGCATTTTGTTTAAATTCTAACTTGAACATTTATTTTACCCGCACTGGGTCAACGGAGTCCCTTTCACGAATTATTCCGTTACTTTAATATCGACTGTAATTAAGATACGTCATGAGTTTGCAGATTATTTCTCGTGTGTCTCTCACTTCGTGACGGATCGAAGGGAAACGAAGCGATCGTGAAAAAGTCCAATGCATACTTTAGAAAGTATTCACAGGCAGTTCGAACGCTGCCTCTAAAAAGAAATCGTAAATCCGTTGCGACAATTTGACTTTTTCACGTTGTAATGTAATCTTTTTCCCTCTGGTAGGAGCTTATAAAAAAGTGGGAGAAACGAGGAAAAATGTGTATTAAATTGTAATTCGGGCACCGGAGAGTTACTAAACGACAGGTTAATTTCCAAACACCGTTCTATGAATGATGGAATTAACATGCAGGTAAGGTAGTGCGCCCAGTCATGGAGACTGTTCTAGCCGTGGGAACCGTATAAGAAATCATCTAGTCGTCGTTTCTCACACATGGCGCGTCCATAAGAGTCCGAGAGACCGGTACCCCGTTCACGATTGGGTACACTGCCTTATTCTGCTTTCCCGTCATTGCTGTGTGATAGGTATTATTTCGTTTGTTTGTACAATCCAGTTTCAGGCTTATACATTTTCATCGCAATTTTCATATGTAACCTGTTCTCACATGCGATTTTCATATTATTCTTCGGCTCACAATACGGTATAAAAAAACCGGTCAGGTGCGAGTCTTGCTCGAGAGCTCCGTACAAGATATGCATACAAATTAATGTTTTAATTGCATTCCAACTCGTCGCAACATCGCATTGGTTTTCCTTCGATTCTTTATATGGTTTCTGAAATTCCGAACATTTTAATTTTTTTATTTTTCGACTCGTGTTCGGCGATGAGGCGAGAGGGATCGAAAAATCCTAACATTTTTCATAAAAATACACTTGAAAAAGATTACGATTTAAGAAAACGAATGTATTTTTTACATGTAATCATCACTGGTGGACAGTCGGGGTCCGGTTCCGGCGGTACTTCGAGTTAAGCAGCTTCGTGCATGGCCGATACTCGGCGGAATGACCGCTTCGCCATGCACCGGCTGGCGCATAAACCAGTGAGCGAAAGGTCAATACTTCTGAAACCCTGCTATAGATACTTGTGTAAAACATCTGTGCACCAGAGAATCAGAAGATCATGGGTAAAGGGGTTTTCCACAGTTTCCTCGTACCCTCGGCGAGTGCGGTATAGCGTAGCTTAAGGGCGGGGTTACGCTGTGCGGTTCTACCGGAGCGTTTTCGACGGATCTATACTCTTAAACTATGCATATACTATAGATCCCCAAAAACACTATGCGGACGCGATGGAAGTTGGCTTAAATCAGTAAAATGCGGGTAGGGACTGATAGGAAAGGCTTTAATTCGGAAGGGCTCGTAAGAAGCTCCAGGGGGATACCCTGCAATTCAGGAAATATATATTTATATATTTGACATCAGCATCCTAATTGACATTGTTTTCATTGAGCAGACGCTTTATGATCCATTACGGTTACACCAACCTCTGTTGCAATTGAAAATGAATTTAAGATCTTGTCTCAAAATACATTTTGAATACCCATTTCAAATATGTTGGTTGCTTCCTTTTCCATATGAAACCTTTTTTCTACTCCGATTCTGGTCAATTTTCTCAAAGAACGGACCGAATTAAGAATCCATCGAAACATTTTCATGTCACTTGCTATTTTATGATACGTTTGATTTAATTCATAATTAATTGGGCATTTGATAATGTACTTATCTGTACGTCCTTTTGTTTATAAATCATTTATGTATCGAGTTACCAAATCAAAACCGTATAACGAATATTGATTGGACATTTTCGTGGGATATTCTCACGGCATATCTAGCTTTTATTCTGGTGGTCGTGACGAAATTAGAAGTGATTGTGACATAATTCGGGATTTTTTGCAATAACTCACCATATTGGCATATCTATGACCCTTGACATGTTCCTGCAGCGTTCTTTCTTTTATGTCCAAACCTGTCGCAGCAAGTGGCAGTAGCATAGTCGTGTGCATTATTATTTTGAATTTAGGCAAATTTCTTCAAGCTCTACATCGTGAATAAAGTCAGCCATAAGCATCCAAGACTATTTATCGAAAAAAAACATATGTAAAACATTTAGACCATTGCAATAAACTATTTACGCTATCACATTTTTTAAGACACCAAATTATTTCGAGTTTCCTCGAGCTTTTTTATATTTCATTTAAAAATATCTATCCAGGGTTTTTTGTGAGTACTCTACTCATACGATATAACTTCTGTTCTGAATTTCACACGTAGCGGAACAATCTAGATAGTATAGAGGAAATAAGAAATACCACGTTTTTTTTACCGTGAAAGTATCGCGAAGGCCAGGAGATAAAGAGATCTGAAAGTAAGGACGAAAAGGATCCGAAGGCACAGCAACGTCAACGAATAAAAAGATAGAAAAAAAGGATCGTGGTTGAAAAAAAGAACGATTGCCCCGGCCATGAACTCACACCCGTGAGGAACCACAGATCGAGAGAGGCGAAGAATACTACTACTTGCTCTACGTAGTATTTACAGCGTATATAAAATCCCAACTAACCAGGTGCTGCCAACACTTGAACGATGAGATTCCGACTTGCCAAAACATGTGTAGATAATTACCCACGTGTGCGATAAGTTTACGATATTAATCATTATTAAGTCAATTTCATGGCAGCATTATTATATATATATAATATATATATATATATATATATATATATATATATATATATATATATATATATATATATATATATATATATATATATATATATAATAACATGGCGGTATCTTGCGATGCATCGTCTTAATATTTTCAAACCTTTATCGATCTCATAATTCGAGATAGGATTTATGCCAAGCCGGCTTCCTTCAACACATTCTCGACGAAGCCCCCCAATCTAGAAACTCATACTTCGATTCGATTTAAATTCCTGAAATTTCTAACTCGAGTCGAAGCTGATTTGAGAACGATGGATTTAAAATTAAAATCGATTTCTAAGAACGGAGTTTGAAAATTACTTATTCTCCAAAAGTACTCGATTGATTTTTATGGGCTCAAATAATATTTTTCTGATTTCATATTATATATTGGGTATTCATTGATTTTTATAATCAACTACATGCAGTATTGACTTGGATAGTGTCGCCGCCCAAATCATTAAGGCCCACTTGTAGCGCAAAAAAGGCCTTTTTCATGAATTTTTTTAAAGAAAACTACAAAACTTTTTTAATCGATCAATATACCATCTTAAAGAACACATCTTGAAGAACTTTCAGTAATTTTTTTATTGAAAAATATTACATTGTTTAGTGGCAAATGGCCGTCAATGAAATAATGTTTTTATATACACGGTTTGCGGTGACCAACATTGCCGCGAAGTGGATCATCTGAAAAAAAAAATGCGGATGGATTTAGTCAAATATAAGTATAAACTAGTCTTTAATCGAAGGATTTTAAAAAATATTCATTTTTCACAAAATGGCGGACAGTCAAAGTTAATGGTTCGATTTTAACGAAAAAAAAAACGGCCGTTTTTTGGCTATAAAACGGCCATTTTTTTTCGAAAAAAAAAATCGAACGATTAAAGACTACTTTTTTATGTATTAAATAAGCCTGCAAAATTTCAAGAAGATCGGTTCATTAGTGTTCGAGTAATCTTGGTCACCGACTTCAGAAATGCCATTTTGAGAAAAACGCGTTTAAAGTTTCAATTTCAGTTTACACGAAGAAAATATTTTTTTTTGTAAACTTACATAGAGTCATCTATTCCGGGCATAAAAAAAATGCACTTCAAATTGCACTTCAAAAAAATGCAATAAAAAAAATCGATTTTTTCAAAATCGCATGTGGGGGTAACCCCTTAATCTCACTTATCCTGAAACTTAGAAAAATACGAACGTCAATACTACTCTTTGGGACTCGAATTATTTGTATGATGGAACTTGCAAGAGTTTGGTAATTTTGTGGTGGCTTTGAACAGCAAACAATGTTTTTTGCAAATCTACATATATTCGTTTATATATGTATATATAATTATGTAATATGTGTACATAGTATTATTTGATTTAAAAACTTGATATGATTAATTCGGTTTCTCAACCCACCTGAGATTGCGCGTTCAAATAGAATAGCACCTCGCCAGGTCAATTGAAAAGATATCGTTCATTGTGTAATTATATTTCTAGAATAATTGTCCGTACAAGAATTTAAAGAAACGCTCTGTATAAATTCTTGTCGCGGTTCATATTTCCCGCGTTATTTCTTCTTGATTTCTCATTTTTTGCCATTCCCTATTAATACCCAAGTTATTCTTTCTTTTCATTTCTCTTATTCTCCGAAGTCTTAGCCGTCTGCTTAGTTTTTACTCGACGGACCAAAAAAGCGGTATATAAATCAAACGCGAGCTCCTGGCATTCTCTCGGAGATGTGGATCGATCGGTATTCGTGTCTCGATTCGTTTTCGGTGCGGTAAACGTTTTAATCGTGCTGCTAAACATACGTGGTCGGTCACGATCTTTCACTCTGTATGTAATGCAGAGTACACTGAAACTTTGTCATTCGGAAGGAACGTCATTGACGGTGGTCCGCAGTAACTGCCCTGGCTGGTGAACCTTTGATCCATCGTTTAATGCATTCAAATTTGATCGAGGAGTAGCATCCAGGTGGATTGTAGAATGAATGATGTTTTGTTTACAGTAGGATGCATTTTCGCCCAGGCTGATAAGCATCGAGAATTAAGAATATCAATCGGAGGCCCATTGCTCTCAACAACATCAAAAGAGCGGGAAGTAGGAGACGGAAAAACGTTGATTAATTTGAACTGGATCTTATTTGGTTTGTTTTCCTTAGCTTAAGGAGCTTAAGGAGCTTAAGGAGTTTCGGGATCGTTTCTTTACTGCGAGAGTGGGGATCCAAATCCAATGAGTTTTCGGTAGGATGGCAACCTCTTGTGAATTAAATTTTTTGTAAATATTTTAAATTATTGTTGGGCCATTTCCGATTCATGATATTGTTGAAAAATCTTTCTCAACCGGGAAATGAAATTGATGGTTATAATCTTTACAATCAGATGTAATTTTATTGAATTTTTATTCGAAGAAAAAATAACCCATTGATTTGATATCAAAGACCGTTTCTGCCCCTGGCACGACCGACTATCTCTAAAGCGTCATCGGCTGTAATGCTATGTACATTTTACACACCATTATGGATTTTGAAATACCCGCCAGCTGATGCTTGACTATGAGTGGCTCACTCGACAGAGCTGGTTAACGCGGTGTTGCCACGTTTAACCTACAAGTTTATGTCTATGTATGAAACCATACAATTCAAGCTTACATCTTTTTTCAACTATTATTAATGAATGAAGTGGAAAAACCACTTAATTTTTTGACACACCATTCCTAACACTATAATCACAGTTTGCTTAGTGTCTTAATTTTTATGTTAATATTATTCTAGTCCCTACAGCTCTATATAATTAGTGTTTGCGAGGTTTCATGTGTGGAAAAGGTGGAAAAAGGTTTAACTTGAACATTAGAAATCTCCAAAGCTATGTTGTGAAACTCATTGATTTTTAGACCGTTAATGCACTATAAATTAATCTAACGGTGCTATAAAGTTCAATCGAATCAGAATATTTTATTTTAGTCTTGAAACTCCTTTATTTTCCGAAGTACTGATTTATTCATTTGGAATTCGATTTTGTTCTGTTTTTTTTTTTTTTTTTTTTTTTTTTTTTTTTTTTTTTTTTTTTTCATTTTAATTTCGGTATGTCGAAAAATTTCAATATTCATATCTCATTCTGACGAATTTTGGAATTGAAGAATTTAAATTTTGCCTTTTATCACAATAACATAAGAAGTATAGGACGGTTAAAAAGAACATAATTCCCACTACAAGAAAATGTCCGCCTGAAATATATTTGTCCTAAAATTCGAAAATTGAATTAACGCGTAAAAACAGTTAGGCCATTAATATCTGTGTTATTCTTATGTTTCATAGCCCGATTTATTTTCAGAGAGAGAGAGAGAGGCAGCTGGAACTTTCTCCAGTATCACGAAGTAAACGCATTTCCATAAAAAAAGAGTGCTTCGTCACTTTTTTGCGAAAATGTTGCATTGTCTGACGTAAAATTCGTCCCAATTGGCTTTGCCATTTCAGAGAAAGTAGAAATATCGTTACAGAAATGGTCGGAGCGCGTGACGTATCGTTCTGAGTCTCGAGCATCAAGAACTGGTGGCCTAATGGTTTCGTCTGACATCTCGGGTTTATTCATCATCTCCTGTCACGTTTGTTTACAAGTCGTTCGCATATAATGGATAGGGGTGAACGAATAATTTTATTATTGTTCAACAAAAATGTTGAAACGGTGGGTGTATTCCACCGTGTGACATTTTCCAGAAGGGATTCTCATGTGAACATTTCTTGATGACGGTTTCTCCACTAAAATTTTCCTGGAAGAACTTTCCTCCCGAATATTTACCGGAAGAAATTAAATTCTCCCAAAAATCAATTTATTTCATATATTGCGGACCGTTTTTCCAGAAGTCCATTTTCAAAATACGACAATTTCGCGAAAATGGTTTCCGCACAAAAATAGCGGTCTGTTTTTCTAAAAGCCCAATTGCGTTTAAAATTTTTAAAAAATATCAGCGTTTTGGTACAGTTTCTTATGAAAGGTCATGATCTCACGAACTTACGTTACAGTACCGTCGTTACAAACCCACCGACAGAAATGTATGGTGTTCTCAACCATATTTTAACAATATATTATATTTCCCTGAGGGAACAATAATATTCATAGCCATAGTTACTGCCAAAAGTATAGTACTGTTTGTTGACATTTTGGCTGTTGCATGAATTATGCAGATATGTTAACCGCAACCACCAATCTTACAAACAATCGTTTGTAAGATAGCTGGGAACGACCAATCTTATAAACAATCGTTTATTCTTCAATGCTATATAATATAGTAGGTTTTCATAAAATGGATATTCTCTGATACGATAAAAAATGTACTTCCCCAAGATTCTAATAGTGAACCGAAATATACAGGGTGTCCCATTTTAATCTTACACCTGAATTTTCTCGAAAAATATTGCTCGGACGAAATATTGTGTGGAACAAAACTTCTAGGGATTGAAGGGCGAGGTTTGAAAAAAAATTATTTGAGGAGCCAAAATTCAAAATGGCGGCGTTACAAAGGCTGACATGTTTTTTTCAAACGGAAACATAACTTCTTTTTATTGCCAAAAAATTTGTCAGCTGAAAACTAAAAACTTTTGTTGAAAAAATTTTTTGATAAAGTTCATAGTTTCCAAGTGAGAACATCATTTTCAATTATTTCAGATGTATCCAGGATTTGTGTGTGTGTGTGTGTGTGTGTGTGTCTGTGTGTGTGTGTGTGTGTGTGTGTGTGTGTGTGTGTGTTTCTACCCATCGTGATCAAAGTTCGTCAAGAATTTAAAGAAACACGTTTTTGGGCCTGAAAATGGCACAAACGCTATTAAAATGGAAAAAAACTATTTTTCATCGATTTTCCGCCAAAATTTTCTCATGAAATATCGTCCAAATTATAAAACAAAAAACAAAAAAAAACCAAAATTTTCAACAGTGTTCCACACGCACGCACACGCGCACACACACACACACACACACACACACACACGCGCGCGCGCCCACACACACGCACGCGCGCCCACACACACACACACACACACACACACACACACACACACACACGCACACACACACACACAAATCCTGGATACATCTGAATAATTGAAAATGATGTTCTCACTTGAAAACTATGAACTTTATTAAAAAAAATTTTCAACAAAAGTTTTTAGTTTTCAGCTGACAAATTTTTTGGCAATAAAAAAAAGTTATGTTTCCGTTTGAAAAAAACATGTTAGCCTTTGTAACGCCACCATTTTGAATTTTGGCTCCTCAAATAAATTTTTTTCAAACGTCCCCCTTCAATCCCTAGAAGTTTTGTTCCACACAATAGTTCGTCGGAGCAATATTTTTCGAGAAAATTCAGGTGTAAGATTAAAATGGGACACCCTGTATATGCATTGATTAAAAATGTTTCCTGTGATTTGCGACGCTGTTTATGGTGATTTGTACCATATTATAAGATACGACCTGCTATATGTGTATTTGGTGCGTTATTCAAGTAGTGGTTACAAGGTATGAATCCCCGTCTACTAAATGCATAGAATATTTCATAAATTCAAAATAAAATAAAATGGGCAACTGAGAGTCCTACCTTAATGATTTTTTAATATTATAATTCGTCGTTCCCCGATCTTCTGTAATTATTTATTTCGAAGAAAATATTTCGCCTCTTCGGAATCGAACGTAGAACCTAACTGCCCACCGTTTGCCTATCCTGAGCACGCTGCCACTACGCTACCGAGTACTTTTGGCATCTTGAGCACAGATATGGCATAAGAGACAAATGCAATTCCGGCTGTACTTCTGAATAGCTGTTACCTGCCATTTAGGTGAAATTTCGTGAAGATTTTTTAAAATAATATGCACTACCGTTTAAATCGATTTTTGGCGCTTCGCAATAATGTTGTACCATATTATATGATTTATACCATATTATATGATATGGCCAACTAAATGCATGGTAATGTCTGTCCTATAAGAAAAGAAGTTGAATTGCAAGAAGAGGTGTTGAACTGATATCCTAGCTTCCAATGCAACAAACATACTATGTAATAGTTTGTGAGACTTGCGTAGTTCTTCAAACTATTACGCTGCGGTTGCTCAAACTGCAAATGATTTATGTCTGCGCTATAAGTAAACTTCACTATAATTTTTTTTGAATAATCACTTTTCATACGGTCTTCTAACAAATTATACTCGAAAAACGCTAATGTTAACCATATGAATTGAACAAACTTGAAAAGAATAGTGGAATTTTGATTTAGCAAAACTCAACGTGTAGTATACAACATTTGTATTCGTACTCCGATTTTGCCATAGCACTGAATTAACCATATCTTTATTGTCAAGCCTTTAAGAATAGTGAATAATCATTTCGGGAATAATATATAATCAAACACGCCACCCAAATCACATGTTTAGGTATACTTTTCGCTGATACTCGTGCTAACCATATTATGATTGCGGTGTCGATAAACTATAAAGAATTTTACTATCCCCTCTTTTGCCATGCGCGTTTGTTGTAAACACCATGGACTTTTCTCTCAGTGCCGCATTACCCAAGGCCGTATCTCGGTAATGTTGATACCGACGGCATTGTAAATCTCTAGCCTCACAACTGAAAAAGTTACACGACGAAAAAATACATGTCCATAATGTTTTGAAAATGTCTCGAAGCAAGCTACAACAATATACAATGAAATATAATGGTTCACATTAAACATGTCGAAGTTGACCCTCACATGACTTTGACGGTTATACCCAAGGTCGAATTAGTATTCCCATCTTGTTCCCTTCTTGAAACGAAATAACGTTTACTGGAAACATCTTTTTATTGTAATCCCTACTTTTTTAAACTCGAGACAGCCTGTATATTCTACGCTTACTACGTCGGCTTTTGGAGGATTTACACTGCATATCGTCGTTGATGTTGCAAAACGTTCTATGTTTCGCGTGACCATTATGTTTAAATTTTTTACTCTGTACGCATGCGTAAAACGATATATGTCAATGACCAATTAGCATGCTTCATTCAGCTAATGCAATACGTGACGTGACCCCAATCCGCACCACTTCGATATTGCAATCAGTTTTTTTGGCTCTCTTGTAAAGTCGTCCGAAAATCACGTAGAACGAATTGCAATATTAATGACGACATTATTATCATATTGAGTCAAAGATTTGCTGCCGTCTCCAAGATGAAAAACAAGTAAACTGAGAAAGACGGACGACAGGTTATATCTATAATGTCAGCTTCCAAAAAGCGAGATTTAATTATGGCCTCGGGATAAATCTTTACCAGGCATTCCAATAAAATACGTCAAATCTTTATTTGGAATATTCAATCGTTAGATGGTTGAAGTTTGTAAAAAAGATTCATGCCGAAAATACGAATGAACAATTGTTCGAAGCGATAGATGCCTGCTGGTGTGCGTGCGATGCGCGTGCGTGCTGAGGGAACATAAACGTCAAAAATTCATATCTCCGTTGTTATTTACTCCTTGTAAGGGTTACAGGATTTTTGCATGAAATTAGCAACGACTTTCTAATTAATCAGTATGTATAGCGAGCGGATAGAAATTCTTCTTTTCTTGCAGGATCGAATATCTTTGAACATGCTCTCCCGTGTTTTTTTTTTTTTTTTTTCAAATCGCATATTTTTCTCGCTCGCATGACGTAGTCGCTTCAGGTTGTCTCTGTACTGCGTGGATCAGGTGGTAACCATAGTTTTTTTATTCGCAGCTAGCGATCTTAAAAATTAAAATGGCATTAATAATTTGAACTTAAAGTATACCCCCCCCCCCGCCGTAATTGTCAAACCCAATTGGACCTCTTAAAATGGAATCCCAGAAAAATCGGCTCCTTGGAAAAAACGTTCTCGTCATCCCTCCTGGCACGTTAGGGAATAGCGGCCATTAGTATAGAGAGTAGTAGATAGCCAGAGATGGACGCTTTGGCTATCTACCTCCATACCAATGGGCCAATCTAAATCCGAAGTCTACGTCTTTTTCCTTGGCAACTACTTCTTGATATCCGCTTCTTTCCTCTTTCTCCCTCTCGTTGCCATTTAACACACGCACTTCTGGTTAACAAACAAATGGTTTCACTCTAAATGGAAGTTCCGCTCGAGGCCTTTTCAAAAAGATCAAAGTGCGCGGCAGTTTTTTGGCTATCCACTCGTTCCGGTCCAGCTCGTGAAACGGCTTCAGATTTCCTTCGAGATGTATCATGACGATCCAATCATCGCTGAAAGAAAGTTGCGATCAATGACAATGACTGGCTTTCTTGCGGTTTTACTGAACGTAGTATTATTATATCAAGAACTAGTTTTACTAGATTTAGAACGAATACTAGAAACTAGCATTATTAGATTTAGAACTAATACTAGAACCTAACATTGCTAGATCTAGAACTAGTACCGGGACCTTGTATTACTTTATCTTTAACTCGTGCTAAAACATAATATTACTATGTCTGTAGGGTGTCCTAAAATGATCCGTGATGATTTATTATTAATAAATGATAATTTATTAATAAAATGTAGTATCTATTTGAAAAGTAAAAATATTTTTATTTTAATATAAGGTGCAAACGTGGAGGTTATGTGTGGAATACAATATCAATAATATAAATGGCCGCCCCGTCCCTGTTTGCACACGTTTACTCTTTTAGCAAAATTTTCAATAACATTTCGGCATAATTGGCAACCTATTTCATTAATGGTGCGTCCAATTGCTTTCTTGAGGCTCCGGAATGGTCTGTGGATCACTGACATACACTTATCCTTTCACAAAACCCCAAAGAAAGACGTCCAATGGCGGCAAATCGCACGATCTTGGTGGCCAATTCACATCGCCTAGGCGCGAGATAACACGACCATGAAACTTCAGCTTGAATAACCATGCAGTTACAATGCAGCAAATTACAATTTCTATGCATTGCTCGATCGTGTAATTCTCCATGAATAAACTTCATAACTTCCTGATGCCAGTTGTCAAAATCTAGTACGCTATGTTCGTCACACATAAAATAGCGCGCAATTTAAAATGTCAGGTCATTTTGGGACACACTTAGAACTAGTACTAGAGCCTAGTATCACTGAATCTAGAACTGATACTAGTACCTGATACTCCATTATTGCCGTAACCTCGGTGACATGTGTCTTTTTGTCCAATCACCTGGGTAAAATGACCACATCGCCCAGTATGTTTGTATGGTATGTTATAACAGTGAGTGAATGAGATAATAGTCAAAAGACGGCAATCAAAATTGTCTGTGCCTTAGAAATGGGGCGACTCCACATGTTGTCCTTTCTGCAGTCCGTTTTTCATTTCTTCCTTTCCTGCCCAGGCTAAGTATGTCCAGTCAGTTCAACACCGCGATACCTTCAACCGAATAGGCGTCCGTTGCAAATATGGTGGAGTGATCGCGCCGGTGTACGCAGATATGGAAAGCATCCTCGGTCTCACGCCAGCTCTCGATCCGCGCTTGATTAACGAGTGTTCGAATAGATGGATATTTAAGAGCGCATAAGGCCTGCTGATTGATATGTTTGCAAGGCGTATACCGCGTGCCTCGGCATCGCCTCGCCGCCGCTTTTCAGGTGAGGCCCTACAATCCACTTCTCCTCGATGATTTAAGGGCCATATATCATGAGGGCTCTCAGCACCATCAGGCCTTCTTCCCAATGTAGGTACATACGTATGGTGGCTCGGTGTAGATTCCCACTATATACTCGCGCGTGCCTCCTACCAGCTACATACTCTCGCATTGTTGAGACGTCCGGGTGCGAGCAAAGAGGCACTCACTCGCGCGCAAGAGGGTACAAGTGTGTGTGTGTGTGTGTGTGTGTGGCGAAGCTGGTGGCGAACTTGAAGATGGAGAAGGAGAAATAAAGTGCAAGCCATATAACCATCTCTCCGTTGGCAAACTATCTCATGATATATTATTCTCGTGACCACGGCGTGACTAACAATGAGGCTCCATCTTCTCGAGCTCCTTTTTCTCCCATTCTTGTTCCGCGGCTCTCTTCGCCGTTCCTGAAGAAACAATTTCGAATCGCGAAAAAGGCCAGCTGTCCACCCGCGGCTTGATAACATTTCAAAAGTCGCACTTACGGAAAGGAACGTTTGTCAATTATTCTTACGATAGCGGAGTTGACGCGTGTGTACCCTTTTTCGGATGTTAGAGCTTTATTCCGAGTCTCTTTTCATCTCTGATATGAAACAGCAATTGGGGGTCTACGATCGAGCCCTGATTCAGTCCTGGTAGTCAGACACTGATCGGGATCAAGCTTCCGATCGGCCCTGGCATTTAGACCCTGATTGGGATCAAGCTCTCTTTCAGTCCAGGCATTCAGACTCTGATTCGGATTAGGCCCTTTCGGTTCTGTTATTCAGTACCTGATTTGGACCAAGCTCTCTTTCAGACCTGGCAGTCAACCCCTGATTTGGATGACGCACTTTTTCGGTCCTGCTATTCAGACTCCGAATTGGATTAAGCTCTCCTTCAGTCCTGGAATTCACACCTTGATTTCGATCAAGCTTTCTTTTCGTCTTGACATTCTGTCTCTGATTTCGATCAAGCTTTCTTTTAGTCTTCACATTCTGTCCCTGATTTCGATCAAGCTTTCTTTTAGTATTGACATTCTGTCCCTGATTTCGATCAAGCACTCTTTCAGTCCTCGTATTCTGTCCTTCGCATAAAACACATCGAATATTAACATTTTTTGATATATTATGTAGGTATGTATCCGATGCATTAAATCGAAGCTTGAGTTCGGCCCAGTTGATTTTTCGAAGCAGCTCAGGATTTGCGCGAGGGAAACGCGAGATCAGCCCCATCGAAATGCATTCAAAGATTTTCGAATTATGTAGAAGAGTTCCTAGTCCAATTACTGAAAAACGTTGATGATTTTTTATAATGAGAAAGGGGATGACGAATTAGTTTGTCTTCGTCTGTCAATATTTGGTAGCTTTAAACTGAGCCGCGACAATTAATTATAGTTCGATGAAAGAATTACCAAACTGAAATAGTAGGCTAAACAAGATGCGTCGGCATTAAATGTCGATAAAATCGTCAGAACGATTTGATTTCAAGGGAGTTTGAAAAACTTCTGAAGCAATGAGCTGCAACTTTCTCAAAATTCAAGACGTTGGGATGATTATTTCTAAACGCAAAGTTACGATGCGTTCGATAAAAGGGATGGAATTGTAAGAAAGTCCGCAAGCGTATACGCAGGGCCATTAGAAGCTGAGAAAAAACTGGATGAAACGAGGAAGCAACGTCCTGGTCACATATCGTTCACGCAAAGAGAGTTACGGGCGAAGAAGCTTTTTTGCAGTCCCCATTACGGGATGCTGCAACGTCATGACCGTAAGGCCCGGAATCCGAACGAGCAGCACTACCTCGTTCCCATTGCGTACAGGGCGTGCATGATGTGTCACTAGAAGGCGCGGTAAGCTCCCGTGTTACAGGAAGACACTGAGCCAGCCATTGCGGTACGATCTGAACGAAAGTTACCTACTGAGTATTCTTCCCGATTCGATTGATTATGGGCGCGTTAAGTATTACCTGTCTTCTCCGACGTCACTTGGAAAGAGAAAAAAACGGGCGTATCTTATCGCATGCGGACAAACGGAAAGATTCTCCATATCCGGATGACCAATGCCTCTCGGCCGATAGGTGTACAGGGTGTCCGATTTATCTCAAGACATCGAAATAGCTTGAGATCAGCGAAGTTAATCGATAAATCCTTAGATACGTGTAGAGAAGATTTAAACGCGAAGCAAAATAGCAGAATAACTTTGTTATTTAGTGAAATTTTTCGAGGTGATTTCTTCAAGATCACCTTGAAACATTTAAACCTCTAACTTTTCAAAGTGGCATCTTATTCTACTCAAAGAAACAAGTAACGTCCGTCCATTACATTTTTTACAATTACAAACGATGCTTAAAATGATCGCCTTATTAATTACTCTATCAAATCATGACAAAAGTAGCCGCATGTATAACATTTCTTTGCGTTCGTTGAAAATGAGGTGTAAAAAGTGTCGAAAAATAATGGCTCAATTGAAAATGTTTCAGATAAAAAGGAACCAGTTTTTCCTGTAAAGTGAGATGACGCTATATGAAAAATATAAATTATCTTGCACTTTTACGCGTTGCTTGAATTTCATCGATGGGTGCCTCGGAAGTTTTCATTTGCTTCACTGTTCTTGAGTTATTTCGATGTCTCGAAATAAATGGGACACTCTGTATATTTTTAAGGTCCGTGTGTACACACACGGGAAAATAAAAAAACACCAGTTGTAGCTCTTCGTCCTCCTCGCGGGTCCTTGTCCTCGATAAAACAATTTTTCTTCCACATGCCCAATTAATTTACGCTCACACACATCTCAGGCCCATATCCGACCTTGCTGTAATTGACGCGATCGCATTGAATTTCCGTATGTACTTTGTACTTTACACGGGTAATTTATTGTGGCAGGTTTGTCTACAGGTTAACAGGGTAATTTTGCGCCGAAAGAAATAGCTCGCTGGATCAAGCAAACACAGCACATTCGAAGCATTTTTTTGTTTTGCTTGCGCCAAAATATATTTGTCAAACTTGAAAGAAATGTTTATATTTCCATAAACTTTGCGTTGGGGGTTTAATTACCCAAATATGTGTTCGAGTCAAAGACATTTATTCAAATCGAATAAATATTTAGAATGTAATTGCAAGCCGCCATTTTGGAACAGCCGTTTGATGGCGGTTTCGTAAGGTTCGAGATTTTATGTACAAAAGGAAAAAAATATGTCGATGGAGTAAATAGACTTGAATAAAATACGATTGGAGGCAAACATACATTTTTGTAAAATTCGAAGTAGTATCCTCTTTAGACGAAATAAAATAATTGTTGAAGTTTGATATTTAATATCATTGGAGTAAATAAAAAAGTCTGCTGAACTTGAGTAAGTTTTAATGAGAATCGATTTTATAGTTTTTCGGCCAATAAAGGGTGTCTCAAAGTGACCTGACATTTGAATTGATTAATAAAACGTAATATTTATTTGAAGAGTACGAATATTTTTATTTTAATATCAGGTACAAACATGGAGGTCACGTATGGAACACAATATCCGATAATAATGGCCGCCTCGTCCCTGTTTGCAAACGTTCGCTCTTTTGACGAAATTTTCAATAAGATTTTGGACTAATTTCGGACTAATTTCATTAATGGTGCATCCAATTGCTTCCTTGAGCTCCGGAATGGCCTGTGGATCATTGGCATACACTTTTCCTTTCAGAAAAGCCCAAAAAAGAGGTCTAATGGCGTCAAATCGCACGATCTCACTGGCCAATTCACATCGCCGCGGTGCGCGATAAGACGACCATGAAACTTCATCTCCAATAACTGCATTGCTTCGCCCGCAGTGTGGCAGGTTGCGCCGTCTTGTTCAAAGAATATGTATTCCAAGTCCATGCCGTTCAATTCATTCCATAAAAAGTTGGTTATTGTGTCACGATAACAAACACCATTGACGGTAACCGCATTTCCAGCAGCATTCTCGAAAAAGTACAGCCCAATCACACCTCCAACCCAAAATCCGCACTAAACGGTGACTCATGGTGGTTGCATGAGAAGCCGTTGAATGACTTGTCGATTTTCGGTCCTCGAAATTCGACAGTTTTATTTATTTACGTACCCACTATGTTGAAAATGCGCCTCATCGCTCAAGATGATTTTCTTCGAAAAGTCACCATCGATTTGTTGATGCTCCAATATCCAATTGGCGAATGTACGGCGCCCCGCATCGTCTGCCGGCTGCAGTTCTTTTGTCAAGCGGATCTTGTAAGCAAGCGTATGCAGATCTTTCGTTAAAATTCGCTGCACAGAGCGTCTTGAAATGTTCAATTGTTAAGCACGATGGCGAATCGAGGTGGAAGGATTTTCATCAACACTCGCACTCGATGCGGCCATGTTTCATTTGATCGACCGGTACGAGGACGGCCACTGCTTTGCGCGGCCAGAATTGAACAACCAACCTCCAATTTTGTGATTCAATTCACCACAGTGTTGCGAGGAGATGCGATATGATGAACAAATGACATGCGGATATTGGAACCGTCTCTGCAAAATTTATACCATTTATTAAGTGAATTTTCACAATTTCTATGCGTTGCTCGATCGTGTGCTCCATGGATAAACCTTAATACGTCCTGATGCCAGCTGTCAAAGATTAGTACTCTATGTTCCCCACATAAAAATGCCGCGCAATTTAAAATGTCAGGTCATTTTGAGGCATCCGTTATGTGAAGGGGAAGCTTTTCTGAGAACTCGTCGGACATTTATGTCAAAAAGAACCGCTTAAAAAATGTCATAATTATTCGTAACATGAAAGGGGATGGCGATTTTGTCATTTGTCAACAAGCACAAAGAACAGGGTACAGGGGAATTACGAATTTGATGGGTTTGTTCGAATCGTCAAGAGATAAAAGGTTTTTGAATAACTGGATCTGGAACAAAAAGTCCAGTTCCCTTTTTTCGGAACAGTCGCATGGCAAAAATTTCAACCAGTATTTCTTGGAGCCAATTTAAATACTTACTCAAACTAAATATATAATTCATTATAAGTAAAAAAATAAATCTAGAACCAGATTAAGATGCGAATAGAAATATTTCATCGAACCGCTCACTAGATGTCACCTGTTTACTGCTTAATTCACGTCGCGTCATGCGCGGCTGTAAGTGCGCGAGCAAAATTTTGACGAAACAAAATTAAAAAGTAAGTAAATTCCTTCTTCTTTGGTTTGTCTACTGCTAAAAAGTTTCTAAAAATTCATGTTTCATATTGTGGTGATGTAATTTTGTAAAAAATAAAGGATATTTTTCTGTTTCTTGAATAGTTAGCGAGCAGTGCTTTGTTATAACCTCACTATCTCGCATGTATTCTTTCTACTTGTTTACATTTTACATGTGGCCATTTCTCCCGGAAGATTACGAGAGACGGCTACGTACAGTCGGTTTATGATGGCCATACTATTTTACTCGTGATGTATTGAAATATTTTATTCTTTTCACATCTGATTCAGATGCCTAATAAGTACAAAAGAAAAGCAATTGCTCTGCGAGGGAAGTGGACTGAAGAATCATTAAAAAGAGCTATTAGTGCTGTGAAAAATGATGGATTGTCGGTTCGTGTGGCCGCTAGAACCTACGAAATATCAAGGAAGATCTTAGAAAGACGATACAAGAAGAACAATGACAAAAAAGTTTGTGGAGAAAATTATTATGAAACCCGTCTCATCGATGCCTCGCTTTGGTGCATAGTGTACCAACTTTTGGGACACGACAATTCTACTAAATTCGATTATGTGTATTCTAGATGTGGCCAGAAGAAACAAAAAAAAGAAACAATCCTAACATAGAACCAGAGAGAAAAACAAGAGTAGAATCAAATACTGTCAAGGACTATCACACCCAGATACTCGGGGAGCGATATCCAATCGTGATTTTAAAAAAATACTTATTTTAAGGTTGATCTCATAAGAATTTGTTTTATTTTTGCTAATTATTTTAAAGTTCAATGTTCAAAGTTTAATTACAAATAGAGATAAGTAAAGAAACATCTGCGTAGATGCTTTTATTCTGACGGAACCTTGAAAGAACTGTGGCCAACAAACCCGGCCTTTCCCTACTTGAATTCCCCGTCAAACGAAAACGTAAATTCAGAGGAGCCTTGATATGTATTTTTTTTTTCATCGGCTCAGCGTCATCAAGAATGAGATTAGATTCGCATCGGGATCCGTTGATGACGCGTTCGACTCGGAATAAAACACGATAGGCGGTACCACTGCGATCCGCAATCCTGTCTAACTGAGCGTGTCAAGTTTTTTTTGTTCTTTAATATTCAGCGTGAACGGTTATAGATATTCAGTGAATGGAGATTTTTTTGCGAACACATCGGATCCTTAGGCTAATAAGAGCATCGTAAATCTGGACGTCGGTTGTAACACGCCACGGATGGGTGGCCTGTTATACGGCACGCTGAGCGCCGCGGACGATGAGAACACAGAACGATTTTGTAGAAAGAGTATTACGAATGAGGCCCGTGGTTCGTTGTGAAGAAGGGTATATAATGCGCGAGAAACTCGTAATTTTCTTCCCGTACGAAAAACACGAGAGTCGGAGCAAGACAATTACTCGGCCACGCAATAATTAACACCTCGCCGCACGCTGTATACACCTACCTCTCCAAGCATATTGGCCTTACACGTTACACCAAGAACAACCGCGCGGGCGTGCACAACACTCACTCGTTATACATGCATGTATCAGAAATTATATTATTCGCCAACGGGAATTCAATGGTCACTCACGTGCCAATTTCCTAAGGGTAGCCATTAATTTTTAGCACCCTGTTAACAAAAAAACGAGTGCTGGGCTTTTTATGTCAAGTAATATTTGGTATTTTATTTCTTGAGTTCCAACGTATACCCTTGCGGATTTGTATGTGTTACCCTTGCCAATTGAATCCTTTCCTATCACTCCCTATCCGCACTCCGTTGACACTTTCCTATCACTCCGTCCACAGCCGTCTTAAGATATTCCTTTCACGCACCCGCATAATTAACAAGTAACTCATTTTCGTCTATAATCAAGTAAACATATATATCTCAGTATACTCGTAAAATTTCAAGCGAACTTTCCGAACTTTTAACGAAAAATTACGACTTTAAAAACCATCCCATTTATACGGCACTTTATAGATACGACACGCTGACCACATTCTTGTCTAATAATTAATATACTAAATAACTCTAGATGCCTGATATAAACTGCTTACGAGTGTATAAAAAAATCTAAAGATTCCGCAATGACAATAAAAACAGGGGGTCACAGAATGTTTAAAGAAAATATTAATGATAAGACTTTAAAAAATGTCACTAGCCGCGGAGTTTTCGAAGCTACGACTTTTCAGAGAAAATGTAAAAATGTAAAAATGTCGAAATGTACGAAATTTGGGCGTAATATTTTATTCCAGTTTATCGTTAGGTATAACAATTGATTGTCACTTATGTTTATGAATCGCCACTGTAAATTGCCAATGATTCAGAAGGGCCCCTTCCTTATATGCCCCCACAAAATACGACCCTTCGCGAAGGGAATATTATAGCTACACTATACCGCATTTTCCGAGGGTACGGGGAAACTGTGGAAATCCCGTACTTACCGATATAAACGGCCCCATATTCTTCTGATTCTCCGGTGTACGGACACATTACTCTAGTATCTACACCATGGCCTCAAAAGTATTGACCAACGGAGCCCAACCTTACCCGTCCATCCACCGTCATTCATGGGATACTTTCGGGACAGAGGTGACCATTCATTCACGAGTCATTTTTACCAATGATCCGGTAAAATGGAGAATAAAAACTATGGGAGATTCGAGCTAGAGAGCTCAAAGTTGGCACGCTTTCGTAAATAATGATGTTTGAAGGCAAAGGGATGACATTTATTCATAAAATTTCCTCGTTGTAGTCTCAAAGGTAGCCGGGTGATCCAGTAACTATTAGCGCCTTTGACATCTTCGAAAATATGGGTATCAGCTAAAAATATGTACAGCAGAATGTGCATTGTATGCAATGGCTCGTCAAATGGTGATAACTATTTGCTTTTAGGTGAGGTCACTCTCAAGGTACGAAGGTCACCTTTGTTTTTTCAAATGGAATGCGATGTTTTTAGGTGTATCATGCGATAGCGGCTGTTGAGACGAATACAGCGACCTTCAACGCAATGTCATTAAAGGTTGTTGAAGTCGCATTCATTCATAAAAGATGTTCGAAGTGATGCCTGCCGGTATCAAGCCAATACTGTACCTCTTTCTATTATCGATTCGGCCGCACATTTTATAACTTCGAACAGCTCTTATACCTGAAAGCGACTTTAATGACCCCGTATGATCTTGTGTCGCTGGTCATTGTTCTGTTTTCGTTCGAAGAGCCGCTATCGGATGGTCGGCATAAAAACACAACATTCCATTAAAAAACGAACAAAACAATAAACAAAGTTAACCTTCGTAGTTTGGAAGCAACCCCACCTACAAAAATATCGTTATCGGCATCTAATGACCCCGTCGGTACACTGCAACTTCTGTTAGACGCATTTCTTCTGATACCCATTGATTTGAAGAGACGGTGGATTCAAGCTGACAATAGTTACGAGATCACCCGGCATAATAAATATAATTATTTTAATATTGAACTACCAGATCCAAATCACGCTCAAAAGATCAAGCTTTCAAAAAATCAAAAACCGGTACTCAGTTTTCGATTC
Organism: Ophion slaviceki; assembly: GCA_944452715.1. Lineage (NCBI taxonomy): Eukaryota > Metazoa > Arthropoda > Insecta > Hymenoptera > Ichneumonidae > Ophion > Ophion slaviceki. Next base: position 43,723,056 of record OX101788.1, on the reverse strand, counting down.
GAGTTGTTAATATGAATTTGGTGACGAGACATTTGATCTTACAATAAGTAGCCCTGAACTCATCTCTATCATTCGGGCATATCGGATCTGAAAACTACGAGCAATCGTTATTTTAAAAACTTTACGGCAATATTTACGAGGAGATTAATGCAACGACTTGTCTCGATGCAAAGATCGGGGCTTTAGTTCTTTATTGTCGCAGCAGCTCCCGTATTTACCGCAATCCTCGGGACCGGAAGTTCGATCCCAAGTCTTGATCCCATTGCACGAAGCGCGTGACAAAATGAGTAGAATAAACAGAGTGCAAGAGGGAGAGAGAACGAGCGGGGGGGGGGTGGCAAGAAGGGTGGGAGAACCCTCGTGAACCGGACCAGTCCGGGTCCGATAGTACATACGTGATAAACGTCACTGCATGCGCGCTGTCTCTTGGACATGGCGAAGCTTCTCTTTTCCCTTTCCCGGCCCGCAGCTTCTTTCTCGTTTTCTTCCGGCATACCCTTGAACGGCCGGTTTCGAGAAAAGCAAACAGAAGCGTCCGACGGGCAGGTCTAGTTTGTAGATCCTTCACATCCGATGCAAAAGAAGTTAAAAAAAATTAAGCGCGTCTCCCTCCGAGGCATCGAGTGAGCAGGCTTTTTTTTCTTCAAATCTTTGAGTCAGAGCCGCTTTCGCCATAGAACAAAGGGGGTGTGATGGGAACGTCTATTTCTCCGACATACAGTATTTTGCTGTTGTGTACTTGTTCTTCATTTCCAATGTCTCGTTGTATGCCCTTTCGGCCATTAACGATTACATTTCTTTGATTCTTAGCCTGCCCGAGTCATTCCACTGCTTCCGGTACCTTAGCCATAGCCCCGCAGAGAGTTGCACACTGCTGCTCGTTTTCTCATGCACCGCTATGTCAAATATGTAAATATTCATAAAAAAAAATCGAGTATTGGAATATTCATTAAATATATTAGAATACCCAAGTTTTCAAACATAAAGTAGAAATATCGAAGTATAGAAATTTTAATGTGAAATTTGAAGTATCCAAATACTCAATTAAAATATTTAGATATTGACTAATTAGCAAAATGTTCAAATAAATATTTGACGGACCAGCGGCAGACAAATTCGCAAGTCAACATGGCAGACTAGCAGTCTCATTTACATCATGCTTACATCAGATGATGCACGACCCGTACTGTGCGAAACACGCTCGTGGCACTGGTGAGGCGCGGACCCAATTTCGGCAAATCTGCCCTACTTGTTTGATCTCTTTTTTTGTTATCTCCTTTTGACGGAATGCATACAAATCGAAGATATCGGAGAAAAATTCAGCCGAGCTAACGAACAAAAGTTATGCGAGACTCCGCACTAGCTCATTTCGAATTCCTATGCGCGCTGAGAGATTCCTACTGGATTCTCATCCCGCGAGGCGCGGGAAAGGAACTCGTACTGCTACCACTACCACCACTACTCGCTGGCAATTGGCAAGCGAAAGGAATTTCGCCGTGAGCGCATTCGTGTGTTCTGATAGAAGGGACCTGCCATGAGCAAAGCGTTTCGGTTATTTTCCGTCCGAGCGGGTGGACGCGCTCAGACGTAGAATAATGCGAAGAAATCGGAACGCGGAGCCACGGACAAGGAGGCAAGCAAAAGTCGGCGACGGTCGCTCGAGCCACGCGAACAAACGAAAATTTCCCCTTTAAAATGCGGAATGGTCAGGCGGCGGTCAACATATATATATATATATATATATATATATATATATATATATATATATATATATATATATATATATATATATATATATACAGCGGTGCCCGGGCGGAAGCTCGGCGGAGAGAGTGAGAGGGAGAGAGAGTGCCGGTGAGGGCAGGATGAAGAAAATGAGAAGAAATAAAAGAAATAAGAAGTTGAGAGCGGGAAAAAATACATATACGAGGGTGAGGAGTTCTGGAAACGGAAAGGACCATCGGACCAGTAGAGAGACCCTCATGCCATTGAGCTCGCAAATGGCTCGTCCTCTCGGTACTCTCGTACTGCACTCGGATTTTTCTACGATGAAAAATCTTCCATCCCTTGTTAGAGACACTCGATGTAATTTTTGACACTGTGCTACTTCCTGCGTCATTCTCGACGACCCTTTTGTACGATGGTGCACGAGTAGATCATTATATCAAAAGCCTTCTTCAACTTCGATGACCTTGACCTTGAGGTCTGTAGAGATCGTTGTGCCGAACGTTTTTACATATGTATATAAGGCGCGGAGGCTGCGCAGTCGAGACATATTCGTGATAGGAGACTAATTATTGCACGATTAAAATGTCATAATATTGGGAAGGTTGGGCGATATTCTGACAGGATTTGTTTGCAGTGACACTTTCCCAAATATTGCACACCACCGGTGATTAAATCCGTGGTTCGTACGTAGCTCATAATCATGAGGACCGGCGCCAAACCCATGCTGTAAGTTTGTCGGGTTTGTCATTCTAGGTGTTGGTTCGCGGTGATGAATACTTTATGCCTATATGTGTAGTCTGAATAATTGGTAATTCGAATTATAAAACCGTTTAAAAAATACTTCGTGACAATTGTCGTCAATTTTTGTTGTTTTTCGATGACGAGTTTCCGGTGTGCAGGGTGAATACGAGTTTCAATTTTCTTTCAAATTTTTGATGGTTAACCTTGACTTGAAAACGTGAGATGCTTCGTAAAAATGTATTGAGGACTTCCAAGTAAAATTGTTACGGTTATTGTCTAATAATTAAGTTCTGAAAAAAAAGTTTCGAGTTCACGAGCTTCCATCTGTATTTTCGATACTGATAGAAAAATTTTACATGTACAGGTCATAAATAGGCAGTATCCGGACTTCGTAACTATAAATGGCAATTTCACTAATGACTTTAGTTTGCCACAACTTGAATTCATTGTCTTTGTGTCCTTTCAAAAGTTCCGAAACACTCGGTACTGCTTTTTTTGAGATTGAAATAAATCCGCACGTCTTTCAGAAACTACTACCAAATTGCCGCCACAAATTGTTTTCTTTCCTACTACGTTTTTTTTTTCTCGTTAAAATAGGTTTTGGGTACATAACTCCAAAGTAGTACCAAAAATGTTTTTTTTTTGTCACACTCAATTATTTGTACCAAGGTATCCGTCATAAAATCTACATCAAAATCTAGAACAAAATGTTTTCGCACAAACGCATAATGGTTTGCAAGAATATAGCTACGAACTCTCAAAATTATGAAAAAAAATCAGCCACGTACATTCCCCACCCTACTAAACCCTAAACCGTAAAAAAATGACGCCACATACTCAATCCCAAAAAACCCGAAACCCTAAAAAACAGAACTATCGAAATGCAAATATTCAAAAGATCGATCAACAGCTGTCAACCGGAAAAAAAAATCATTTCAAAAGGTGACCACGACGTAACGACTTGCATCATTTGATAAGCACTCTTGGTGGCCATAATGGCTCTCGTCAATTTTTCTCTCATTGTTTTCTGCGAGAGTGCGTTCGTAGATGCGAGTGCGCGCGTTCATGCGGTGAAATTCGAAGGGAGCGAGGTGATGGATGAAATCAAATAAATAGCATAAGTAAAAAGGAATACGGCATACTGGGTAGCCTTGGCGGATGGAAAACGATGTTGCTATAAAAGGATGGGGGAGGGGGGGGGCGAGCGTTGAATAGAAGGAGGGGAGAGGGAGGGCCAATTCAATTATATCTCATGGAGGGCGGCTCCGCCCGGGTTGTTGTAGAAATTGACAGTGGCTGGCCGTTCGCCACCGCTGCTGCCTTTTCCACTGCTATGTATACATGTACACATGTACTCTGTATAGATATGTATGTATGTATGCTATCGGAAATTCGGTATTGGCTTTTTGATATTTCTTCAAAACACCCCTTTATTTCAGTATAAAGTTATATAAATGTGGAACATTTCAAAGGAAATGTATGAAAATTTTGAAACATGTTAATGATTCTTGGACGTTTTTAAAAACTATTAGTTGACGTTTACTCAGGTCTGGCAAAATTCAATATAGCCAACAAAATTCAATTTCCAACACAAAAAAAACAGCTTTCACCCGATTATCATAAACCTTGAAATATCTCTAGCACATTCTGCCTCGCTTCCCTTAAGCTTAGTTGAACCTTACGTAGCATTCCAACTTTAATAAAACGCCTTAGTTCCCCCAAATCGTTTTTAAAACTTGGCAAAGTTCATGCTAGAGACGTACTTACTGGAAAAGTACATACTGGAAAGGTACGCACGGGAAAAGTACACGCTGGACACGTACATAGCGGAAAACTACATACCGGTCACGTACATACTGGAAAAGTACATACATATTGATAAGTGTATACTTCTTGGTATCTAAAAAACGTCTTGGTTAGGTAAATAACACCACGATACAGCATCTTCACATGAGAATTACCCCAATGAATCAGACTCAGTCGACTCAATTGAAATGACATGTTCCTCCTGTGAACACTGATATTTTCAGCGTATCAGCTTCGGCACTCGTGTATCGAGCTATACACGAGAGCTGGCTTCAAAAGATAGCCCTGCTCTCCCACGACACCCTCCCGAAAATCTTTTGGGGTAATATTTGCCGGGGAATCATCCAGAGGCGACTGGAAAGTAAAGACGGGCAAGGCGGGGGAGAAGCCTCGTCGAGGTAAAGATGAAAGTAGTCGCGTTGCCAGGTCGCTGGTGGTACGGCTTAAGGGGGCGTCGAGCGAACCGCTTTATTAGATTACCCGCCACGCGTTGCGGGCCGATTGTCTCTGGGCCACTTTACGGGTAAATTCACCCTGCCTTTACACCGCCACACTCTTACTACCGTCGAAGCTGCGTGTCGACCTTCCGAGATTATTGTCTCGTTCTCGCAGTGGAAAATGGTGGAACACCCATTCTCTTTTTTCTACGATAACGATATATTTACCCGCATTCGAGTAATTGTTTGGTAAAATGGCTCAAATATTCAGGCACCTTGCAAGAATAATCAAACAGTTCAATGGGCGTGGAGATTTGTAAACGTATTCTCTTGATTTTCCAAAATCCCAAGATGTTTCATTTGTTATCTGAGTCACCAAACAGTTTCTGGAATGCGGACTGAATGTTCTGACACTTTATATGCTTATCCCATGAAAGCAATACGATTAATATGGTGACCGAGGCCTAAAAACATCAACATACTCATGAGGGTTTGAAGAATTCGAACCCTAACGATCCCTGTCAAACTATTACCGTCACTACTACTGTACAATAAAAGTTCGTGTTCTTTGGAATGTTGAAGCTCCTTGCTCCTCCCCAATTGTTAAATTCTTCTTTAATGTTAAGAATCGCAAAAATAGCTCCGACCGATTTTACGGTGAGCCCCGATACAAGTAATTTACCAAAATAACGTGTGTAACCTCTCCTGAGGCCACGGGTACTATTTTTCAAGCAAAATCATAAATTCGTATAGGTACAGCCAGTTTTCCAATCACCCCGTTGGAACGATAATCCAATGTTCTAGTACTAGAATTTCATTTTCAAACTAAGTTTAAAGTTTTTAATCACGTGGCACATCAGTTTGACATTTATGTTTAGTCTGTTTAACTGACAAAAATATTTCGACACTTTTCGTTTACATTTTTATATCCCCAAGTCAATATAAGAACACCCTCTAATAAGGACCACCACTCAAGTGTACACCTTTGTTTTTTTTTTAACTTATATGAGGCATTCCACGTCACTTGAGGCAGTAAAAAAAATACACAAATAATTTTTTTTTAATCGAGTTACTTTATTGAAAAATATACACCGAGTGTCGACATTTTTTTTTAAATTTCCGACGTTTTTTCTCCTTGATTGCCATTTTTTTAACATTTTTCCATTCAAATGGCTGTTTCTTTAGCAGGATTTGACGTATTTACATTCATAAAAAAGGAAAATGTGCGTCTTTTTCTAGCCTTCCAGAAAAAAATTTAGATTTTTATTGAGCAAGAGCACGTCCGTTTCAGGGAAAAAATGCAAAACTTTTGTTTTTCTCAAGGAAAGACACTCGTTAATTCATTTTTTTTTGTAATTTCCCCGAATTGTGAATACGAAAAACGGATTTTTGGTATTTTTTATATTATGGGATTCCTAAACACCGTGATGTAACAGCTATTTTTATTTTTTTTTAAATTCTTTTATTAATATTCGATTGAAGAGTGTGGAGCACTCGCTGTATGTTTAGCAGGTTTTTGAAATACATATGACATATATGTTATATGTATTGGAGCCTTGGAGTGCTCCACACTCTTCAATCGAATATTGATAAAAAAACATTTTTAAATAAAAATGGCTGTTACTTCACGGTGTATAGGAATCCCATAATATAAAAAATACCAAAAATCCGTTTTTCGTATTCACAATTCGGGGAACTTTGAAAAAATAAAATAACGAGTGTCTTTCCTTGAGAAAAAAAATATTTTTGCATATTTTGCCCTAAAACGGACTTTCGACTTGCTCGATAAAATCTAAATTAATTTTTTTCTGGAAAGGTAGAAAAAGACGCACATTTTCATTTTTTACGAATGTAAACACGTCAAATCCTACCAAAGATACAGCCATTTGAATGGAAAAATGTCAAAAAATGGTAATCAACGAGAAAAAAAGGCAGAAATTTAAAAAAAATTTCGTCACTCGGTGAATCTTTGTCAATAAAGTAATTCGATTTTTAAAAATTATTGTTTTTCACTGGCTGAAGTGAGGTGGAATGCCTCATATATGTGATAAAGTATTTAAAACTATTAGACACGTATTTATTTTTTTTCGACGGAAAAACAGTCTTAATACATGTAATTGTAAGTATAGTGGATTTGCCATTGCTTTACACGAGAAGACTTTTAATTTTTGATTCATTTTGATCGTCGCACTGCTTGTGGGTATAACTGCAAAATCACCCCTCGACACGTCTTTCATTGAGAGTTGATTTTGCGCCTTAAAACCGTTTTTCCGCAAAAAAAATACACGTGTAATCGTTTTCAATGCTTTATGACATATGTGAATTTTAAGAAAATCGAAGGTGGACACTTGAGTGAATGATGAATATTTTGACACGTGGATATTTTTATACGTGGGTCAATATGAAAAAATGAGTTGGCTTTAATATCAGTGCAATGGGTCTATCTTCCATCAAGCCTCTTTATTTCGAGCCGCAGAAGGTTAATATATATTTTAAACACACAACTTTTTTGCACAACGATACTCAATTTTCCCATTATATTTTCGGAGCATTCTAAAGGATCAGTCTAAAATGAAACATTATTTTTCCTTGATACTTTGAAAAAAAAAAGAAGGAAAATCCTATCTGGCGTCAATGCAGCGGTCAATACGGCGAGGTCCGACTGAGCGACACTGAGAATACGAGGGGAAGATAAAGAAAATGAAAAAGAAAAGATCCGGTCTGCGAGGAAATACATGCGAGGGTACACTCAACTGAGGGCTTGGAAACCCTCTCGACATTGAACGCGCAAATAGCCCAGCCTCTTACAGACCATTTCTACTTTAGGCGAATGTCTCCCTCCTCCGGAATATCCACAATGGACAATCGCCCATCCCTTTTATTATCAACACTCAATAATTTTTTAGCTAGCCCTTCTATTGGACTTACGAAGGGCCACTTTGTATATTCATGTATACGGTGGCTATTCACCACATTATTCATATTTAAATAAATAGAAAGGTCGTCAGCAAAATAAATAACCATAATAGCATCCCCATATGAAATGGAATAAACGGTTTTAATTACCATGTAACTTATACTATATAATTAATGTAATTCATTATAAGTTACCTCGATTTTTCTCGATATGGAATCTACTGAGATTTTTTCAAAAGCTTTCTCGTCCTTCAAACCCGTAATAATATAATTATAATACTCTTGATCTTTGAACATCCCCTAGAGTTTCAGGTAGTCGATTTATCACAATGTTCATATTTTTTATGTAAAAACAGGAAAACCGTCGGCCATAGAGATAACCAGAATGGCACCGTGATAAAAATAAAATGAATAGTATGAATTACCATATAATTAATCATATATAACAAATGGATGTCACTAAACTATTCCCTAAGCTTATTCTTCAACACGGAATCTACTGATAATTATTTTTCAAATTTATCGTACATCAAATTCTTTATAATACAATAAGAATACTTTCCATACTTCAACACCCACTGGAATTCCAGCACATCGATTTACACGCCGGAATTTGAAATCTGAACAAACCAACCGTGTGAATGTTTTGAAGAAAAATGAAGAACGTGTATCGATGATCGATATTACCGAACATCCTGATCTGCCGGTACGTCAGTTAGTAAACTTCAGTCGATAATGAAATTTCCTCGAGATGATACGCGCCCTCCGTTAGATTAATATTGTTATTCGAAAAAATATCGTGAATGTCAATCTTCACAGTTGCAATTTGGAAAAGAATAATTGTCAAGTCGGAGCAAACACGAAACTTGTACGGTAGTCCCGGCCATTCATTAATAGTTTCAATATGTTCAATACTTTAAAACAATACAAACATATTTAACGTTATGGAATACAGAACTTTTTCATGCAAATTCATTTATGATGCGATTCAACAAAGAAATGCCTGTATAAATCCATAATAATTACTATGGACACACACACACACACACACACACACACACACACACACACATATGTGGGTGTTTCTCTGTTAAATGGAAAATTGATGTCCCAGGCAAATTTTATGTATTTCATATTATTGTTCCTGAGTTGTATCGGTCTAAAACGATAATTCGTTACTTATTCTTGGTACGCCATAACGCACATAATGACGTTATATCTTAATATTCATTTAATTGTCTTTCAAACATCCTAAAATACAGCTGCGCCCAATTCGTATTTCGTTTAGTCGACATCAGTTATTGCGATAAAAGAACCGTAAGCGGTGTAAAGTTCGTCCAAACGCCGAGCTAGGCTAGCCAACGCTAGATTTGTGGCTGAACGACGTGACAGAGCCGCTGCTTCATTTCACAGCCCTCTGATGAGTAGTTTTTCTATTATTTCGTGTGATTAGGTAAATTGAAATCATTCCGCACGACATTTGTTCAGTTAACAAGTTAGCACGAGTCTCTTAATTCTAGAAAGATTTCAAATGATTTAGCACGAGATAACTTCTTTTGCAATAATAACAGTACCCTGGGCACAGTCCCCTGTCATTTTATGACACAGGGGGCTGTTTTATTTTCTAGCGTTGCCTGATATCCGTTATCTTCTGACTTCTGGGACTGACAGTATGCTGTTTCTTTTAGGTGATGACGACTTTTGTGATGACAAATGCCGAATATTTACACCGACTCCGGATGTGAAAACGTATTCAGGTCCGATTTAAACACGCAGGAAAATGCGTGGTAACTGTGAGTCCAGAGTAGAGACTGTAGAGACGGAAGTTTCGTATGATATTCCGTCCAATACAGAATTTGAGAATATTTCTGGGCCAAGTTCAATTTCAATCAGCCATTATAACATCAGGGAGTACGTGTTAGTTAAGTTTCCGGTAAAAAAAAACAAGAAATGTGGGTAAATCGATGTAATTAATCAGATAGACAATGAGGATGGCGAATTAACTGTAACTTTTCTGATAATTTATGCCACAACAAGGGTCACACGTTCAGAGTTGATGATACTGATGTTTCTCATGTAGCTTTCGAGCATATATCGCAAAAATTACCAATTCCAGATCTGACCCTAAAAGGGAAAAAAATATTGTATTACTGTAAGTTACCTGTGTCTGTATATGGCAAATAAATTATGAAGGTCTAATTGTGTCTAAAGAAAAACAAACAACGATACGACTGATTTCGTTCTAAGCAACAATGACGATTATGCTTACAACGTTCCTGCAGCAGTCAACGTTCCTTTATGAAGATTATGTCATGACTGACCTTGTTATTTTTTAGAGTGAGAGTTATAATAATGAACACGTTTTTAAAGTCAAAATTTGAGTTTAATACGTTTACATCCAGTTGTGTTGCAAGCACTCAAGGAGATTAGGCCAAGATATGTGCGAACGATAACAAAAATCATAATTCAGCATTTGTTTTTTTGTTTGATTTATCATTGATTATACGTCATAAGCTGTGATAAAGTTTCAACAAAAAGTAAAGACTTTTGATTGGTTAAATTCGATTAATAAAAGACATTTTTCAAACTTAAACAGTCCCCTGTCACGAATATTTACAAAATCGTTCATAAGTTGCAAGATAAGGAGAAAATGTATCGGCTTTTTAAAGATAAATGTTTAATTTATTACTGCCTTCCGCTGTACATACATTATTTTTTAATCTTAAGAAGAAGGCAGCTTTGTATGGGCCACTTTATATTTAGTGGAGAAACCCATATTCACTCATGTCTGAATACATATTGAAATGCAAATATTTTTGTGCACATTAATTTAGCGTTTAATTCAACAACAAGAATCGTATATAAATTCATTTTAATTAATCACGGTATGTACAGACTTGGCCAAAAGTGTTGGGCACTCGATTTTTTCGTCATTTGGAATAAATATTCCTATATTAATTAAGAGCACGAGAGGATTTGAAAAATTCGATGATGTCGTACGTATATTATTTTTTACACCTTATACTAATACTTGTTCTACTGTGTAAATATTTTGGGACAATGCAATTATAAGGGGGGTGCTTAATGATTTTGCCGAGTACTCGAAAGTCTTATTTCGAATTTATGAAGATTAATTCGTTTCATGAAATATGCCATTTCAGTGAAAATAAAATAGTTCAGTAGGCCAAAACTCGAAAATATATCGTTTTTTCTAAAATATATAAAAATTAAATATACCTTTTATCTCAGTGCACACATAATAATGGGCTTACATCGATGCGAGGGTTTTAAAATGGAATATGGCACGTTGCGTGTCCGAAGGCACTCACGTGACGATGAGCTATTCGTTAGCGATGCTCGGGTCGCGGGCAATATCGCGCTCGGCTTCGTAATTATGTACTCCGAAGATCGAATGTTCGAATGGATCGTCGTAGCGTACTATACGGGCAGTATCGCGCGCAGGGCCCGCGCGAACGACGCACGCATGTATCCATCTCCCACTGACGCACCCGTTACAGGGTTATGTGTCCTCTGGATCGGCCGCACGTTTTCCTTTCATTCGTTTTGGTCCGAGGATGAGCTCTCGCGGTGTGCCGATCGAGGCGCCCGGTAATATAATGATCGAGCGCAGCTGCGCACTTGGAGCTCACTTGCCCGCTCCCCGCGACTCGCCCTTTCCGCTCCTCAATCATTCTCGCAGTAGTTGCAAATTTACCCCACGCTCATTTTCAAAACTCACTCGAGGCCCGACAACAACAACAACAACAACGAACCAAATTTACAGACGCTCAGCACTCGAATATATAGAGGCAAACAAATTGATGAGAACCAGCGAAGACCCATTTTTCTCCATTTTCTTGAGGTTTTAAGTTTCGTATCCTCAATTATCGTTATATATTTGATCAAAGTTGCCGCTGTCGTACAGAGGCTGGATTTCTTTTGTCGAGTCAACTAGCGTGTCGGTCGTGGAGATATTTTTATTCGTTGAGCTATTGAAAAAGCAGCTCGTTGGGGTATTTTTCCCCGAAGCTGCTAAAAGCTGTGCAACTTTTCGTATACTTGGTCAAAGAAGACACTGTCTTTGGGTTGACTGAAATTTGCAAGTGTCACATTTCTCGGATCAATTACCATCAACTGGAATGGTTTGGTTCCAACAAAAATGAACATATCTCGTTAAACACGAAATCAACGCTTAGCAGCCCGAGGCTTGAATACATTTTGTTTTAATCAAACACGATTCCTTTCCGCGCTGCAATTGTCAAATTTCCCATAAACTCGGGTGACGTTTAGTGTCGTTTTAGTTTTAAATAACAACTACAGAGGTTTTTGTGACGTAAAAAAATCCTGCACATTTATGAACTCAAAAACTTCAATCTAACAAGTCAAAATTGGAATTACTTCAGTAAAGGAAGTAAAAAATTATTTGCTTTTGTAGAATACAATTTTTCGATAAACGACAGATTAATTCGCATGCATTGCGAAAGTAATTGAGTTTCAATTTGAGGTTGCAACTTACCGTAAATCTGGCCATAATCGAATCTTAAAAAAAAAAACCTAATACTGGAATAACCAAGAAAACTAATCCTGGACAAACTTGAAAACCTAATATACAACAGACGCAAATGCAACAGTGAATTTGTAATTAATATATAAATAAGGACTTGGAATATCAGCGCAATGTTTTTCACAATTACGGGGGAAAATACCTCTAGGCAGCTTAAGGTAGTACGTGCACGAACCTCCTCATTAGAAAAAAAATGATTTTTTTTGTATGCTGTAGTAGAGACATAAAAAATGACGTGCGCGAAAATTCTGCAGGCCTTACCGGCTAAATACAATAGTAATTAATTCACGAAATCAATGCATTTAACCCGCACCATATAGGGATTCCGTGCGGATCGAACTTTGGAACGGAAATAATAATAGTTCCCGGTCAGATCAGAGCTATGCGAAAAGCGACGAATAACAAGAAAACTGTCACGGTCACGTATGTTCCATAAAAAATATAGGTTACGGGACATTCGAGCAGATATCATCGATTCAATCGACTTATTTTTGCGTTCGCTTGCCGCGTCTGCCAACCCTCTTGTTACAATACGCACATTACCCTCACGCTACAACACAATATTACACATGCGGTAAACAAACACGTGCTTCACATGTATCGAAAGCACCTGACTACAGCGTTGCCACGGATATTGACAGATTTATGAAATGCCGGCCTGTGACGACTCAAGTCAAATCTGATTACGATTTTACTTCACTCACCAAACTATAATACAGGCAGTTATCACATGCTTTGCGCGAATCATCATTTTCTGTATCATGTTTATTATTATGCCCAAATACATTATATTTTTTTCTTTTTTGAGATTTGATAATTTATAGATTTTCTGTTGACTAGTCAATCGGCTAGTACTACCTTAAAATGAGTCGAATAAAACTTGGGTTGTGGTTTGTTATCACTTTTAACCATTGAGACGAATTTTTTGTTTGTTAACGAAATAATTAAAAATGGCGTAGTTAGGGTACCTACTATTTCGAGGGACATTTGTGACGTGAGTTGTAAAATGGCGCGAGCTCATTCTTCTCTTGTATTGATTTGAAACAAAACGGGACCGCATTTAAAAATATTACTATCATTCTTACGGTGTGCGTGAACAAAGATAATTATAGAAAAAGTACGTTTTCAAAAAATAGTTTGAATTCGACATACATGTTTTAAGGTATCCGACAATGAAAATATACTTTTCTCAAATGACTGATTGACGCGCCAGCCGGAACACGAATAAGCCGAGTATCGGTCATCCACAACGCTGCTTAACTCAAAGAACCGCTGCAAGTCCCACCCCAACCGCCCATCCACCAGTGTCGCTAATTACGATGTAACGTTACAATAAAGTTTTTTTGTTTAAACATCCCATACGACATTGCGTTCCCAGATAATTTTCTTTATTCGTTACCAACATTCGTTACTCCCCCTCAATGATTGCATTTTCGTCATAAAAAAATGTTTCCGAAACCCGTTGCGATGAACCCTTCGGTCACGATCCCCTTTTGCCAACTTATTTCCACGGGTTTTCCGTATTTCCTCGCGGTCTGGTTGTGCCTGGGACCATGCTATCGTTATTCTTCGCTCTCGAACAAAGAAATTCGAGCCACGAAATCGCTCGCATTCAGATCAGTGCAACTGAGAACAGTTCACTAAGGCCGCGGTCACCGCCGCTGACATATTGAATCGTCATAAAGCATTCGCTTGCATCAACCTCGCCTTATTGTCCTGTCATTCACTCATCATCCCCCGCCGCTCTTCCCTCGCGCTCCGATCGTCCTTCCTTCTTTCTCGCTTGCATTGCGCTACAGTGAGCTGAGTGGTAGCCTCACCTCACAAAAAAAAAATAAACCACCCCTTATTCTTTTCGCTCCTTTGCGTCATCCCTGCTATCCTCTCGATCAAGCCTCTCTTTCCTTCTTTTTCTTTCGCCTCCGTGTTCCTCAGTCCCAGGGACAGCCGAGCCTCTTGGCAGATACGGATTTGAGATTCCAAATATTTTTATATGAAACTGTTGCACCGCTAACGCCACGGGGATTGGCCTCATTCCTCTTTTCATCGCCCGTTTCGACCTGCAATCCTATTCTACTCGATTACTATTATAGTGTATCGAACTTCTTATGGAAAGAACCAGAAAATACTTCATTTTTTTTCTCGTGGACATGTACATTCTCAATTCTTTTAAATTATATTGTATCATTGAAGATGTCCAAAACCGATTGTACCGTTAGTCGCTACTCGACGATCAATACTTGCGCCCAACTTTTTTGTTTCACCTTTTCTTACACAATTATAATCGACAATGAAGAAATTAAAAATAATCATAGGAATAACAATAATGAAGGACGGAAAATGAGTTGGAAAATCGACACGCATAACTGGAATAATGCAACGAAAATCACGGTCACAGCAAGCAATTCCGATAACAATAATTATTATCATTATTATGGGAATAACAAAACTGTGAGCACAAATTTTATTGCAATTTTTTATTATTGACGAAAGATCATGAGAAAAAACATTGGAATGTCGAAAAAAAAATATGTGTACATAATAGCAATAATAATAGTACAGTCTTACGAAGGAATATTGGAACAAAAACACAATAATGAAATAACTATGACAATTGGAACGAAAATAATAACGATAAAGATCATAATTAATTCAATTATTATAAAATATCAAAATACTAGTAATATCAATATGACAAACAACAATATTTGTACTAACAATAATAACAATTACGGCAACAATAATAATTGTGAAAACGATCATAATTTGTTTTATTATTATATAATATTACAATACTGGTAATAGCAAGATGACAAACAACAACGTTTGTACTTACTTTTTGTATCAACAATTTTTACTAACAATAATATTTAACCAATAGAAAAACCAAATAGCGATTGTAATATTGAGATTGCTCGTAGTTTGAATTTCATCTTTTACCCTAGTCAAAAATCTAACTTTCTCATTGTTGACTAAAGGGTATGCACTTTTTTCCCACTATTCTGCATTAGTTTTCCTCGGTGTGTTAAGAATTCTAAACTATCGATGATGCAACACGAAAAAGAGAGTTTCTTTTCTACCTGAAAAGATAACAAAGAAAAAAAAAGGCGCGTCATAACAGTGTGGACACGGCGTGTAGAGTTGCGTGGGTGAGATTCGTACTACGTGGAAGCGTAGAGTCCGATTTGAGGTTGGCATAGTATTTTGATGAAGGCACACGTATCTGTATAATCGCCTTCAAGAACGCGGAGATCTACTCCAATTCTTAATTTTACTCAAATATAGCCAGTTAGATTATTTATTATATTCCGCACACTTTCTTCTGGCGAATAGAAAGATATACAGCTTCTATATCAATGTGAACTTTTTAGATATATATTATCTTAAAAATGCCTGGCTTTTTAAATTGCCTCTGGATTTTTGTCTACAATATTTTACCTTTAACTTAGTGATACTCGTTAGGTTCAGTTTTTATCTAGATACATACATCTTTGCGTAAAGATATTCCATGAGGATATTTTCGATTGGAGGAGAGAACTGAAGAAAATTTTGACTGATTTATAACTGGATAAAAATCGAACAGTCAGTCGCCTGTAGGAGCTAAAAATATTTATGGTGAGTAGGATCGCAAAGTTATATACAGTCACGTGATAGCATCTACATTATTATGTTTTTCAAAATATGTCGAAAAAATGATTGGCGTTCGTACCAAACTAGAACGGTCATTTTCAGATCAAACGTCTCGAGTCTAATATCAGAGCTTTCTTTCTCGGGGCGCCTTTGAAACTACGCAATCTTTTATATTTTGCATGAGATTTTGTCAACACAGATGTTACAAGTAAAATATTAGTTCTTAAAAAAGAAGTCTAAAAAATAAAAACAAACAAGCCCAAACAGAAATTTCGAGCAAAAGACGAATTCTCAAATAAAAGGTGTCCGGACAAATATTTGAAAATCATTCCATATAACGATGATAAGTGATTTTACTTTGTTAAAGACATTTTTCCCACAAATTGATCAATGTTTTGTGTTCATTTGTTATCAACGGTTCATCGTCTTGAAATAATCCTTGTAAATTCAAGTTGTCAAGCACAAAATGATTTATATATTTCCTTATATTTATCGACTTTATTCATCCTACTAAAAATGAGACGATGAAGGTGAATTACGCTCTGATATTTTACTACGTATATCAGAGCATAATTCGCCTTCACACATCTTCAGGATTTCTGAATTAACATTCAAATGCAACGTCATGAACGTCAATTACTGATTATTAATTGGCGAGTACCGAATTTTCGATCCAATGAATTTTTGTGTTTTTTCAAGCAGTCTTTTTCCTTCACCTTCACGATAACCACGATTATGAAATTTACATTTTCTTCACCCTTGAGGAGTTTTTTTGTTTATGCTTCATTTTTTGTAAGGCGCAAATGTAGAGGTAATCTTTGACAAAAAGAGCCAGGGTATTGGAGCATGCCTGCAAAATTCATACGTTATTCCAAAGGATTTTCAAACGCTAATGCCCGTGTCCCTTGGACCTCGAGGCTGAAGCACAGACTGAGCTGGAGAAGTCCTTCTTTATTGTTTGATTTTTTTTTTATCTTCTGATATTTTCTGTCTGTACACTGTGAAAACTTCGGCACCAAAAGCATACTCGATGGTTTATCAAAACAAAAAAAATAGAGCGAGGAAAATCAACCTTTTTATTAATTATGAAAAATTTAATACATATTTCAGTTGAATATTACTCTAAGATGTTTTAGAAAATTCGAATAATAATTCCGATGGAATCGCGAGAAAAAAAATCATCAAAACGAAGCTTTCTCTACGGAGAAGCAATATATAAAGGTACCAAAGTCTATCGTAAAAATGTATCACGATAAATTTCGTTTTCCGTATTCTTCCGTTGCTTTTCATTCGCTCCCATATGCTCGCTACACCTATATTTTACCTGTTTTTTTCTCCAAATATAAATTCTCATGACCCAGAAATCCACGTAATGTAAGGACGCATTGAGGATTTGCGTTGAAAAACAGTCGTTTCGAGCGATTTGAGGGGACCCTTCTTTCTCTCGCTTTACGATTCAATAGAATACCTACCTCCTTTTTTTAACTTCGATTGAAGAGAGAGAGAGAGAGAGAGAGAGAGAGAGAGAGAGAGAGAGAGAGAATTATACCGAACCCTCGGGTTTGAAGAATCTGGTGAATATGCAGGATGCACTTCCCCCTTTTATTATTCGCTCCAGGTTCGATGTAGCGTCCGTGAACGATAATCTTCCAGAATCACGAAATTTCCCTGTTCATAGCATCCCTACGTCACTTCGACGTTCCTTTTTTGCCAGAGAACCCCTGAGCCTTGCCTCGCCCCTCCCCACCCCACCGTGCCTATAGTTGGCCTCGCTCTATCGGGATGGGGTCGAAACTCGTTAAAAAAAAACTCTCGCGGCATCCGATTTCACCCCAAAATAATGCTTTTTCACACAGTTTTTACGAATTTACGTTGAAAAAGAGGGGTAGCGCGCCTTTCAACAAAAATTCTCATGGCTGGGATTTTTTACGTTTTGCGGTCTGCATTTTTCGGCTTTATCGCATGAAGTAGTGCCGTTGTATAATTCGTATCAAACATGACACATTGATGATAAATTCGATTCTTGAATGTTGTGGGAACAAGGAGGGCTCCTCCACCTGATGACGAGAGTTTTCTGAAAAATCGTCCTTTCTGTGCTTGCGATTAGCGTGGAGATAAATCGAAAAGAACGAAGGATTGCAATAATAGCTATGATTTTTGGAAAAAAATGGAGAAATTAAATGAATGCGAGGGTTTAACTTTTCTATGCTACAAACGTCGATAAAAACTTAGCGGCCCCTCCCCTCCCCCCACCTCAATGCGGGTCTCTTACATTCGATACCAAAATGCACACTTCTCACTGGAATGTACATTATTCAAGGGGGAAAACTCCTCTTTAGTTTTTCCAAGTTTTTATAGTAATATAGTAGTTAGTCCAAGTTTTTAAATATTTTTTTACAAAAAATTGACTGCATTTATTGGACTGAATTAAATTACATAATAGTATAGACGTTCAAAGGAATTAAAAAAAAAATTCATGAGTGAAAAAAAACAAAATGGCGGTGCTAGAGGTGGTCGAACTTGGCTCCTAGAGTTTGCGCCGTGAAACCCCCGGTCCTTGTAGTTAACTAAAATCAACGAAACAATTTTTTTTCATTAAAATAAGTCATTCCGCTTTGCATGAACCTAAATTTAGCAACAAAAAAATTGAAAATTCGAGGACCAAAAGAAAAAAAACACTTTTTTTTCAAATAAACAAATCGTTGAAAACAATATTTCTTATAACAATTTATACGAAATTTTAGGTTTGTGCAAAGGTCGGTAAGTTAAAGAATATCTGTACAAAATTTCAAGTTGATTGGTTCATTACGTTTTGAGTTACATTCCACGGCACGGAAAAAAGCACGTTTCGAGAAAAACTTGATTGAAGTATGCGTTCTTGAAAAGTAGAGTTTGGGGGTGATTTATAATTACCCAAGCTTAATCTGCGATGCCAGGGCAATAGAGCAAGGAAAGCTGTTCTTCTACGAAATCACTAATCTGGGCTGTATTTTCCTCTTTTTGTGTGAATTGTTGGTGAGAAAACTAAAATCGACGGTTACACAGGCCGAATTTTTCTGTACAATCGTCGGAAGTATTCAATATTCTTCAAAAAGTAAACTAGCAAACTTGTTTGGCGAAGAAATTAAAAGGTAGAGGCCGCAGAAGGCGCGCGCTCGTTTACCTACTGTCGGTCTTTTGGGGGGCATCACTTCGCTGACTTCCTAGGGACCTTTAGGACTTTCTGTTGAGCTTCAAACTTTGGAAATATATTTTTCAGATAGTAAATGAATTTACAAAGCAATAAAAAAATGCTATCTGGAGGAGGTTCCCCCTTTGAGGAAGGTTACCAGTCTAGAGCCCGGAAAAGGGTGGATGTCGACAATTTTGTATAGATACCCAGTTAGTAAAATGAAAATTCTATTTAGTGGCCTTCAATCTACATATATCTTCAAATATCGTTAAAAAATGTCTACCAGGTTTTGTGAAGAAAAATGGCGGCACTGAAGGTGGATAAAGCAAGGCGTCTTCATCTCACAGCATCCTATACAGCCGGCAAAATTTCACCGCCAATTTTTCACTTGGAGCAAACATTCAAAATAACTTCAGTTCTAAATGAGATTTCCCTTAAAGTACGCGGGGAATAAAAAAATATCGATTTTTAAAATAATACCGCATGCTGAAAAAAAAGTTGTTTTCTGTAGAAGAAAATGGAAAATAATATTTTTTTTTAAGTTTGCAACATATCGACAATCCTTCAAGTACTTTGATGTAAAATGTTATAAGTTTGAAAAAAAATGGTCGAAATTCTCCTTTTTCAGGCTCCAGAGTGGCAAATATTCTCCCTTAATAGAATGTGTAGTAGTAGTAACTAATACACATTTCATAAATAATGTGCATCTAGTATGTAATGCACATACCTTAAATCAATTGTATTCCAAGAAAATACAGGATTTTCCTCATACCCGGTAGTAAAAATCCAAAAGATTTAGTTGACATTAGTCCCGATGCAAAATATCTAAATTTATCACCAAGTTAACTCAACGTCGAATCACTCAAGTTGCACAATTAAGAAATATAAATACAGATCGGACTGAGAGCCCCACTCCCCCCCCCCCCCCAAGGGCTGAATGAAGTGTGCCGCGAAGATAATCTGGGCCAGTGGCCGGATATCAATCTGGAATACGACCGAATGGAATAGTCTGCAACGAAAGGAAAAGTTTCCAGTGTATGGGTGGTTGGGTAACCACTTTTCAGGATTGATTGATATCGCGACAACGGGGTGCTCTCCCACGTACGCACTCCTGATCTATACTGAAATTAGCAATTCGATTGAAATTCTAGCCCTCTGCACAGATCATCCCGCTTTTATTCAGCGTCCTGTATCCCTCTCTCTCTCTCTCTCTCTCTCTCTCTCTCTCTCTCTCTCTCTCTCTCTCTCTCTCTCTCTCTCTCTCTCTCTTCTCTTGCTTACTCATTCTATTCATCACGATCGCTCGGGATTGGGATCTTCCATTGTTAGTCTGGATGGTGATATCGAAAAATCCAATAAGTTTTTAACTATTCCTTTTTGCGTCGTACGTTAAACGTAACCCTATTTGTTGTTCACGACGTCAGTAGCAAAAAAATCTATTTCGATCTGTACTTCATTGAACCGCCAAGGGATGAAGATATCTCGGGAAAGATCGTTGTCTCGTCCTACGGCGCGTACCTGACAAACCGCAGGATCAAAGAAATACTTCAAACAGCTGCCAATAGTTTGATTCGAAAGGTTTTCGAATAAAATTATTATCGAATGTATCAAGGTGTTTTTTTTTATTGATTATAAAAAGATCGATCAATTGATGATCATGCGCACTATGATGATCATATACAATATAGGTAGCTTCTGCATTTTTTAATTTTTTATTAACTTCTTTTACCAGTGGCCTAACTGCACTCGGAATAAAAACATTTCCAAAAGATGTTCATATTCTTATTTTGCTCTGAAGTCAACCTGCTGCATGTTTAAAAAATCAAGTCCCGTTGCACTGTGGTGGGAGCAGTCCTGTTCTTTTCGCACCAATCTTAGACGGCTGATCTTTGTGTTTTGTTTTAATATCATCACGTCTACTGAAATTGTAGCTATTTGGAAAAAAAAACTTCTTTCACTCTTAACCGGAATGGACTAGTTTTCACATAGCTGTGATCCGCGTGAAAACAATATCAACACTTGTAAGAAAGCTTATTAAGATTGTGAAATTCAGCTGTGAGAATCTTAGAATGTCCAAATGCATAGATAGAATGCCCAAATTAATAAAATGACGAGAAAATTGACCATCGCTACCACTTGGACTTGAGTTAGAGAGATCATATTTGACGTGAAGTTTTCTTATACTCAATAATATTAAGTATACGAAACAAATACTCCTACAACCAGAATAGGAATACCAGAGCTCAAAGGGGCTCCACTTTTCGGCCTGCTAAAAGAACCAATTTGCTTCACAACCGAGACAAAATAGGATCTGATCAATTCAGATCTCGCACTGGTCCAAAGTTTTCGAGTAAATAAAAAGAGCGAAAGCCCACGCTTTGCGTCAAAAGATCAAAGGTTAAAGACCTCAATGTTTCATTGCAAAATTTGAAACTTTCCATTAAAATGAGATACACATTTTTCTCCAATCCCATGACTCACGTTCTCGGGACGAGGTGATGATAATCTTACAGAAATATATACGCGTTGCGCATAATCGAGGTTACAGATAATATGACGGAAAAAAAAACTCGGCGAGGTTTACCAACTCTCGTATGCGCTCCGAATTGTTTGATTTATTCGACGTTGAACGGGGCCGATAATCTTATTGACTCTTAAACATGTAAAATCGAGACGCACCCATGACGGTTATCGTCACTGTACCCTAGCATATATATATATATATATATATATATATATATATATATATGTGTGTGTCTGTGTGTGTGTGCGTGTCAGCGGCTATGACTGTTGGCCCATCCGTTTGTACCTGCGCTCTTGCGATATGGCTCCAATAAGTCTCTGTTTGCCCTTATAGATTATATTATATTTCCCATTTGGAAACACGGCACACACTCATCGCTACGTGAGAATAAGTTATATATACTTCACAAGTGCGATAACATCGCGTTCCGTTTTTCCGTTTCCTCTTTTTCCTTTTTTCTCCAACTTCCGCTGATCATTGTGTAATTCTCCGACTTGGAGCTCGCGTGTGCGTGAATTTCTTACAAGTAGAATAATAAAGTTCCATTTCCTTCGAGCAATGAGTGAATAAATTGTGGAGAATTAACTGTCGCGCCTGGGACGATTCAGCACAATTATATCGATAGGTTGGTACTATTGAAGCTTATTTTTTCACTGCGAATTAACTATTCGCCGAATGAAATGATCATCGAAGAGATCATCCTATGGGCTTATCGTATTTATCGATGTGAGTGCGCGACAATTTGTACGCATACTTTAAACAAAACTTGCATGGAAGATAATGTCTTATCCGTAATGAAGGCGTGACTTAGTCGGAGCTGCGAGCGCATATTCCCAATTGTAATTAATTAGGGCCGTCGTTGACAGCGGTCGGCGTCGCCCCTCGGTCGTTCGAAAAGTTATCGGCTTGGAAACGAATCGGGCGGCGTGTACCATTTCAGATGGATAAAAGCTCGCTCACGGACATCCTTTTTCGTTCCGATTTTCGATTTTCGATTTTTCAACTTTACGCTTCGTTAAGTTGAAAAATCGGCAATTTTGCGACTTTCCCAAAAGATAAATATGAAAGTTGAAAGAATGAAATTTTGCAAGTGTGTAAACTTATTATTACGGGATAAAAATGCAAAACGAAATAAATGATTCACGAGTTGCAAGAACAACTAATTATTAGTCATTGACAAGTGAATAAACGTATCGAAAAAACATCCGTTACAAGCTATGCTCTATCCGAATTGTGCAGTGATACGACTTACGCCATTTTATAAAACATAATTTCGAGAAAGACGAAAAAGACAAATAGGTAAAAACTGCCGTGGGCGAACTGACCCTTCACAAAAATTGCCCCAAGACGACGATCGATTTCTCGAATTTTCACAAAATATTTGTTACAAATTGTATTGTTATGACCCTAGGCTATACCATGTAGCATGCTGTCACAATACGCCGATGACGCATGCATAACATCCACGTCAACGAATGCGAAACGCGCCAAACTAGCGGCCGAATAGGCGGCAGAAGTCGTCATGGCATACTATAAAAAATGGGGCCTCCAGTGTAATCCCGGCAAAATACAGGCCATGGTAGTAGGCAAAAAACGCGGACAAAAAACAATCAAAATAGGCAATGAGAACATCCCAATACAAGACAGGATTTGATACCTAGGCATAGATCTTCGCTGCACATTGAATATGGCATGCCACACCAAAACAATAATAAATAAAACGCGAAAAGTAGTATATATGCTATCCGGAATTATCGGCTGGCACAGCAAAATTGACACGCACGTAAAATACAAGCTCATTAGAGCATGCATATTACCAATCTTAGACTACGGAATGAGCTACCTATATCCACTGTACAGCGACAACAATCTGAATAAACTATAAATAGCGTATAAAAAATTTAAAAATTGTTAAATTATGTTAAAAATAGGGGGGAACTTGCCACGAAGCTTTCCCACCCACGACCTCTACGAGATGCTTGGCGAAACAAGCTTTAGAGAAAGAGCGACGACTAACTTCACTACATACTTGCAAAAATTAACTTACCTTGACAATAACCTAACCGGAATTAATAACGAGATCCCAAGATCTCAAAACTCGGTCTTAGAGCAGAGACGTTAGAGAGCTCGATCGTACTATCACTCATTTGTAAATAATCCCCCATCACATCACATCGTCCTTATCCCCTCAAATAATCGCGTAACCGAAAACACAAATATAAAAAATTTAAACAACACCAATCAGTCGTAAGACAAATAATTGTTAATCACCTGAGATCATAATTGATCTCAGCACACATGTTTGATCAAAAAAAAGCCAAAGGCAAGCGTAACCAAATGTAAACAAAAGAACACTGAATAAAAATACTTACTTCGAACTACTAGGCTATAGAATTTGTCATTATTAGAAGAAAAAAAAACGTTTAACGAGGTTTCAATGAATTCCTGAGTTCTAACGTAGGTATACCCTTGCGGATTTTGACGTATAAACCTTTCAAATCGAACCCTTTCATATTATTAGCCGCATTTGGCTAATCTAACTTCACGTTCCGTTGAGTCTACAACCGTCTTAAGGGGTCTTCTCACTTTAGACGCTAAAAAAGGCTATTTTCATGAATTTTTTGATAGGTTTATATTAGAGATATTGATACAAAAGTTGCTACACTTAATAAATACATTTGCGAAATACATGAAAAAAAGGTTTCATGTATTTATGTAACCCAAACAAACTTTAGACGTGTTCTTTTCAAAACAACGTTTTGCAACGGCTTGTTGATCTAATCTTCGAAACTATGAAACCGATCCTTATGAAATTTCAACCACATATTCTTTACAACTATAGCTATAGCGTAAATCAAGGATTTTTCTAAATTTTGATGTATACTATTTCTTTTGCCAAAAACGGTGAAAACAACACGTTTTTTAATATTTTTTCGCAAAATGTCCGCCATTTTGTTATTTTCGCATATATCAAAAGTCGTATGATATGCGCCATAGCCATTAACATACTGAATCTAAAATGTTTGATTTTTTTGTTTCGGATGATCCATCTCCGAGATTCCATCAACAGCGCAGACCTATGATTTTTTAGGACATTTTTTTAACCACCATTTACGTCTATAAATAGTGACTTGAATGAATAATTTTTTTAAATGTATTTCGAAAGTGTATTTATGAAGTGTAACAACTTTTATATCAATATCTATAATATAAACCTAAAAAAAATCATGAAAATAGCCTTTTTTAGCGTTTAAAGTGAGAAGACCCCTTAAAAAACTGTGAAAAGCCCGTACCGTATGGTATGGACGGGCACATATTCTTCTGATTCTCTGGTGCACAGACCTTAACTCAAGGGTCTACATAAAGGCACCAGAAGTATGAACCTTCCGCTGACAGGTTGACGCACCAGCCGGTGCACGGCTAAGCGGTCACCGCTCCGAGTATTGGCCATGCAGAGCCGGACCCCGACCGCCCATCCACCCGCAAGTCGGTAAAACT
Source organism: Ophion slaviceki (assembly GCA_944452715.1). Taxonomy (NCBI): domain Eukaryota; kingdom Metazoa; phylum Arthropoda; class Insecta; order Hymenoptera; family Ichneumonidae; genus Ophion; species Ophion slaviceki. The sequence goes on along the minus strand of OX101788.1, from coordinate 43,698,040 downwards.
TGTCAATGAAGTAAAAAAAAGAACATAATTTCAAAATGTTAAGCATATGCCGAAAATAACCGACTATTCCATTTTGTCAATAAATCATTCTCGCGGGCACCCCCAATGACGGATTCATTCAGCCCGAGTAACATTGTTCTTCACTATACACTGAGAAAAAAGAACATTGATCCAATATCATTGGTGTTGTTGAATGAAATTTCGTTGATTCAATTGTAAAATTGTTGGTGTAAATAATCGGATTTATTAGTCTAAACAAGACGCTATTGACTTTAGAAACATGATAAAATTAAAAGTTTTTTTTTCTTTCAAAAGATATATTTGTTAGCCGAGAACAATATGATCGCGAATAAATGATATAGTTTCGAATGCATTTTCTGGAATGAACAAAGCGTTTCAATTCATAACATGAATATTGTTGATTCGAGAACACAAGAAAAATTGAATTTCGCTCGTTTGATTCAGATGAAATTTCTATTGAGTGAATATGTTATTTTTTTCACCATATCCTATATTGATTTTCAAGTACATTATTCGTTAAAATATTAATATTTTATTTTTATTGATTAATATTGAGCAAATGTCTGAATTGGTTAAAAAAATATGCGAAAATAAAATCAGTTTCTTGCGCACTTGGTTGAAAAAAATCGTAGCGCGAACCGAAAATCTACTTAAGAGTAGGGTAGGGGTTTCAGCGTAAAAAAACTCTTTTTTGCGATTTTTTTCACCTATATGAATAGAGTAAATTTATTGAAACCTTTTGTACATTGTTAAGTGTCATTTCAAGAACATTCCGTGAAATTTGTACGCGAAAATATCCACAAACAAGCCGGTGACAAAGCTTTTCCAAGAACGCCTTTGGAAAAACACGATTTGCAGTGTTCACTGTATCTCAGCTAGAAATTATCTGAAATCAAGTACCATTAAAATGTAGTCAAAGTATCATCAAATCCTCCCCCAATGGTCTTTGATAATTTTTTTTTTTTTCATTTCTAAATTTTTCGTGGTCATGTAAAGTGAAAAGTGCTATTTTTCACGAAAAATTTCGCCATTTTTGGGGGTGGAAAACCCCCTCAATGTAAAAAAAAATCTCAAACTAACCGTTGGGGGAGATGTTTTATATGTAGAAAGTGTGTACCAAGTTTGAAATAAACCGGTCATGTAGTTTTCAAATGGCAGTGAACACGGAAATTGAAAAAGTGGTTTCGAGAAAAAACGCGGCACCGGCTTGTTTGTGGATATTTTCGCGTACAAATTTCACGGAATGTTCTTGAAATGACACTTAACAATGTACAAAAGTTTTCAATAAATTTACTCTATCCATATAGATGAAAAAAATTCGCAAAAAAGTGTTTTTTTTTCACCCTGAAACTCCTAACCTCCCCTTAAGCGCCGAAGAATCTCTAAAGACTATCGCTTCTTGGCCTGTTGGTAAGATCAAAATGTAGTATCTGTTCTTATCAGTTGTACATCTGATATTCTCTCCACTACTATCGTGGATGATCATTATAATGCTCACTTTTTATTCGAGAGTTAAAACAAATTGAAAAACGTACGTCTCATGGCATATTCGTTTCGTTGTAGTAAAGAAATAATTAATTCTATTGATTATATTTTTGTACGAAATAAAAAATGTAGCAACCGCTTAATTACTTCGTCCATACATCGACGGATTGTAGATTGAATGATTTCAATAGAATATAATTTTATTTAAAGGATAATGTAGATATTCAGAGAAGAGAAGAGATTCTCAAATAAAATAATATGTTATTCGAATGAATCAGATTATCAAATATTTCATAGTATTGTTACAATCTCTAATATCGGTGGCACTCCGTGATCAGACATTCATTCGAATCAACCAATATATTTTTTTGATTCAATTGGTTTTTTTTCTCAGTGTAGGAACCTGCTTATCGCGAACTTCGAACACGAGTCGGTGATCGCTAATTTTCATCCTCCCGTAAAGCCGTCACGATACTGAACATACGAGTGCGTTCCCTGCCCTCGCGTTTTCCCAGTTCCTGTGACGATTGCGAGGTGAATTATGCTTCGAGTCTCTCGGTATTCGTGACTGTCGTAACGGCTGCGCGCGCGATACGGATAACAACTCGCGTTCCCGCATTCGCCTCTAGCAACATTATAGGATATACCTACATACATAAGATGGCCGAAGAATCGTGATGCGAATACTTCATTAACAACAGAGCCATAGACATAAAGAGTTGTCGTTACTTTTTTTCCCCCCTCCTTTTTGCTTCTCTCGTTCACCGTGTCAGAGTGAAAGAAGAACGCTAATTACGAATATATGCAGAGGAAGGTTGTCGGTTGCGTGTTTGCAGCCTAGGGAAATCCGTGTGCGAGCAAGTAGGTACCCGCGCGGCATCGCTGCGCGGTTTGTCAGCGAACGCGAACCAGTGTGGCTTTTCTTCCTCTTTCTTTTTTTTTTTCTTCTTTTTTTGTTTTTATTCATCCTTCTCTCATCCTTATTCTCCCTTTTCCACCTCGCGCTCTTGACGTAACAAGACGTCACGCTAATTACCCTCCGCCGCGCGACCGCCAAGACTCCGCAGGGCGCGACAACGAATTTCCGTTTTCCGGGAATCTTTCGGAAATGAATTTCACGCGGATTTGACCATTGCGTGTGTGACGCAACCGCGGAGCGACCAACTATCCTTGATTCAAGTCTGAACGAGGGGACCATTTTTTCCCCCGTACGGAACGTCGGGGACCACACTCGGCGGCCCCTTTGGGAAAAATGATTTTAATAAACGATAATAGGGCTTATAAGAACCATTAGCTGTTCAATAGGGAACGAAACCGTGCGTGGTCTGCGAGATTCGGGATAACTTTTTTCGCCGTCGGATGCACCGTTCAGGAGATATCGCAGGGGAAACCCTTACTGAAAAATTCTCTGCGCTGTTGGTACTAAAATATGTACTGTACGTAAAAGGGCTCGGAACAAAGAAAAAAGTAGGATCTTTGTTTTACCTAGAAAAATTGTCCAAGCTATTTCTAGCGTGCGAGTCTGAAAAGGTGCTTCGCATAAAAAAGAAGGTTTAAGAAATGCAGAAATTACGTGTTACGAGCAACAAATTTTTCTTTTCTTCTCGTTGACCAAACAAAAAACACCCAATGGTCTTTCAAAATAAATGCAATGTACTATGAGAATGAAAAACAAAAGAAGACTATCGAGATTGAAAAAAAAATTACATTCATCACACGAATGTCGCTAATTTCTAAAGATGTAGGAACAGAAAAACGGAAGGATAATAGAATAGTTTTTTTTTTAAATCGAATTACAGATATGATATCTACATTAGTTACATACAATGTTTTACGATTGTCTTGTATTATATGATGGATATAACATTTAAGTATCTCTTTTATCACCTCCATAGATATTAATTCGAAGTGAAGAACGACTCATGGCTTAGAAATAAATGGAATAAAATGTTACCAGTGTCGGAAATATCATTTCGCCAGATAATAAGAAAATAACGTCTAGCAAAGTCCCCCGCCCTATTGAAAATCAAAGGAAAATTTTTCAGTCCGAGATTAAAATATATTTTTTGTCTAATCAAACATACATTATCTCTGGCTGGAAACCGACGAGAGCCTCGGGCAATACCGTTCTACGGTACTCCGTTTTGCTCCCACCACTATCGACTCCTCAATCCCGTTTTGCTCCCACCACTATCGTTCTCCTCACTTATTGCTTAACTTATTGTTAACACTGGCTCGGAAATAAAAATGGCGCCTGATGAGGCTGGTCCCTGCTTGTGCGATTTACAACTCGAACTCTCTTTGTAATAGACTTGGACGAATTATATTTTCCCCCGCAGCGGAAAGCATTGGCCGTCCATACTTGGTCAATCGTTCGTACATCTCATTTATATGTGCGTAATATAAAGGCAAGCGGTCTATATATAGTAGGAGCGTGCTTTCTAGATTTTCTTAAACGTTACTCTACACACGAACACCCATACATGCCCACATGTATGTACATTGCACTTACATAAATGCGATTAAATATGGGGGAAGAAGATTGTGAAGAGATTCAACGTCAAGGGAATCCTTCGCAGTAGCCAACTTTCCGCATACTTAATGTTTTGTAAATCCCTGTCTCTAAAATGCCCTCTAGATATATATATATATATATATATATATACACATTTTGGGGACAGGACAAAACGTTTATAAATATGCGTAAGGAATTTCATATGATGGTCATTTCAAGGGCTGTCCTCAAAGCAGTCAACTATTCTGATAGACAGCATTGTATAGATACCACATGTTCAGAATGTCCTTTCCATGCACATTTATGTGTGGGTGTAAGCGCGCGCGTGTGCGCGCACTCAAAGATCGGCATAATTATGTGGACTAGACGATAGAGTGTGTCTGTTTATCTGTCGGGATGTGCAACGGAGGAATCGATAAGGAGTCGACGGACCCGTAATGGCGATGCTGGTTTAGACGCGATGACGAGGGCGCGGGGGCAAGAGCAGTGCTTCGCGCGGCCTGAGCAACATCAACGACCCGTTGAGTGCGCGTCCACCTGAGTCTACCCGCAAAACGAAGTAGTATAGTAGTAGCTCTCTCTCTCTCTCCCGCTCTCTCTCTCCCGCTCTCTCTCTCCCGCTCTCTCTCTCCCGCTCTCTCTCTCCCGCTCTCTCTCTCCCGCTCTACCAGTTTTTCTCGTGGTTTGGTCCGATGCGACGTTCTTCCGCGCGCGATCATCGACAAGTCCCGCAGTAGACGCCGATTTAATCCATTACGCATGCACAAATACTGGATGTGATCCACCGGAGAAGCAGCGCGCGGCCTCTCGCATCGGATATCATACCTGTATATAGGCGCGCGGTTCGATCGAACGAATCGAGCGAACCTGCCGGCGGGACTCACCGCGTGAGGTACGACGACGACCAAGACGAGGATGACGAAGAGGACGAAGAGGAGAACGAAGAGGACGAAGAGGACGACGACGACGACGACGACGACGGGGTATTCAATGCTTGGCAGTCGTATATGTGCATACCGATGCCCGGAAATACACGAGCCGAACAATTCTACGCGAGTGCACCTCTTGAAACGCGAAATGGAGCCGGATCGTTGATTTTCGCGCAGTTCTACGCTCTATACTCGTAAGTCGAATACAATAATTGTCGAGAAATTTGTGTTCTGCGGGATTCAGGCTTACCGTTTTAAGCGTCGGATGCACTGTTCAAAAGATAACCTAGGAAAACCATTGCTGAAACAAATTCCTCGCGCCGTAGGTTCTAGACTATATACATAGGTAATGTACGAAAAAGGGCTTGGAAGAAAAGTAGGATATTTTGTTTTCTACAAAAATGGTATCTACTATTTGTGTTGTACGAGTAACCGATTCCGAGATATTTTAAAAAAAAATGGGCCTACATTTCAAAAGCTCCTGTTTTATTAATACTCCGGCCTGGCGATTGAAAAGTATGCAATGTCTAGAAAAGAGTTCAAATAAAAAACGTAGGAAAATGTGCCTTCTAAAGAAAAAGATCTCCACTGTTTTGGCCGTACGAGCAACCGTTCCGGAGATGTTTGAATAAATCAACGCTAGATAAAAAAGAAACCTATTTTTGACAAAAATTGTTTCCTGTAAAAAAGTGTTTCGGGGAAAAAAGATAGATCGTTTTGTGTGCAACAATAAAGCGGTCCGGACTATTTTCATCATATAAAGAACCGTCTCGGAGTGTCCACAACTTACGTAGCTGGAGAAAAAGAACACAGTTCTAATGAAAAGGACAAACAACACCCAAAGAAGAGCCAATCGGGACAAGTTTTATTTGAGGTATTTTTGCGAGAAGTGCATTGTTTGGAAAATGGCTGCGTTGGGAGATAAAAATCAGGCTCCCTGCCCAACGCGTATCAGGCCCAACAGGGTTTGCTTCAAAGATTATTACGCTTTTTTATCCGGTCCAGCCGCCTTTCGGTTTTTTTTCACATTGAATTTTCTCATCGTCGCATTCATTCAACCAGCTGCGTATCCGACGCAAGCACAGCAACCATTTGACCGCGAACCGCCGAGCGGAAGAATCGAAGGGTACGCACCGAATCACCCCCACCCCCCCCCCCCCCCCCATTTGCCTTCTCGATGTTCTCCTTCTTCGGCGCTCGAATTTTTCAATAACAAAATCCCGGGCTCCACCCCCCCCCCTTGTTTGTAAACTGATCACGGGCGGACTACCGTGTTACCTACCTTCCTATAGGCAACTTGGCTTTCCGGAATGCCGATTAGTCTTATTCATTCGAATAGGGTCTATTTGTAAGGAAGTGGGCAGTAGAAAAAATGGTGGATCCGTTTCTCTTTTCGTCAAAATCCTCAACTGTTTCGAATAATTGACTACCCAGGTAGGCAATTAAAAGACTGACGATGGAAAAAAGCTTGTGCGAGCCTTGTTTCACCGAGCCTGAGTGAGACAGACCTGGCCCAGGTTTCATTGCATCGTTTGGAGCAGCCTGGAACCAAGACTGGCTGCTTAGCCTAAACTCAGGGTTATTTCAAGCTTTATTCAGCTGGTGAATTTTGAGGCTGAAAAATCAAGGCTGGATGCAGACTTGTTTCAGGTTGTGATAAAATAAAATAAGTTTAAAAATAATATTTTTTCTGTACTTTTATGAAAAAAAAAATTAGCAATAAATTTGTCGGGTGCGAAGGCACGAAAAACGAAAGCGAAGGAGGCAGCTCAGAACATTTAAACATATGCTCTTATCGATATTTATGAGGTACACAAAAAAGTTTTTTTCTCATCACACACAGATTACGTATATACTCACTCTCTGGAGTTTGCGTACACTCGGTGTATTACGTGTCCCATAAACAATAAATAAAATAAAGTATTGTGCTTAAAATATTTTTTATATATATTTTATAACAAATAATATGAATAATAAATATATATAATAAATAAAATGAATTCTTTACAAATTTATTAAATTTACCCCAATGTAGAATATAGAAAACTAAAAACAGGCCTCATATAGCCTCGAGAAGAGTTTGGGATAAGCCTGGTCATAAATGCTCGTGAAGACTTCATTAAGGCTCGTTTTGAACCTTGTTGTTTCGTCGTTTCAGGCTTAGTACAGGCTTTTCTACCAGCCTTTGGTCAAGCCTGTGTGCAAGAGCCTGAAACCGCGTTATCATTCAGAGGTTTACCGAGGCCTTAAATCAGGCTGGTGCTCAGCCTGAATTAAAAAATGTGAGCCTTGTTTCAGAGCTTGGCGAGCCCTTTTTTCATCGTCAATTCTACCTGGGGTAGGCTAACGTAAGATCATGACGAGCAGGACTCAAAAAAATGTTGAAGAATTTGAGCGAAATGCATACGATACACATACATATAATATTTATATTGCTTTCATATTCAACTATCAACCAAAATCATAGTTGGAATACCAGGCCTAACCGAAAACTTATTCCTAGATTCGTTAACACCTCAGCCAAATTAGGCATTCCGAGCGAATTTCCGACGATTTTCAAAAAAGCACCCTCCGCCTTAATTGAAATCGAGATTCAAGCACGAGGCTGCCGCATTTCCCGAGATTTTTTGTTCTCCCTCAGCCCGAATTAATGAGCAATCAGTCATGCTGATTGCTTTACGATGATCCGAGTTACTAATGATATTTACATTCGTGAGTGGCTCCCGCGAGGCTCTTTTCAAATCGCACGCTACGCTAATTAAAATAAAAAGTTGGCACAATAGTCGATGCGCTAGAATTTCCTTCTTTTTATTTTTCTCTCCGCAGCCCCAATTAACGAGCAATCAGTCATGGTGATTACTTTACGATGATATTAATTTACTTCTTTGCTTATTTGCTAAACTCGGTGCGCGCAGACCTTAGGAATAACCAGGTATACACTTATTATATGAGTACGCCGGTTAATACGGGACTGCTGAGTTCGTGCCAGAGGCGTGTACATCACGCACGAAACGTGTAAGATCGGCTGTCGGGATTAAAGTGCACGCCGGGCTTCGTCATACATATATACATACATATATGTATATGTATATGCATAAGGCAGGTGGATAGACGCATGCAGATAGACGCCTTGGCATCTTCGCTTCTCACCTCATATCCATACATAAATACATACATACATATATATATATATAAACATCTGGCAAATGATGATTTCAAAGACATTCTACTCCGAGCACCATCCTTATAATAACCTATTCCTCCCCATACTCAACCTTTTGTAAATTCTGGTTTCTTTAACATAAAGATTGTACAAGGGTTATTCCATGGACCGCCTAATCCCAAAAATTATCGATTTAGTAAAAAAAAAGAACACGAGAAACGCCTTCACAACGGCTAAATGTGCTGATAGTCAACGTTACGTCGATGCATCGGGTTCACAACATTCTCTTCCTATATATATATATATATATATATATATATATATATATATATATATATATATATATATATACACACACACACACATGTGTGTGTTTATGTTTGTTTGTGTGTGTGTGTGTGTGTGTGTGTGTGTGTGTGTAGCATAGACATATGGGCATACATATACGTGCTTTCAATGCAGCGCAGCATGCACATTGATGCATATGTACGGTACCATTTGAAGCCGCAATAACGTGCCAGGAGTGTGGGAATAATCGGCGTGCACCGCGTTTACACATTAAATTCCACTATTTTCTACCTATTCATTCGTAATCATGTTTCTCCTTCTATATCGCACCCTCGTCGAGAAGGACTAATTAATCTGGTTTGGCTTCCCGCGTGCGAGACTCGCGCTTTCCCAACGCGCGCATCACGTTTTCCCGCACGCCTGCGAAATTAAACGCGTTTACACGTTGCAACAATGACGTCGCCGCGTGTATACCTTTCTCCCACTGGCCCTGGTTTCGCGGATTATCGGATCGCCTTTCGGTAATTATTGGATTGTCTTTTCAGCGGGTCTGCTTGAATTTGGAGACCAAAAAAACAGGTCGATTTTGAAAAAAAAAAAATTCTGCTGCGAATATTTGGATGACGCGTTCGGGATTTTGGAGATAGTTAATACTTAATCTGGCCAATTTGAGTTTTTTTTATTGAGAAATATTTATAAAGAATTAAGTTATTATTATTTGAACAAAGTGCAGCGTTTGCTGCGTGGCCAATCGGTGTAGGTAATTCTAGCAACCAGGGTGATCTAAAATGAAACAAAAAATGCATTTTTAGTATAATCATACAACTTCTGTATGACCGGATACTTTTTTTAAATGTTGAAAATTACAAAAATGGCAAACTATAAAAAAAAGTTTTCATTCTCGGCAAAGAAGCAACTTTAATCATTTTTTATTAACAAATATATGGCCATAGTACTATAAGCTACTTTTCGTATAATAATGAAACTTGCGTATGACCTGAAACTTTATTGAAATGTTGAAACTTACGAAAAAGACCAGCGACAGGAAAAATGTCTGATTCCCGACGAAAAAGACAACTTTGATAAATTGTTATTAACAAATGGATAAACATATCACGAAGCCATCTGTTCGTATGAAAGAAAATGTTATAAATTATGCTCTGTTCGGGCGAATAGATTCTGAGATACGACTTACACAGTTTGACAAAACATCGTTTGGAAAAAAAGGCAAACGAATAAAAAAGGGTAAATCGTGCGGGAGCGGTTTGCCGTAGCACACGCGAATTGAGCCTTCACAAAAATCACCTTTCCTCGGTCGATATATGGATTGTTCCAAAACCGTTGTTGCAAATTGACGGTAAAACGCCGGGCTTCAAAAGTTCGCAACAAAGAAAATCGTATTGTTCAATCTCTATGTTATGGAGACCTCTTTAACAGGTGAAGATAGAAAAATGGGTATCGGATCCCAAAGAGGAAATCAGTGCTTCCAAACAATTCGATCAATTCCAACAGAATCGAATGAGAATTTCGTTCCAACGCAGTTGCATATACGTGCCCGTATAGGAAGGGCACGCTGGCCGTTCCAACCGTCGGATAGCAATCGAACAATTCCTTCAAATTGCGCGTTTCCCGTGCGCTCTCATAATTCCGCCATTTTCACCGACGCCGGCAATATTTTCAATGTGCCCCTGCAGCCCTGAGCCAATTGCGACGTGTAAACCTTGCCTCGCGCAAAACCAAAAC
>OX101788.1:43607433-43687696 GCA_944452715.1 Ophion slaviceki | reverse complement strand
ATTCAATTTAACAGATGTTCTTGTTCATATGTGTGTATATATTAGAATGATGCAGGCAAAGTCCCGATTAAGGTAGTTCTGTAGGTACACGTATGAGTCAAAAGTTTCGGTCGAAGCGTATAGTAACATCCAATGCATATACGATGCTGTTGGTTGTAAATTTTTGACAGAACTTGTACTCTCTATATGTCCCACACATTCGCACCTCATGCATAGATACGTCGCATACTCGTATAGAGAGCGGCGCTGTAATGGCAACAGCGCGATTTTCCTGGAGTCAAAGCGTTGAGCTTCCTACGATCCGTCTTTCGCGAAAGATTTTATATAAACAAACAAAGCGTGAAAATGTCAACCCAAATGCGATACAAAGGAAAGTTTACAAGAAAAAAGGCGCTTGCTAAAGGACTGAAATCTGTGGCAACCATGTGTCAAGCAAATGCGGCTAAACACGATGAGAATACCCATAACCTCAACAATCAGCAACAAAAATTCGCTGTCGATGGACGTTGGATCATGGATTTACAACATCTTGTCGACAGATTAAATTGTATTCGCTGTCAGAAAGACATTTTTTTGAGGAAAACAGTGAAGGAAACCCGTCGTTCATAAGGCATATCTCCTAAACTAAACGGTCAAAGTTTGTCATTTTTTAACCAATCCCACAATAGTACTGCGTACACGTGTGTGTTTATTTTGAAATCCTAAGATCCGTTTAGAACCTATATCGAGAAATGCAAGCAAACTCCTATCGGTTTACGTGTTAGGTATAGGGATCGCGTACAAAAATACCCATATTCAATTGCAATTATCTCATGAACTAAACGGTGAATCGAATTGAATTTTTGGGCATCAGTCTATGAAGGTCATATCTACACAATACTTACATTTCAGCCAATTCCTAAGATTTGACCAAAACTATAGAACTACCTTAACCGGGGTCAGGGGTCATTCGTGGAGCGGATTAACCATGCGTCTCATGCGTCTCGCACTTTTGATCATGCACAGTCGCGCACGTCAAGCTCGAAACCAAAACAAAACGAAATTAACTAGCGTTTTTGAGAAACAAGAGTAAAATATGACGCAATATATAGTGTAGATGATTATCATTAAACAAAGGGTATCTTAAAATGACCTGATGTTTTAATTTATTAATAAAGCGTATTATTTATTTGAAAAGTGCGAATATTTTAATTTTAATATAAGATACAAACGTGGAGGTTATGTGTGGAACATAATGTTCGATAAATGGCATAGACGGCATGGACTTTGAATGCACATTCTTTCAACAATATGGCGCAACCGGCCACTTGGCGGGCGAAACAATAAAGTTATGGCAGAAGTAGTTTCATGGTCGTGTTATCTCGCGCCGCGGCTATGTGAATTGGCCCCTAAAATCGTGCGATTTGAAACCATTGGACTTCTTTCTTTTGGGTTTCCTGAAAGGAAAAGTGTATACCAGTGATTCACAGACTATTCCGGAGCTCAAGGAGGCAATTGGATACACCATTCATGAAATTAGTCCGAAATTATGCCAAAATGTTTCAAAATGTCGTCAAAAGTGTGAACGTTTGCAAACAGGGACGAGGCGACCATTTATCGTATATTGCATTCCACACATAACCTCCATGTTTCTACCTTGCGTTAGAAATTAGAAAAATATTCGTCCTTTTCAAATAAATAATACGTTTTATCAATAAATAAAAATGCTAGGTGATTTTGAGACACCCTATATAAGAAGTCATGTCTACACTACAACAAAATGGAGGTTGAAATCGTCATTATGAATAGTGGAATAAACTTTATGTCGGATTAACCGTACTTTTAATTATCCGTGGATCCTTCGGTCTCAAGCACCCCGGTTAATCAGGGTCTCACAGTATTAAAAAGCATATATTTTTGTTGCCGGTATTCTTCTTTATATATATATATATATATATATATATATATATATATATATATATATATATATATATATATATATATATATATATATATATATATATATATATATATATATATATATATATATATATATATATATATATATATATATATATATATATATATATATATATATATATATATATATATATATATATATATATATATAAGAATACCCGCAAAATTATAGGTACCTATGTGTGAGGTATTTGACGTAAGTTGTGTTGTGAAACCCTGACACTCGATTAGTATACATTTTTAATGCATAACTATTGCAAGAAAATAGTTGTCAGTTATTTTTCCATTTTTCGATTTACTTAATCATTAAGCTTTAACAACTAGTCGAATTTATTTATTCTTCCTCGACCTCTATAGCTTCAGACCGCAATAACTCAGAAGTTATTGATACAATACCAAAGATGCTTTTGTACCATTTTTTCTCAGTTTTCAACGAACTTTTATAACAACAAGGAAAAAATACTTTAAAAAAACCCAATTTTTTACGTTACTATTCAGCAAAGCGATATTTTACAAAAAACGCTATTTATGATTTTTTATTCTAAATCGTTTTCTTTGATAGTTTATAAATTTACGAAAATGCTTAAATCAAACTTCGTTCGTTTTTTCTGGATTCCAACGCCCACCCTTGTGGGTTTTTACGCATTACCCTTCCCAATTGAACCCATTTCTATGACTCCCTAGCCGCACTTGGCGTGTCTATCTAGCCTAACTTCCGATGCGTGCACAGCTGTCTTAAGCTATGACGCATTTGTCGTCGGTACGAGAAAACTGTGGAAAACTCGTACTGGTAGTGAGAGCCCCAATTCTTTTGATTCTCTGGTGCACAGAATTTTACTCAAGTATCTACACCCAAGGTCTCAGAAGTACGGTCGGAGCACAGCTAATCGATCACCGCTCCTAGTATTGGTCACGCGCAGGACTGCTTAACTCGAAGCACCGCCGGAGCCGGACTTCGACCGGCAATCAACCCGTGTTGGAATTAAAACCAAATGTCATTGTGCAATTTAATCATCACCAGGAACATGGTAGAAGTGAACATCGTAATTTTTTATCTGCATTCAAAAAAGCATTAACGTGCGACGAACAATGTTCACAGACGAAAGAAAATTGCTGTATATATGCGATTTGATTTGTCATAAAATTCACAATACGTGGAAGATTCGGGTTTTACTGAGAATTAATATATACTTTCCGCTTGCGATCTTGCATCTTTATTTCGAACTTGGTGAAAAGCTCTAGATTTCTCGAAATAAAAATCGAATTATTTACTTTGAATTATTTGACTTTTATTTTCAACTATGCTACGGAGACCCATGTACTTTTAAGATCAGTAATTTTAAGAAGCCTTCTGTAGCCACTAGTGACCTTTCCACAATGTCCATCGCCCTAACACAGCAGAACCCCTCTTTGTTTTTGCAACTCTTTGACTAAAAAATATCAAACAAGTTATAAAGATATCATTCAGTGGGCACTTTCAAGTGAAATAATTAAAATTACTGTAACATCATTCATTAAAAAAAATTAAACCATTTTTTTCGACAATCTGCCATATTTTCGATGCTATTAGAAAAACAACAAACATGTAAAATGTTGATAATGATCGGTATTTTTATACAATAGTGTTGTTTGAGAAACAACATATGACTACGCGCAATTTTTAAATAGTATAATGAAGTCTCAATACAATAATACAGTTAAGAGCGTGATTGAAGCATAGATACATTTAATCTTACATTAAAGGGTGAGATGCAGTCAGAGGCGTGAAAAAAACGAGCATTTTCTATCATTTTTTTTTTATAGTAATTAATTTTGTTTTACAAAAGTGGTTACACAGACTTTTTATGTTATATTTCAACGTGACTTGTACAAATTTTCAAATAAAAATATTGATTATTTATGAAAATAGCGCCATCTTTGTCGGACCCCCTTCGGCATGTAGTGCTTTGCGGTGACCATAAAATTTTACTGGATCATCTGAAAGTAAAAAAAAAACAAAAAACAAATCATTAGTTTAATAATAAATCTAGTCCTTAATCGACGTTTTTTTTAAATTAACAAAATGGCGGCTTCCGACAGATAACTTTCGATTTTCGATAAAAAAAATCGCTCGTTTATTGTTTAAAAAAATAGAAATTTTCAACAAAAATGAAAATCCTTCGATTAACGACTATTTTTTAATGCTATCTATAAGCACACCAAATTTCATCAAAATACATTCAGTGGTTTTTGAATTATAGTGGTCACCGACTTAAAAAAACATAGTTTCGAGAAAAATGCGTTTAAAGTTTTTCGATGTGGATACGATATTATATGTTCATAAAATTTTGAGCTCGATGGATGAAGCAAAACTTTTTTTCATGCATTTTGATCCGCTGAATCCGAATATCACATATTTTTTTGCGAAAACTCGAGCAATCAATTGTTTATAACCAATTGATAAAACAATTGTTCAAACAATTCAAGTTTTTCGGGATGATTTTTTTTTAACATTTTGGGCAATTTTAAAACGAAAGTATTCTTTATAAAATTTTGCTTAAATTTATAGTTTTTGAGTAATACATTTTTGAACATTTCTGAAAGAGTTTTTCAATTTTACACTTAATATATGTATAGAAATATTCATAAAAAAATTACACGTGGAATCATCAATTCCTGACCCATACAATAGGGCTTCTGCCGATGTGGAAGCTTCCAAAATATCAATTTGTTGTTGTCTTCGAAGCATTCTGCATTCCCGGGTATTATCGTTTGCGCGTTTGTCAGCCACTACCTGCCATGGAGACCCGACGCCCCTTCATCAATTGTGGGATATCCCGGAAACTGTTCATCGGATTGACTTGAAATTTGCAGGGAATATTTTCGAAACATCATACTTCAAGAAAATGTTGTAAAAATCAATTTATTGAAAATTCTGACTACCTCTCACCCCTTAAAACAGCATATGCCTCTCTTATCTATAGTAATTGAATGCACATTCATCGAGTACAAACGTTAAATTCCAAACACCCCTAATTATTAGCACGTTGCTGATAAATCTGCCGTCACACAGAATAATCTCCACCAAATATATCCGGATTCGTCGGGCCTCGGTACGATCGACGATTAATAATCTGTACATAATGTTAAAAAAGCGACAGATAATGCGTCAGGACATACTCGTAAGCCACGACGTTCCCATTGTCACATATTATATGGTTCTTCCCCTGCTTCCTACAACCGAGGGGGGTTCGCGTACATTCATTCAGCATTCGGAAAATTATCCGGCCAACAACAATGTTCGGGAACTGTATCCGCCTCTCCCAATCGCGACGAAAATCAAGTAAAAAAATGCCTTCGATACCAGGAAAGGAAGAAAAAAACGACGCCACCCCACATACTATAGGGTGCCGTCCATTATGCTCACCCATATGTAGATGGCTCGGAAAAAAGAGGGTCCCCTTTTTTTATGTCCACGCTCCCCCAACGAGCCGATGAATATTTGGATTGAGAAGTTGCGCGATGTTCAAGATCCCGTGACGAATCAACATGGTAAGTCACTTTCCCTATATGACTTTCGGAAAAGTGATTATTACCGGCATAAAGCTAAATATTTCATTTGGATCATTTATTTACTTATTGTCTTTATTCACCATCGAAGACAAAATGCTAATTTACTCCTCTTGGATCCTAGCTTACTTTTCCAAAATACTCATTTGGAGAAGTCGCTAAATCTTAAGATTGAATTGACTTCATCATTGACTAAGAATTGGTGTCGTGGCAAATTCTGTAGGAGTTGACGCCCTTCTGTGCACGTCAACCCTGAACTGCTTAAAAAAATTGACAGAACCTAGTTGGTGACAAGCCGAAGTAAAAAACTTTTGACAAGTCTATTGAAAATCATATTATAAATATAAATGAGTATACGAGTGCATTGAATGCATAATTGGAAAAACGATATGATGTTAACGGAAAAGATTACCGCAATGATGCCTCTAATTGCTGCATGGAAACCAGACACATCGTTGTAAAAGACATCACATATTAAATATATAGTCATTTTTAAGGTGTAATTATTATGATATATTACGATGGAAGTAATTTTTAATAAATTACAGCTCGAGAATTTATAAATGTGTATATTATGTTTTATTTCCTCAGTTCCAGCGTATACCCTTGCGGATTTTTACGTATTACCCGTTCCCCATTGAACCCTTTCCTGTGCAGAAATGTGACCGGACATACCCTACTTTGTGCCGGGCCCTGGCCAGACTTGCTTTGTCTGATTTACCCGACCGACCCCTCCCATGGAACAAACGGGGAAGATCGCTCAATTGTTTTTTACGGCTTACCTTCTATATTTGGAAATTACAATCTTCTGTTCTGGATACGTTGCGAGCAAGTAAATCGTTACGTAATGTCTACCTGGCCAGAACGTTGACATGTCCTGAAAAATGGAGTCCGTCTTCAAGAACGGTGTAAAGCTACTTTGCTTTTCACCTCATAAAATATACTTATAATTTATTAGGATGAAACTAATGCATGTGTTTAATTCTATTCACCATTAAAACCATTCATTTCATCAATGATAATCGACGAGGATAAGAATGCTTATCATAAATACCGGGATTACAATAACTAATGATTTGAGCAAAACGAATAGCAAATTGTATAATGAGGCAAAAATGTTAAGATTCGTGATTCGTGGTTTCTTAACGCCTTTTCGTCATATTGGGAAATATCAATGTTCTGGCTGGGAAGAAATTATCTGAATGTATTTCACCAACAATTCACCAGGTGGCTACAAGCGAATCGCTTCGTGCAAGCAAGGTACCATCGTAAGAGGATAAAAGTTCGTCCTGTGTGCTGTACCACGTACAAAATTGCGCTGCTTATAACGTGTCCTTACGTTTATGATTTTGCGATATTTGTGAAATGACCCTTTGCCTTCGAGGCCTTTTTCGCTCGCAAAGTGAATGATAAGCAAGAGTCACCTATTGAGTGCAGAGGGATAATAAGTACCAGTATACCAGCTATACTATCTATTTCACTCGCGTAGATCGGCAAAAGCCTTTTCCAGCACGTGATCGTTGTCCTATCCAGTTCCTAATCAGTTCCCGGAAAAGAGAACGGCGGGTCCGGGGCCGGGCCTAAGACCCACTACATGGTGAACCTGATCTACGCTGGGCGGCCTGACCATGGCCTGATATTGTTTAGGGAAGGCAGATCAGGGGCAGGACTTTTTCACCACTCAAATTTCTACACGGGTTCCTATCGCTCCCGACCCGCACATTGCTGATCTAACCTTACTTTCGTTACAACTTAAGATAATCGTCTTAAGCCACACTATACCGCATTTGCCATAGGTACGGAGAAACTGGAATACTCGTACCGATATAGGCAGCCCCATATTTTCCTAATTCTCGGGTGCACAGGCGTTTCAATTGAGGCGATGTGCCATACGTCTCTGACCATTTCGAAATTTTGAAATGGGAGTTATCCTCAGCGGACCAACTAATTTCAATTAAATTTGCTGTGTGCATCCAGGACGCTGGCCAGTGGCGGACTAAGGGGGGGCGCGGAGGGGGCGGTCCGCCCCGGGCCTCTGGGCCTGGGGGGCCTCCAAATCTCGAGAAGTCATTTTTTTGTAAAATTCCAACCAAAGCCGAAATATATTCAGTAAGGGGCAGTTTCGAGTTGGAGGCCCCGTACGTATGCAAAATATAAACATAGGTAGGTAGGTACTAATTCGCCTGTTATCAGGGGACCTATTACGGTTCTCGGGTGAGACTTCTCACTTCTCGCATTTTCATCTCACGTGAGTTTAGTCACGCTATTACGCATCGGTTGGGTGAAAATGTCAGATCACTAGGAACTTCCGGCTAGTGATCCCACATTTTCACGACACCGTAGAAGGGGTATACTAGCACGCCTATCAAACCCAGCCCAAAACGAAAGACGTGCGCATCGGCAGAACAATCTCTTCACTCGAATAAGCAACAAGTTTAAATAGTATCTGAGTTTGCAACATGAATGTTACCGAAAAACAAAAACAAATGTTATTAGATTTAACGAAAAAAGACGAAGATTTAGCACGAGGCAGATTGCGACACAGCCATTAAAAAAAAAAATACTGGTAATTTTTGCATCATATCAGAACATAAAACGGTTCTTATAAACAGTGATAGAATTATTGTTTTATGTTAATAAATCGAACTATTACGCAACATATTCTTGTTCCGTTAAACTAAAGGGATCCAAGGCATCGCACAGTGATCGTCGTATACGAAGCATTCGATTTTTCCGATCTCGCAAAACCACAATCATCTAAAAATTATTCATCATTATCGGATGACATTACTTAACTCGCTACGATATCAACTTTAAGTTGTTGAATTTTATTAATTATTCGGTGTCGAGATGCTACCTTCGGTGTCTCTGAATCAGCTATTTCATATTAACTTGTGTTATGTGTTAGCTTTGGACGTGTCGTCGCTGGGTTAGGAAGACGCTCACGCATGCGCATTTTGATTTTCGACATGACATTTCGTGTCGAGTAAACTTACGTGAATAATCTCGCATTTTCATTAGGTGAAGAGAACCGTAATAGAGTGATCTGCTCACTTTTGTCATTTTCACCCGAACGGAGAACCGTAATAGCCCCCCTGGTCATGATAGAAATTGTCAATATAGCATAAAGCTCTACCTACTTATAGCCAGCGCCATAAAAATGGTGCACCCCGCGCGGTGGGCCCCGCTCACTCTATGGTGGCTTTGGCGCGAAACATAAATACTAGATCCGAACAATTGAAAAATTTCGTAATAAAAATGACATACATACGCACTAAAGAAATTACATCCATACGTACTAAAGAATAACAATAGGGGAAATCAACCAATCTGAACCTTACTGTCGTAAAATTACATTATAACTTGTACCTTGTTAGAAGCCAAAACAAATATAGTAGCCGCCGCTGTTGCCAACTTCTTTTGTTATACCCACCATCAGCGGTTCTGTGATCCACCAGGAAACCTCTAATACCGCTTGGTGTTACCGCTTACGGTCTAGTAAGCAAGCAACTACATCTGATGCACTTACATAACAAAATTATGAAGTATTTCAAAACATACTTTTTCAAGCAAATTGAACTCGATTCAATTACTATACCCTGTGGTCTATATTCATTCAAATCTATATACAGCCAAAATATTATTCAGGGAATCCCCATGGCGCTGGTAGATATTTACAAGATCGTAGCGTTGCCTACACCATAAAAGTTGACACATTTTGTGTCAAAGGGCCTTGTCATAGCAAAATATAATGTATCATAAATTTGTTTACACGTTAGTGGTTGAATATCTTGCTCACCACTAACAAAAACCACCAGCCACTAAAAACAAATTTTATCCACTAAAAGGGATGTCGAAATCACCAGTTTACGTAAAAAATCCACTAAGTTGTCAACACTGTTAGCCGCTGCGGGACTTTCCTGACCCACGGTCTTACATACCGGTCTGGAAACGAAGCCACATTTCAATGATGCCGTGAGGCATCGTTACAAGATCCACTTTTTATTCCGCTCGCCGCCACATGCGTCGCTCCTATCGGAGGATAGGACCCACCCACCCACGGTCTTCTGTGATCTCATCCTACTTATATTTTCCGTGTTGTCATGTAAACGATAAGCGCGGTCCGTGTGTCATCTCATGGTCTTAAGGCATTTCTTTCACGAACTCGAATATTTAACAATTAATTGATTTTCGTCTATAATCAAGCAAAAATACATCCCCGTATACGTGTAAATTTGCAAGCCAATTTACCGAACTTTTAACGAAAAATGACAACTCTAAAAAAGGTCTCATTTATACGGCGCTTTATGGAGATAACGCGCTGGCCACATTTCTATGTAATAATTTAAACACTAAATAACTGTAGATGCCCGATATAAACTGCTCACACGTGTAAAATATTATAAAGATTTCGTAGCGACAATAAAAACAGCCGGTCACAGAATGTTTAGAGAAAATATTCAGAATTAAACCTAGAAATATGTGACTAGCAGACGAGTTTTCGTAGCTGCGACTTTTCAGAGAATGGGTCTATCAATCAGTTTAGTCTTTAGTAAGAGTATTATTTGTTCATTTGGTTTTTTATTCGTATCCTCATCAAATATTTGGGGGCAAGGTCGACGGCGCATGCGCCTCGATCTGGAGAGTGGGAGAGACAGACAGAAGATATTCTATCCATGTCACACATGTACCCGTCAACAGCAATGCCACGTGGTGGCGAAAAATGAAAAAAAAAGTAGATCGACTTAACGCGCCTAACAATCGTGGTCGTTTCCAAACCTGTATCAAACCTTTATTATCATTAGATGGGACTTCAGTAAATCTTTGCCCTGTTTATCACTTATAATCCAATACTTCTTGATCATTTGTGTCTCGGTCGCATTATGCGAGAAAGGTTTTTCTAAACTGAAATTTATAATAAAAAAATCGTAGAGCTATGATGAACCAAGAACGCCTAGTAAATCTGTCCATTCTATGAATTGAAAGGAAAGTTTCAAGGGAAATAGATTTCAACGACGTTATTGAGAAGTTCAGTTAAATGAAAGCACGAAAACATGTAAAATAGTTACAAAGCAAAAGCTTTGTTTTTAAACATATAAGTACAGTAAAAGTTACTTTCTTATTATAGTCGTCATTATTTATGTGCACTCTACCTGCTAGGTGCTGTGTTAAATGCTGATCCGTGTTCTAACTTTTTTACCCATATCATAAGTAGGGCGTATAGTAAAATTACATATCATCAATAATACCTCCATTTTTTAGCAGACCGGGGGCCTCATTTATTATATGCCGCCCCGGGCCTCCGACGGGCTTAGTCCGCCACTGACGCTGGCTCCGAGAGCATGGTTCTCACCATTCTCCAAAATTTCGAAAAAAATGTACAGTTTGTGGTTACCATGCGAAAAATGGTGAATTATTAACGATTGCATCGCATTTTTGGTAATTTGTCGAGCACCATGCTCTCGACAGTGAAGAAGCACACATTTTAAACTTTGTTTCGCCTGTTTTCATGAATAAATGGCGGAGAAGAGTTATTTTGAATTTTTTTACACAAGTGTAGCAAAAATGTACCAACAAAGCTCAAAATATCGTCTACCGGACCGAAAAGTGAGTTCATCTGTTTTCTCACTGACGGCGCGCAGCTCGCATCGTATTGTTTTTAGCGACCGCGCTCGCATGCTGCCGGAAAAAAATGGTTTTTGACAGGTCGGAAGCAGGAGCACCTCGCACATCCGTTCGAAATATATTTCGTGCAATGTGTAATAATGTGTGATAAAGTGAAGTTTTCTTTTTTCGTCGCGATTTCGTGATTTGTG
This sequence comes from Ophion slaviceki, assembly GCA_944452715.1. Classification (NCBI taxonomy): domain Eukaryota; kingdom Metazoa; phylum Arthropoda; class Insecta; order Hymenoptera; family Ichneumonidae; genus Ophion; species Ophion slaviceki. The sequence continues at coordinate 43,676,372 of OX101788.1, read as the reverse complement.
CTAAGAACAACAAAACGAGCACGGTTGTCGAGGGCGACGCCTCAGGGCGCCGGCACACCACCGACGAAAAGTCCCGACAACGAGCAGCCCGACAAAAAAATAATGAACGAGAAAACCACCGCGGCCGATGTTACGGAGAAGATGGAGGAAAATGGTCACAGCGTGAAGCGTAAGGAAAATGGCGAGGAGAAAACACCGGAAATCAAGGTACATGCGTGCTATCGTACTCAACGGCTTCGGGGATATCAGGGTGTAAAGGCGCTGAGAAAACCTGACTCTCAACTTGTCGCGGGTGAAGTGCTCATCTGGGTAAAGTGCTCAACCCAAACAAAGCATGTGGCCTCAACTTCCAGGATCGTATGACGCGATAGGAAGTCATCGATTCTCCACCGGAACCTCCGTTCGCCATGGGCTCCGAGTCCATTGGCGATACCGAGGCTGTTGGCAAGGGAGTCGAAAAGTTCCATGTGGGCAACCGAGACGTTGCTCTGCGTGATCACAAAGCCTGGTCGGAGCTCATTGTGGTTCCGGCTACCATGGTGTTGAAATTTGCATCGTTGGCATGCAACGAAAATTATTTTCAATTTGTTATTTCATCTCGATCCAAAACAATATTTTGGAAATTCCTTGTAGATCGCTATATACTAGGTGCGCAACTAAGTTTCCGGGTTTTTGAAGTTTTTGACCAATAAAAAATCGAAAATTTCAAGACAAATACAAAAAATGGTTCATTCGAAGTATTGTCCCTCGCTATTTATATATTTTTGCCGTCTCTCTGGCAATACATAAATACCGCGACGATAAAAAGACGCGTCTTTGGACTGAAACCATTCGTCCAACCAATTTTGTACTGCATCGTAATTGGCCAAGTGTGTTCCACCCAAGCCATGCGCCATCGACCGGAACAAGTGATAGTCTGAAGGGGCCTGGTCTCGCGAATACGGCGGGTGCGGCAGCAGATCCCATTTCAGTGTTTTTATGGTGTCCTGGACGATGGAACTGCGATGGCACAAAACGCCGTTGTGCTGCAATATCACACGTTCATGTTTCGTGTCCTATTCTGGCCGTTTTTCGAGCAATGCTTGGTTCAAATTGATTAGTTGTTGTCGGTAGAGATGCCCATTGACAGTTTCGCACGGATTCAGCAGCTCATAGTACACGATTTCTTTCTGGTCCCACCAAACGCAGAGCATTGTCTTTTTTCCGAAGCGATTTGGCAGTGCCGTCGATGTTGACGCTTCGCCAAGTAAAAGCCACGATTTTCTGCGTTTGGGATTCTCGAGATATATCCATTTTTATCGCCAGTAACAATTCGATGCAGGAAACTCTTTCTGTTCTGCCGCAAAAGCAAAATTTCGGAAGTGGCTCTTCCATTCTCCATTTTTCTCTCAGTCAACTCGTGCGGAACCCACTTTCCTTCCTTATGAATTTTTCCCATGGCGTGTAAACGTTTCGAAACACATTGCCGAGTCACATTTAATGCCTCAGCAAGTTGATCTTCTGTTTGAGTGTCATCTTCATCCAATAACGCTTGCAGATCAGCGTCCGCAAATGTTTGCGGTCTTCCCGAGCGCTTCTTGTCCCCATTCTCAAAATCGCCACTTCTGAACCGCTTGAACCAATCTCCACACGTTGTTTTTGATGGTATATGTTCGCCGTGGGCTTCCTCAAGTAACCGACGTGTTTCAGATGGTGTTTTTTTAGGTTGAAGCAGAAAAGCAATGCTTCCCGCAAATACTGTTTATTTGGCACAAACTTTGACATTTTCGAGGTTAGAAAAAAGGTCGTTGTCTTGCTATATTTGTTTATGTTACGACTAGGTATTCTTAACAGATGTCCAAGCTACAAAAACACCCAATTTCAGATCTGTATGCCGACTACATGTGTCGCTAGCGCCATCCATGTTTGAAACCCGGGAACTTAATTGCGCACCTAGTAATAATCCTAAACCTCGGTTTTCGCTCTATCAGCTAGAAGGAGATACTTGGATGCAGCACCTATTACCATGAAAATATGTTCCCATCGCTCGCGCAACGTGGTGACCAGTGAAACAAAGAGTTTCTTCTCCGTTGCTTGATACTGGTGGACGGTGGACAAAATATCGCTGATCAAGTTTGTTGAGGAGAATAAGACACTATCCAAGCTGAATCTCCTACGTCTGATGCACCAGCACGGTACGCACACCTATGTGAAGCGACAGGTGGGCAAGGTGTATGTTAATCGTGCTCGAGGTATTTGTTCACATTTATTTAAAAGGATGGTAAAATTTCGCCACCCTTCTACAGAGCAAGTCTTTAGCAACTCAGTTTCTTAGAAAATCCGACGATAATCAGACTAAGGCCTGACAAAGAAAAAGAAATCAAGTTGAGCTCACTTGTTTAACTTTTCTTTGACACACTTATATTTGGCCATGACTTTGACACACTAGGGCAATTTTACGCGCATGGTACTTCATCCACCTGCCCTTAACAACCCTTTGGTCGGTTTTCATTGAAAAAAATCCGGGATACATTTTAAACATTTCTTAATGATGCTGAAGTTTGCATATTGGAAACGCAACGAAAACTCTTTTCAATTTTTTTCCCTTATTTTCAGCATTATCCAGAACCTTTTTTACATATTTAAGCTGAAAATTACAAATAGGGACTTGGCAAAACGATTGAGTGATTTTAGAGGTCTAAACGTGCAGGAAAAAATTGAGCTACGAAACTTCCGTTTCCTTCCAACGAGGTAAACTTCGATATCATCATTTCTTAATATGTCTGCATAATTAAAAGGTGGAAAGTATAAAATTGAATTGCTGTAAAAAATTGTTGAAAACTTTTAATATTGAGAAAGTGAGCATTTTATTTCCAATTCATCCGGGTCAAAACGACCCTGTATGTAGGGAAAGGGTTAAGGGGTAACACCACCATGTGATTTAAAAAAAATGATTTTTTTTTAATTGGCTTAAGGCGGGATATACATTTAGACAGGAAAAACTAAGCAATATTGAGGGATTTTTTGAACTAAGAATTAATTATTCTACAATTATCAAACTTTAGGTATACTTTAATAGTGTATTTAAGTATACAAAACAATTTTTAAAATTAATTCATCATCAAAATGTCGGAGCTGTGGCAGAGTGTTACAGCAAGGTCGCCACGGGAGTTGCAAATCGGCGTGCAGTCTAGCTTCCCGTAGACTTTGATTTGCAAAAAAGTTCAAACATTTTTTCAGTTACAACATGTATAGTTTCCATGTGACGGTAATTAAAATGAATAAAATGCAAATTTGAGAAAATGGCACGCATTTATAAAAAAAAATTAACATTTCACGCAACATTTCTGTAAAATGTGGATTAAAAAAGTAGTTTTTTTTTTCAATTTTTCAAAAACAATTCTCGTCAAGTAGAAGGTACCAATATTATCAATATTTCTACCAAGTTTCAACTCAATCGGATTAACATTTTTGAGTAATCCTGCATGCCAATTTCGACAATGCAGTTTTGAGAAAAACGCGTTTTAAGTTCACGCCCGCTCCGAATCCGAGCGGTGAGGCATAGCGTTGGGGCGCTGTAACGTTTGAAGTTTTTCGAATTTTGCTCTGAAACTTTGGGCAAATATTCTACATATATAGTCCTATCGTTTAAAGAAAAAAAAAGAAATCGATTTTTTGATCGTTCTACATGGATAACCCGCCTTAAGACATGCTTTGAACCATCGAGAATAAGGTGAAAATTGATATGAAAATTACTTTTTTTTTTACCAAGTCACTTATATGTGACCATAAATAAAAGCTTGAGGCGCTCAACTTGTACAATGTTTAATAAATCCGATCAATGCAGTTTCATTGACCGTATTTCATTTGACACAATAGTAATTAGAGGAATTATTATTACACGTTTATACTCAGTTTCAGGATTTTTATTTAAGAAATCTAAGGGTCTTTTGCAGTAAATTAAATACAGTTGATATTTTAACGGATTTATGTAAATTAAAGATTATGTGTAAATTTTGAGTGCCTCAAACCTTCATTTATAGTCACATATACGTGGCTTGGAAAAAAAATTATTTTCTACTTTTTAGTACATTACATAAAAGCTTGCTGAAAAACATTTTTTTTTACATATAAATTATTGTCTATTTTTTAGTCTTCAATTGATTTTACTAATGGTACTAAAGTTTGCACCGTTTGCAAGTTGGCATGCAACGAAAATATTTTACTTTCGTATCCCCGTTTTTTTAAAGCCCATCAGGGCTACAAAAGTCGCTGAAACATTATTGAGAATCCTTAAAACTTATAACCAAAATTCAATACAATAATCTACAATAATCATCCTCCAAGCACAAACCAAAGAAAACTAGAAATATCGACAATATTCAGGTTCGTCATCTAACATAATTCTTATCGTTCTTATAACATCACACTCTCACACACCAGCCTTGTTACTCAACAAAAAGAATAAATTAACATACTACAAATAATTACTCATACAATATCACCATGATTGAAATGAATGAAAAAGACTAAAACATAATTTACACAAATCATTAAAACACATTTACCACTTATTCATAACACAAAGTACAACTATACAAAATCGGTAAACTCTATTTATATATTCTGTATCGCATAATTTATAGAACAAATAAAGTCTCTGAAGAGGATCCGAACCAAGGATCGAAACGTAACGAAAAAACCCCCTTTTTTCTTTCCACCACGACCTTGGAAATCTCACTGGTCGAATCGAAGCCGATTCCTCAACATCACGTATTATCAACACGGCCGCACACTACTCGTACTAACTTATAAGCAAAAGTTGCAAAAACAAAAGATTTTATAAAATATTAAAAATAACGGAATAAAAAAATCACGATGCAAACTTGAACACCATTTTTGCTAGAACTCTGAAATTTTTGTAAATAGGGATTATTTTTCTTAATTTTTTTTACAAATTATTTTTTTTCTATGATATTATTCGAAGAAAATAAATTATTTATATTGTGAAGTAAGTGTTATTAAAGGTTTTAATAACACCGTTATATATCGGTCCATTAGATATATTCTATTATGCTTTATTTTTCATTTTTCAGAATTTAAATCATGCATCGTCACCTCTCAGATCCATGTTTGCAAAACTGCATAGCTCTAAGTAGCCGGGAAATGGGTGAAATATCGATTTTGTGTTTTGGCCCTCCCAGAAAGTCGTTATTTTATTTATTTATGTAGATTTTTTTAAATTGAATTATGCATTGTCACCTCTCACATGCATGTTTGCAAAACTTCAGAGCTCTAAGTAGCCGGAATGTTTAAAACAAAGGTACGTAGGCCTGGGTGAGTCTGCGGTGGCAGTGGCTGGCCCGTGTGCGATACGTCGACCGGTTTTCTCGTAACACAATTTTTCAATACGGCACTCAGCATAACTCCAACAATTTGCATTTTTTTCACTCCAAATTTTGAGTACATTTTAAAAATAACATTCCGAACAGAAATACGTACGGGATTGTCCATGCGTTTATTATATGATTTGTTATTAACAAATGATTATCCTTTTTCCTGTCGTAAATTGAGTTGTTACTTAAAATGCTTGCCAATTGCACAAAATCCCCTACGTATTTCTGTAGCTATACTCATGTAAATTAGTACAATTTTTTGTCTAAATTCAAATTTGCGTCGGTTATACTGCTTGCCACAGAGCGTCGCAAATTCAAAATGCCCCGCAAGAATGTCGCAAGCGTCACCGTTTTGTATAATTTCTTAATAAATATTTTTTTTGTTCACTTGAAGATATGACTAATAACGTCTATGAATATTATTATCCTTTTACTTATTCTTCCACGAAAACAAATGGCGAAAATCACTTTATTTCAGACGTTTACAGTGGTGCAAGCGCTAAAGCAATTCGCGATCGTAAAATTTTACCGCTTTTCTGTAGAGCGAAACTCCTGCGATTGTCATTTTTAGAAAATTCGATCCGTGGAGAAATTTGCCGAAGGTAAATTCGGGAAGAGAGAAAACGTGCTAAACGTGCTTTTTTTAGCAGCAATTATAACATTTTACCACTCTTTCGCAGAGTGAGACTCGGTCGATCCCGTTCGCTCGCGAATTTGTTCGACCGCAGACAACCTGCCGAAGATCAGTCATGGTAGGGAGAAAAACGCATTTGTTTAAACAATGAGCCTTGTAAAATTTTACAACTCTCTTGTAGAGTCTCGAGCGATCTCACTCGCTCGAGATTTTGGCAGGGATCGAATTTGTCGACGATAAGCGGCATCGAGATTCCAAATAGTCCTCGAGCTTATTTGTTTAAATAAATTAAAAAAGGATGGGAAAGTGTTGGCATGATTTCACAATACGCGTCTCTAGCAAACCCTGTTTGCTAGAAAGTTCAACCGTAATGAAATTTCCACCGATGACCGCTGTTGACAAAAGAAATTTATTCGAGGCCATTTGTATAAACAATTCGCGATCGGAAAATTTCACCGTTCTTCCGTAGAGCGACGCTAACGATCTATATTACTCGAGAAGTTGATCCTCCGAGAACCTGCCGAAGATGAACCTTAGCAGAGATCAAAATGCCGAGCGCATTTGTTTAAACAATGAGCGTTGTAAAATTTTGCTACTCGTTTGTACAGTGAGTTTCGAGCAATTTCGTTCGCTCCAGATTTTGGTAGAGGTCGAATTCGGCATCGAGATTACAAATAGTGCCCAAGCTTATTTGTTTAAATTAATTAAAAAAAGCATCGGAAAATGCCAGCACCCTTTTACAAGACGAGTCTCTAGCAATCCCCGTTTGCCAGACAGTTCAATCGTTGTGAAATTTCCGCCGATGGCCGTCATCGAATAAAAAATCGATTCGATGCTATTTGCATATACAATGTAAAATGTAACAAAGTTTCACCGCTCTCCTGCCGAGCGAGCTCATGCGTTCAAGCGTACCATGGTCGCAAGCCTGGTTGTGTGCATTGGGCGATACACACACACATATATAAAGTGTTTGCGTTACGACCAGGGGGCTGGCGCCTCCTATCCCTTTCCGTATATAAAAATGCTACGCTTTTTGACCGCATTATTTCGTTGAGCCTCTCCCCGTGGCGGTAGTAGGTGCCTGACAGTGTTCATATTGCGCAGGCACGAGGCTCGCACAGCGTACTTAACCACCCCGGCACCGAATATGACTATTTTGACGCTTGGAGTTTAAGCCGCGGTGCGGCATTAATGAAATTACCGAAATTACTAATACTTGTGTGCTAATGCCGTGTGTTGTGCACGGTTGTACCTCAGGGTACCCCCGTAATCCTGAAAAGGTGCATTTTTCACCATACTAGCTGATCCTCGCATTCAAAGCTATGGAATACCAGATACCAGCCCCCTGGTTACGACCAAAATGCGTGCGACAAGGTTGCACGCGGCCACGGTTTTACATACAGGTCTCGAAACTCCTGGGTGAGGAGTGACTCGGATAATGAGGCAAACAGACAGTTTTCGCTTCTGCCACCCGAAGTGCTGGTAGGTAGAAGTTAGCCAATCAAACACAGGTCCGAACAGCCCTGTAAAGGCGCAGATTTTCGAAATCAACATAGTCTGTTCGGTTTAGCTACACCTTCTACAATTTCAATAGATACAGTAATAGAAAGTCCTCAGAAGGCGTGAAAAGTGTAGAAAAGTGTAGCCAAAATGAACAGACCCAATATTTGTAACAGCGATGTAAATGGAAAATGATTGAGTATTTATTCACTCCTGGACCGCGGGGCAGAATGAGAATTATTATTTCAGTAGACTATTTCTCGTATGTTCGAACTTCTGTAATATTTTTATTTGGTCTTTCGCCATTTGAGTAGATGGAGTATGAACGAATTTGTGTGGTTAAAATTTTTGTTCCTTATAATTTATGTTTATTCTTAGTATATTGCATTGCTTGTTTGTTTCTACAATTTATATTTTTGCTTTTGCTTTTTTAACAATGTTAATAAGAACCTGAAAATAAATATAATGGAAGAGGAATAAAAAAAGAAATGAACGCATTGTGTACGTTTAAAAGGCACCGTTTTTTATTGATTTGTCAGTTTGGCGAGTTTTTTGTTTACAAAACTTTGTTTTTGCCATTTTTGGTTTTGTTGATAGGCGAACTGGCGCATCGGCAATCAAATACAATAAAATATAGCAAAGGATAAGGCCGGGTCCACACTGTGCGGTTCCATAGGAGCGTTTCAGATAGTTTAGATTTCTGGGAACGTTGTGAACAGGTGTACTGGCTGTCAGGAGGTAATTTTTTCATTGCTACATCTATATCTATATCTACAAGACTACTTCAACTTGACAGCGCTTCCAGTGGATTAATGAGGAACTACGTTTTTTCCTCACTAACGATGACACTTTCCACCATGCAAAAACGCCGAAGTTTCCAGACCTGTATGTAAGACCGTGCATACCGAACCTAATCGTTATATACTTTATATAAATTTTCGATCTGTGATCGCAACATTTATTTTATGTGATAGTCTATTCAATGCAATTCAGGCATATTCTGTGGCCCTATTCATTCGACGGTCAATACCATTATCGCGGTAATTCCTTCCTTTTAAATCATATTGCTTAACCGATTTTTTGTATCAAGAGACCCGGCAGCGTCTTGACGCCAAGTAATGAATAAAAATAAATCGACGCCAATGATCGATGCCACGACCGACTGACGAACACGCCGCGACGCTTTATACAGTAATATGGGCTTTTAGCAGATGACTTTGAACTTTAAATCGACATTACGCGAAAACGCGGCGGAAAATGTAATGACATTTTACCAATGTAATGTGATTTTTTCTTATCGGTTTTGTTTGGGTAACTTTTCGATCCGTGTACTCAATCCCCTTGATCTCATAATATTCACCGAATTTCCGAACGAACTTACGACTAGAAATTGTTCAAATAAAGTCATTCAGCCTAGTCATAAACATGAAATATACGCCCTTATTAGGGTTGATTAATATTTACCTATCAACATCCGCAGTAGACCCATTTGAGACGCTCTGCGCAACCGCGACAGCGCCAAATCCGGGCGAACGCAGCGCCTCCGAGTAGCATCGTTTGCTACTAGATTTTTCGTTTTAATGTGTACCGTGATCTGACAGCTTAACCCCTAAGGCCCGGTCCACAACTCTCGGTTAACCGAGTTAACCCGAGCTTAGCCCGCTAAGCGTGGTTCTGGTTGGTCCAGTCGCCTTTAAACTTCGGTTAACTCGATTAACCGAGAGTTGTGGAACCGGGCCTAAGTAGGGTTAGGCTGTGCAAAAAATATAAATTTTATTTTATCTTACGAAAAGTTAGAAGTGCAAAGAAGTTAAAAAAAAGAAATGGCCCATTTTGGGGCTATATTAATTTGAGGAAGGTTGTATCCTCGAAAAAAAACAGACCGCTCTTTTCAGAGCCAAAAATAAATTTGACGAAGGTTCTTTACATCGCGGATTCAGACCTCAAAAAATTCTCTGACATTATGGACACGGCGATAATCGATTTACGTGATAACGGAGAACATAAAGGCCAAACACATGAAATCTCCTAGCACGGGATACAGGTAAGAAAAAATAATCACATACCTTCTACATCCAAACATTGTGCATGCATCATAGAAAAAGGTGAACACGCTTGGCATCAATTTTTCTATAAATGCCATTAACTGCTTAAAAGATCTATGTATGGTGTCGCGAAGATTAATGAATTGCCTTGCGTCAGTGCTTTTAATTGCGTGTACGATGACTGCAAAAGCTCTACTTCGCAGTGTGCTCTTTGCTCTTTGCAAGAGACGAAAGCTCTTTTGGGATACTTTTGTGTCGCAAACCCATTTCTACCCTACGACAACCGAAAAAACTTTGTTCGGATATAACAATTCCAAAAACCTCACCTCTCGCTGTACTCATAATAGTGTCCATGCGAAGAACTACAAGTGATGAAAACAATGTTTTGTTAGACTTTCTCCACCGTACTGTTCATGTAAAAAACTCTGACTAACATTTCATAACTTTCTTCAGAGGGATTCAGTAAATCATCAGAAGATTTCTCTTGCCGCTGAAAAAGATGACAAGTTGTACAAGCTATGGAAAATCGAATAACTTGCCCGACTGTTTATCAAATTTGGCATTTTGTTCAGCGGGGAGAGATATGTTATGATGATTCAATAAATCCCTCTGAAGAAAGTTTGAAATGTTACTCAGAGATTTTCACGTGGATAGTACTGTGAAGAAAGTCTAACGAATCATTGCTTTCAACCCTTGTGGTTCTTCGCATGGGCACTAGTGCAAGTACAACGAAAGGTGAGATTTTCCCAATTTTGATATACGAACAAAGTTTCTTTGGAGTATGCGGTAGAGAAATGTGTGTGCGGCTCAGGAGTATCTGCAAAAAGCTTGTGTCTCTTGAACAGCGCAGAAAGACTGCAAAGTGCAGCTTTCGCACTCTCCGTACACATAGTTATAAGCGCTGACGCGAGTTAATCCATTTATCTTGACAACAAAAAATGTAATTTTCCAAAACAATGAATATTCATAGAACAACTGATGCCGAGCTTGTTCACATAGTTATGTAATGCATCCGCAATGTTTGGCCCTAGAAGGTGGGAAATTATTGAGTGGTTTAAATGCTTTGAACAAAAATTGGATTGTGAGACTGTAAGAGTGAGAAACCTGAACTTGATGACGAAAATATTTCAAGTACGGCCGAGTTGCATGTATTTAAATGTATTTTCCATTTTTCTATTTGTATGATTAAGGAGCGTCTTCTTTTTGTACATTGAGGTCGTGAATTTCTACCAAAGTGTGTATAAACGTTTGAAGCATTTTCACAGCATGCACCGGCCAAAAAAAGTTTGAGCATTTAAGGAGAATTCATGTCCGATCTAGAAAAAGTTTGAGAATTTGAGAAGAATCCATTTTAGTTCCAAAAAAAGTTTGAGCATTTAAGAATTCATTTTCGTACCATTCCAACAATGCATACTTCAGCGTTATGGAGTTGGGATCGCAAAGATTAAGAGAACAAAAAAATTATGGTAATTTTTCAGTGATTTTCAAGTTGCTCTATCTCCGCGAAAAATCATCGTAGGACAAAATTGAAAAAAGCATTTCAAAGGTTAGATTCTCTAGATTTCAAGCTTCCACTTACATATTGTTCGCTCTTTTGTTATTAATAAATTAAAAGAAACGTCGCAAAGGAAAATGTCCGATTTTTGTTTCGAAAAGTTGTACAGACAAGGAAAAATTTATTTGATTAATGACGCAATCAGACGTACTTTACTTGGATCGCCCTTTCTATTTCGAACTTTGAAACAAGTATATATCAATGACACGATCAAAGTAAAATGATGCTTTTGACTTTAACAATCAATGACTCATGGACCAATCATCCTACACGAATTTAAAGGGCAGTTCTGGAAAGCTGAAAATATTCTCTTCAAGGTAAGAAAAGTCCATTTTTAATCAATTTGTATTCGGTGAGATGTGCAGTTAAAAAATGTGAAAAATGCCGTTTATTCTTTAAATTACAAGAGTTACGACATCTTTTCGGATAGCTATCGCGAATATTATGCTCAGATATTTTTTCAAAGTTGATGGTATCAACAAAAAGTATGCTAAGCGTAAAGTTTTTCCGATTTTTTCCCTGTAGCCCGAATGATGAAAGTGCTGAATTTGGTAAAAAAAAATTGAAGGAAAACCATTATTGTTTTAGGCCACTATTATTTCGCTTACTCGGTAAAAAAAATTATTTTCCGACATTTACGGGTATTTTGACGCATGTAAAGTGAGAATTTGTACAAAGAAAAAAATTTAACTTCTTTTCAATAAACAAAAATCTCTTTTTTTTTAAAAGGGAATTCACTTTTTTCGTTTGTGAATGTCTTATTGAATAATAACAAAAATACCCTCTCAAAGTAAAAAGTTCCATTCTTTGACCTTTTTTTTGTTTGAAAATGGATGTTAAATGTTGTAACCCCTCTGTATTTCCTATACTTTTATTAATGCGAAATTAATCTTCTCATAAATTAGCATATTGGGAATTCTTCATGGAAAAAAAATCGTAAGAAGAAAAAAACAAGTTCTATTGATTTCTTAAAAAAAAATGTTCAATAATAAAAAGTAATGTTTTAAACGAGTTTGAAATTGCAGACGTCTAGTTTGTTCAGGTATATTGAAATTCCCTTTTCAAAAAGACCTGAAATCTCTTTTAAAAACTTTTTTTTTTTAAGTAAAAAAAACGCCAAGTAATAAAAACCCCTCGAAACCGTTATCCCTTGTTTTACTATATAAAAAATTCTGATTTATCTCCAATATCTCAAACTATACTTTTTATTTCAGTTCAAAAAATGGTGTCATTATACTTCTTTCAGGGATTTCAGCGTAAAAAAAAACACTTTTTACGATTTTTTTTCATCTATATGGATAGAGTAGATTTATTGAAACCTTTTGTACATTGTTAAGTGTCATTTCAAGAACATTCCGTGAAATTTGTACTCGAAAATATCCACAAACAAGCCGGTGACAAAGCTTTTCCAAGAACGCCTTTGGAAAAACACGATTTGCGGTGTTCACTGTATATCAGCTAAAAATTATCTGAAATCAAGTACCATTAAAATTTAGTCAAAGTATCATCAAATCCTCCCCCCAACAGTCTTTGATAATTTTTTTTCATTTCTAAATTTTTGGTGGTCATGTAAAGTGAAAAGTGCTGTTTTTTTACGAAAAATTCCGCCATTTTGCGGGTGGTAAGCCCCCTCAATGTAAAAAAATCTCAAACTAACCGTTGGGGGGAGGTATTTTATATGTAGAAAGTGTGTACCAAGTTTGAAAGAAATCGGTCATGTAGTTTTCAAATGGCAGTGAACACGGACTTTGAAAAAGTGGTTTCGAGAAAAACGCGTTTGAAGTTTTAGAAGCTAAAAAGTGATTTTTTTCAACTTAAACTGATTCATCGATTCCAGCTCCATAGAGTAGACTCCCTGCAGCAGCTTCGATGTCTTGAGCCTCTTTTTTTCAAGCCTTTGCCTTATCCTGGCTTCTTTGCTCTGCTTCTCAGCTTGTATCTCGGCCTTGTTAATGCGACAGTTATCCTCCAATCTTGCGTATTCGTGAGCGCTCGGCCCAACGCTGATATTCATATCCGACAGAAAGGTGAGAAAAGCACGAGCACCTTCATTGAAAGTGCATGCAGCCACGGATGCAAATTCAACGATTTGTTTGCTGCCAGGTGGTTTTTTTCGGTGCAATCCTCCACATTAGTTGGTTCAGACTTTTGTTGGCATTTTGGGTAAAACCTCCAAGACACCTTTGAGTTGACACCGGTGAGTTCTCCTTTGCCACTAAGTACTTTACTTCGCCGTTTTTAACTTGAATTTTTGTTTTCACGACTTTATCTTCAACAGTATGTTTTACCAGATCACGTAGACGTTTTTCCATTCTCTTTTGCACGTGACCTACACATTCTTTTTGATTTATAGTGAAATTTTCACCGTACGGTTTCGCTTTCACTAAATTATCATAAGTTTTGCTACCGCCGTCTCCGACATACTTGCTGATCTTTGCTCCAAAATTTTCCTCGAAGCGGCGGAACATCTCAATTACTGCGCCTACTGCCATGTTACCTGATGGTCCGGTGTTATTGACTTGACATTCATTATTATCAACGTGTTCTTCGTGCCACTCGTTCCCGCAATTTGCAAGACTGACAATACAAACTACTTAGGAAAATATCAATAACTTTTCCGGTCCAATAACCAATCAATGAAGTGAAGCCAAACCAGGAGCTAAAGCCTTGCTTCTGCCACGTGCCGTCGCCAGAAACGATCGAAGTATGAGACTCCGAATTTGCCCTTGTTTTCTCTTTTTCTTCGTCTGCAGCGGAAAGGAGAAATTTTTCAGCAGTCCTTTCGACGTAGGAACAAATCGATTCCATAATATCCAAATAAGACGATGTGGCTAAAAAATTACTTGCAATGTCCATTAGACCGCAAACTTTATTGCAGCCTGCTAAACCCAAACCTACTCTACGCATTGCGAAAACAAATCGAGTGTTGATTTCGTAGCGATGACCAGTTTTCTCACGAGACGGTATATAGCGTAGATCACAATTGGCACATTTTGCCTGGATTTGAAAGCAAAGACCTTCTTTTTTACAACTTTTGAACGCAACTGAATCATCACACTGAGCACATTTCACCAAACTTGCAATTGTTGAGAAAATAAGCAAAAAATCGACGATTCTATAATGATTTTCAACGTCTTCCGGCACGTTCACACTGGTATTCAACTTTATCTTTATCGATGATGCACTCTTCGTATTAGTTTCATCCTTATTTTTTTTACATGGCTTAGGCCTTTTTTCGATCTGCACAAGTACGTTCTTGTATCTGTTCGGTCACCTCTTGAAACTTCAGACAATCTCGGCATTTTTAATCAGAAAATTTCTTGACGAAATTATAAAAACACTGAGAACAAGCGCTCGACTGAACGTACAGCAACTAATTGACGCTCGTTTCTCTTTTGAAAATATTATACACCTTAATATATGTATACGGCTTTTGTTACCTCTCTTTGCTCAATAAAACCTTTTCGAAACAGAATAATGGAAAGGACGATCGCCAAGTGAATAAACTGCATACGTGCTCGTCAGCTGCGCGCTTTGCTCTGATTGACTTGAAATTTTGGGATTATATTCTTAAAATGTTTAACTATAAGAAAAGACAAAAAAATCGATTTTTCAAAAGTGCAAACCCCTACCCTCTCCTTAATGCAACTGTACACAAAAAGTGAAATCACTTTTATGAAATAGCCAAGCAAGTTAACTAGTCCTGTTGCACACTAAATTGTTAAAGCTTAGGAACAATATTTTTGAAAATATCTAGTTTTAAAAAGTCATATTATCATTATGAAAAAAAAATTGATATCACTATTAGATAAAAGTACAAAGTAGATAAGACACAAGTACACTTGCTGTGCAACGTCTTGCCGTGCACGGCTAAAAAAAAGTTCGGCAAAAGATTTTGTCATCTCAACATCTCAACTGTCGGGTTAACAAAACATAAATTGTCACGATTTATTATGCTAGTGAAAACCAGATTCATGTGGAGTACGAATCAAATGAGTGATGTACCCTTCGACCACACGGCACGTGAAATGTTAATTTATTTGGATAATACGAAATAATGTATGTAAAAACATTTACCTTTTATTCGTTAACACAATAACCGCATATCTCATAAAAAATATTGCGTCTTATAGACTTTAATGTAATGGATAAAGTAGGCATCTCTAAATGACAGGATCGGCAGGTTTGCATTACTGTTTTATCCGCCTGTAGGCGGAAAGAGAAATTGTGTACCTATAAAGCTCCAGTAGATATGATTGTTAATAGCCCTGGTACCTGATGGGACATTATAAATTGAAATGTTCCTAATACCCCTGTTAGTTGACGTCACGTTATAATGTAAAATTATGTATATACATATAGATATCGACGCAAAAATTATTTTCGCGGGTGGCCGGAACGGAAAATTCTGTATCTTCCCGAGCTTCTTTTTAACCATGCACGCCAAGTCGTTGCACAGCATTTCCAGTGTACTTGTGTGTAACATACTTTGTACTTTTATCTAATGGTGATATCAATTTTTTTTTATAATAGTAATATGACTTTTTAAAATTAAATATTTTCAAAAATTCTATTCCTAAGCTTTAACAATTTAGTGTGCAACATGACTAGTAAACTTGCTTGGCTATTTCATAAAACTGATTTAACTTTTTTGTACATTTGCATTAAAGAAGTATAATGAAACCATTTTTTGAACTTAAATAAAAAGTATAGTTTCAGATAATGGAGATAAATCAGAATTTTTTATATAGTAAAACAAGCGATAACGATTTTGAGGGTTTTTTTATTACATGGCGTTTTTTTTACTTTAAAAAAGTTTTTTAAAGTAGTAGCACACTGTTATGCACTTTCTCGAGACATTTAATGACTGTGTACGTTTAATAGAAGTTCTTTGTCATTGTACATCCTCTTTTGTCTGCCTCTAGATGAAAACGCAATGCCAAATCACCCAGAAAAAGCGAATCGCTTTTTCATAATAAAATGAATGTCGTACATTGGAAAAAAAATGAATTAATGCTTTACAATAAAAACTCCCATCGCTCGGCGGTACGTGCCAAACATTACTGAGCCCATTTATTCTTGGCACACATTGTTTTTGGTGTTCTTTAATCGTATTTTTGGAGCCGAGAATGAAAAAATTCAGACACCGCCTTAATATCGACCACCCGAAATGCATACGCATAAACATGTGTATATATGTACGGCGTGTTGTCATATCAACAGAGAGCGTCGAGAGATGGCGTCTAGGCAGCAGTAGTCGAAGACATGTCGTCAAGGAAAGATAAAATAAGCGAGCACGCGTCATGTAGCAATATTAAACAATAGATAAAAGTTAGGAAAAAATCATATTGGGATATATTTTTTTCAGGTACTGATATTATTTAACTTTAAGCCTGCTATATATATATAACCATGCACAGAAAGCATATACATGTATGCGTGAATGTATAGACTGATCCAAAGGTTTTAATATTCAACTATTTAACCCTTCCCGTGCACTATATTCTTTCGAAATACGATGTGTAAGCTGTGTCTTTTGGGAAACAGTCGATTTTAAAACTTTTCTAGGCTTTCAAAAGATCTAAAAATATTTAGTGTTACTTCTCAAAGTGTCTACTACTCGGCCCAGCAGTTGCCAAATCCAAAAGTTTAAAACTGTTGATAATAAAAATTGAAGTATAGCGGAGGGAAATTTGGTATGCAAATTTCGACTATTCCAACTCAGTGTACCGACGCAGGGATAATCTTCAATTTAGACGTTCGAGAGTGGTCTGATGGGGGCAAAAAATTATCATATTTAAAAAAAATTAAGTACTTGCTTTTAGCTGGCTATATTTCATGTAAGCACGTCAGCAAAGTGTGTGCTCGCGCGCGCGCGCGCGTGTGAATGTGATGTATCCGATAATTTTGATATTCAAATAAGACTAAAAATCACACAACCAAAGGTACCGCGGGCTTTCTCGTCGATTTGATAAATATCCAATCGTTAGGTTTTCATTTCTTCCGTTTTCCTCACGCATTAAAATTGCGCAACTGGGATAATATAATTGTTCATCGCGGTTTCCAATAGGCGCTTCTGCATGGTCTTTCCATCATATTAACCTCACCAAATCGTGCACTATTGCCTGCTCATTAATGCGACATTTGCGCGTATACAGGGTGGACCATTTAACGTGACCACCCCAAATATGCCCGTTGTCTTCAGAGTGACAAAAAAATTTCAGGAGGTAATTTGATTGATTTCGAATTTTGAAGAGGTCGGATGACGTCGGATCTCGATTGTTGAAGACGTCGGATGAATGATTCTCTTGACCTTCGAATAGTTTCTGCATGGTGTGATAGCGGCGCAACTTATCCATCGGACAACGGATCAATGGTTTTTCGACTGGGAACATGTTTTTTTTTTGTTAAGACATTATAGGTGATATTCAGACGAATCGAATGATCTATGATATCATGACCTTGAAATGATATCATAGGTCGTTGGATTCGTCTGAATATCAACTACAACGTCTTAATAAAAATAAACATGTTCTCATTTGAAAAAAACATTGATGACCTTGAGAACGCAAAAACTATGACCTTGACAAAAGTGAATATTTCACCACTGTATCAGCCCTTCAAAATCAATCAAATGACCTCCTGACATTTTTTCGTCACTCTAAAGGCAATGGAGATATTTGAGGTGGTCACGTTAAATGATCCACCCTGTATATATATATATATATATACAGGGTATATATATATATATATATATATATATATATATATATATATTGTAAACTGCACGATTTCAATTCCTTCCTCGTTTGGCATAACAGTGACAAGTCGTGGGCTCTCGGATTGCTGACTTTGTTATAACGAAGGGTTCGAGAAAATAAATATAGTTGTAATTATTTTACTCGGAACTTAGCGATAATTATGGCAACGCGAAGTGCATGTACGGAGCAGGCTGGAGAACTTTAGTGTGCATTATCGTATCCTCGGGTACAACGCAGGCGGCAGCGGCAGCAACGCGATGCGTCTGTCCTTCTTCAACGCGGGCATTGTATCTTTGCTCTAATTCTTGGACGTCACGCGAAGTTTAAGGGTCGAACAGTTATGTGCGCGCCAAGTCGGCTTCTCTCTCGCTCAGTTTCCCTCTTCATTGTGAACGGTCGTGGTTACAGCCTTCTTTTTTTTCTTTTCTTTTGTTTTTTTTTCGTTCATTCGATCCGTTAAGTGGCGCGTTTCATGGAAAACGCATTTCGCGGAGTGTCGATAAAACGCAGCTCGCGCAGAAATTCATTCGTTTATTCATTTTCGTTCGCGTTCGGAACTCCCAGGCGGATTTTTCAATAGTGCATTGGACCTCACGTGCAATGAGAGATTCGAACGTGAGTAGTGCTCGCGTATTTTTCTGTGTTTTCTTGTTTTTTTTACGTCTCTCTTTCTCTACTCGAGCGTCGGTAACCACAAGGGGCAAAATGATCCGAACGAAAAATGCTCCACTCCGCGGTATTCGCGATTTATTTTACGATGCATAAATACCCGAGCCGGGATGCCCAATGTTAATACTTTTATAGTTTTTCTTGTATATCTGTTAGTGTGGTGCAAACGACGAGTTGCGAAATTCTCACTGATTACATCGAAATCAAGTTAATGGATTTTGGCTTCGCGAAGTATCACCGCGCCCAAAGTAGAAACGGATTTCCACATTCAGGAAAGCCATCCGCTGTTGTTTATCAACTGGTTACAAGATCACTGAAGAGGTGGAAAGAGATAATTGTTTTCTTGAGGGTTGTTCGAATCGAAGGTAATTTTGCTTGGATGATGGCGTACTGAACTGTTGCTTCAAACAGAATGCAGCAAATAAATTAATTAATTGGAATTTTTGGTCTGATGAATTGAAATTTTTCAATAAATCAGAACGGAATACACACCTCCGCAGCTACCCGAGTAGACATTTCTTAGGGTTAGCCTGACCAGGATCAGGCCCCGATCGGGGTGTGATACAGGTAACACCTATTACAGACATCCTGATCCGGCCCCGATCGGGCCGGAAGTATTTAGGCCCTAAATCAGGCTATACTAAAATGGCCCTACTAAGACCATCCCTGATAAGATCCTACTAAGGCTTTCACCGATAGGGCCCTACCAAGGCTTGCCCTGATAGGCCCTACTATGGCTTTCCCTGATGAGGCCATAAATAGGCTTGCCCTATAACTGCCTCAGCAGTCGCTAGATGCACATAACCCCTTATTTTCAACATAGAAACTTCGATTTTACAGCATCGTAGCTTCGGAGTTTCGATGCATTCGTGAATTCTATTAAAAAAAAGGTGCTATAGACTGTCTCGACAAAAAACGTTATGCAACTCGGATGCGTGTTAGAAGATTTCGGCAGCTTTGTAAGGCGAAGAGAGAGAGAGAGAGGAATTATATATATATATATATATATATATATATATATATATATATATATATATATATATATATATATATATATATATATATATATATATATATATATATATATATATATATATATATATATATAAGGTTAAGTTTTAAAAATCTATAGCACGTTATTCGATAAACCTCTTTAATTGTCACAATGATATTAACTAATTGATATACTTTATGTGATACAACAAATAATTATAGGAATTCATTTGGTCTCTTATGCCATATCTGGGACCAAGATGTTACAAGTACTTGGTAGCATAGGAGCAGCGTGCCTAGCTTTGGGTAGGTAGGTACGAGGTTCGATACCCATATAGGCGAAATATTTTCTTCGAACAAAAACATTTCAGCAGGCCAGGGAATGACGAATTATGATAAAAAATCATTGTAGTGGAACTCTAAATTAAGTGGATCATTCCATTTTGGATTTTTGAAAAATTATATGCATTTCTTTCTGATCAGGCAACCTGATAGGGGTCTGATCAGGCAACCAGGTCAGGCCCATATGTGACACAACGTTACATTTCCTAGTAGGGCCCTTTCAGGCTGCGTTATTAGTGCCCTACCAGGGTAGTCAGGCAACCTGATCGGGCCCTGATTTGGGCCCCATCGAAATTTCCACGCGGGTAACTTCGAAGTGAACATGGGCCCCAATTTACCCCAAGCAATTTTCGGCTTAAAATATGTTCGAAAACTATGCAATTAAACACACACGCACATGTGTGTGTACTCAAAAGTTTTTGTAGCAAAATTATTCAACTTTAAGGCGGAAGAGATTTATGGATTTTTTTTCTTCAGCAACCGTGGTTGAAATTGAAGCTGCGCGTTTGTTAAAAAATATTGGGGTCTGAATATGTACTCGAAGTCCCGAAAAATATATTATTTCATCAAAAAGGGTTACGGCTCCAAATTTTTAAAAGTCCATTACCTATTACTATACCTAGTCGGAAACCTATTACTGTTCGTGCCTGTACTCCGCCATTGCTATCTTAAAATGGAACATCGAAAATGATGAGTGCAAATCAGTAATCGAACATTCAGAACAAATTTCGAAGGTTAGGTTATGAAGGTTTATCACAATAGAATCACTTCACGACACTATCTCACCGCTCAGAATGTGACGCAGAGCTTGCTTTTATTTTGCCAACTCGACATTAATTCGACTGTAATAAATGATTCAGTAGGTAGACAGACGGACACGACAAAATTCCAAGGGTTCCTAGTGGCCACGAAACCTGAAGAAGAGACTGTCAATCCAAGCCAAATCGAGCAAAAAGAAAATCCGGCGTTAAACGCCTCTTAGAGAGCCAAGCTCTCAATTCAGTCCATTAAATTAATTCGGCAAGACAATTTCTTTCTCTTCGAGGGAATAACATAACGGGCAAGAGGCTCCGATGGATTTGCAGACATCGATTTCACTTTTCCTTGGCCAGAAAGTACAGAAAGATAGAAATGCAATGCAGAAGAGGATAGGCAGAACAAGAGGACAGGGTATCGCGGAGGACGAGAAGGCGATCGGTGGAGAGGAGAGAGAGCGAGGTAATCCTGACTTTTGCCTCGCAAATGTGAAAACTCGTGGACGTTAAGTGGCTCAACTAGGCCCGGTGCTTTGATGCAAAGCCGCGCATTTCGTGCCCGCACTTACGTCTTCCTTCGTCACAGCCTGAGCCGCTCGGACGTGACTCTCAACAACCGCGTTTATCTGTTCTCGGTGTTCGTTCGCGTTATACGAAGCCAAAGGAAGGCACTGGCAATCCGGTGCACAGCTCTCCACTCCCGCTCTCCGTAATCTCGCAGCGATGCACGCCTTGGCGCAGTATACGCCAAGATATGCAACAAAACGCACGGGATGGATGACCAGAATGCTCGCGAGCATAAGATCTCCGCTGCTCTTAAGGCACTTGCCATTTCTTCCACGAACCCGTCGTTACCATGACGAGCAAGAAGTATAGCAGGAGCAATGCCACGCGAATTACGCCGACCAGCGAAGCGGTCCGGCTGAGACACACTCCCCTGCCAGCACCGTTTAATTACTCAGCCATTTTATATCTCGAAAGATCCCAAAGGTTTGTGACTATGACGCTTTTCAGCCACGATTCTTTATGCCCGAACTCCGCAAATTAGAATTGAAGAAGGGCGCCACCTTGGAAACTGCCCCGACCGCTGTCTGGCCATAGATATACGCATGACAGAGGCGCCACGGGAACCTAGTTCTGTCGATCTAAAAGCCGTGCCGACGGACATCAGCCAAGCACTTTTGGTCCAAATTCCAGTTTCCAACTTGGAGTTACTAGAAATTTCATTGTATTTCTTGTAGATTCTATTGGGAGTACAAATAAGTCTCCGCCGTTTGACAAAAGATGGCCCCATCAGGAGGTTATGGTTAAAATTGTCAGATGTAAAACGTCATATCGGAAGGTTGGACATCTGGCAAGACCATAACCTTGAAATATTAGCGATTTTGTATCGGTATCACATAATTTTTCTCGTGCGAAATTGTTTAGTTTTGAGCCGAATAAGCGTCATTTGCGGGAACTCTTGCGTTTGGCACAAGTCTCCCTCCAATAATGCTTCCAATTCCGCGTCTTCGTACACTTCGTTCCCGTAAATGACGATTATTTGGCTCAAAACTCGAAACATTCGCACGAAAAAAATTATGTGATGCTGATACAAAAACGCTAATATTTCAAGGTTATGGTCTTGCCAGATGTTCAACCTTACGATATGACGTTTTACATCTGACAATTTCAACTATAACCTCCTGATGGGGCCATCTTTTGTCAAACGGCGGAGACTTATTTGTACTCCCAATAGTTGGGAACGCGGACCAAGTTTTTAGATCAAGATCTGGGTTCACCTAATTGTGTTTATACGACGAGTCACACATTCCTGTCATTTTGGCCAGCATCAGCTTCGTCCACGATCTTGTTTCTAACTAGAAACTATTAACAATACACGGTAACTTCTAGTAACACCTACTTAGGAACTGCAACTTCAACCAATTTCTAGGATGCTGGACACGGGACTTTAGGTCAACAGAACTATGTTCATATAGTGACTCACACGTTCGTATGTTTTCTACTAGCCTGAATATTATCCAACTTCCTAGTTCCTAGCTAGAAGCTATTTAAAGTTCACTGTAACTTCTGGTAACATCTACTTAGAAATTACACATTGAACCAATTTCTAGAACGGTGGACACGGGACTTTAAGTCAATAGAATTATGTTCATGTAATGACTCGCACATTCGTATGTTTTCTACTGGCCTGCGCATTATCCAACTTCCTAGTACTTGGCTGAAAGCTATTAGAAATACACTGCAACTTCTAGTAACATCTAATTAGGAATTACAACTTCAACCAAGTTCTAGGATGGTAGACACGGAACTGCAGATCAACAGGGTTATGTTCATGTGGTGACTCACACATTCGTATGTTTTCTACCGGCATGAACAATATACAACTGTCCAGTTCCTAACTATAAGCTATTAGAGTACACTATGACTTCTTGTAACTTCTACTTAGGAGTTACAACACAGACCAAGTTCTAGTATGGTAAACACAGGCTTTTAGATCGAAGAAAGACCTTCATGCCGTAACTCGCACACTAGGAATTTTTTTACCAGCATGGACTTGATCCGAGTAATAGTTCTTGACTAGAAGCTACTAGAAGTTCAATCGAATTTTCTAGTAATGACTAAAATTAAGTGGAAACTGGAACCCGTGGCAACTGCTTAAATCGTGAATTCAGGTCTTAGGCGTATGTTTACCGCGGCTTATTTCTCTTCGTTGGTTCCGACTAGAGTTCCGTAGCCACTATGGACTCCTAGAATTCCGCCCTGTCTGCAGATGGTGGTAAAATTTGTCGTTTAACTTTTTACGATTTAGCGGTCACTTTTTCTGAATCCCGCCGCTTCTCTGTGCACTTTTGACTCCCTCGCCACGTGAGGGGTGCTTGCCCATCCGGCACACATGTAGTACTCTGGAATTTTTTCTACTTTCGGAATAACAAACCGTCTCATAATGTTTGGGAGCAATATCATCATTATTATATGCAAAATCGTTTGAATAATATTCCTACTAAGGTTAGGGGCACTATCGACCTATCTGGTATATTCATCCTTGCGCACAGAACCGACTGATTGCAGTATCGCTTGTGACAAAAAAGTGACTTAAATTTGGCTTACGAAATAGACCTTTCGCCCAGGGATTACCGCCTGTAGCACCCGTAGGTAAATCATATTTTTCGACATCCCCTCTTCCTCCATACATCGCTTGTTGCAGAGTAGGGGATTGAATACCAATGCAGCGCAATCCAAATACAGAAGCATGCGACAAATAATAATTAAACAATAAATAAACTTAGGGCCAATATGGCCCTGAGTTTTTCTCATACAGCATTATGCACGATTTACTTGCCGAAAGTTATTGAATCTCCCATGATCTTAGGTGTGCACCAAGATGTTGATTCATTGGCGTACCCAGGGAGGGGAGGGGGCAGCTGCCCCCCCGCTGGAAGGAAAAATTTAAGTCTATTATCTCCGCCGTACTCCGCGAAACTAATATGAGCTAGCCCCCCCCCCCCCCCACACCGTAGATCATGGGTACGCCCTTGTGTTGACATGCAACTTCAATCGACTCTTCGAAATAAACGGACTGAGGTAACGTAATTTTCATCCGATCTTAAAACAGTCCGTCTTTCACTTGTGATCAGGATAAAAAATAATAAAAAAAAACTATAGTAAACGTGTTTGCCAAAAAAAGCGACTTCGGAAAAAAAATCGGTCAAAGTGCCGCTCGTGTCGTAACAAAAATTCCAGCATTCAGCCATTAAGGCGTTACCCCCACTTGTAGCGCAAAAAAAGGCCTTTTTCATGAATTTTTTAAAAGAAAACTACAAAACTTTTTTAATCGATCAATATACTATCTTAAAGAACACATCTTGAAGAACTTTCAGTAATTTTTTTATTGAAAAATATTACATTGTTTAGTGGCAAATGGCCGTCAATGAAATAATGTTTTTATATGCACGGTTTGCGGTGACCAACATTGCGGCGAAGTGGATCATCTGAAAAAAAAATGAGGATGGATTTAGTCAAATATAAGTATAAACTAGTCTTTAATCGAAGGATTTTAAAAAATATTCATTTTTCACAAAATGACGGACAGTCAAAGTTAATGGTTCGATTTTAACGAAAAAAAAATCGAACGATTAAAGACTACATTTTTATGTATTAAATAAGCCTGCAAAATTTCAAGAAGATCGGTTCATTAGTGTTCGAGTAATCTTGGTCACCGACTTCAGAAATTCCATTTTGAGAAAAACGCGTTTAAAGTTTCAATTTCAGTTTACACGAAGAAAATATTTTTTTTGTAAACTTACATAGATTCATCTATTCCGGGCATCAAAAAAAACTGCACTTCAAATTGCACTTCAAAAAAATGCAATTAAAAAAATCGATTTTTTCAAAATCGCAAGTGTGCCAGATCTGTTCCAGCCATTGATGGTTTGTTCTTAGGCGTTTTGCAAATGCAGGTCGTTAAACTGTAATACCTAAAAACAAGGGATAAGGTTTCGAAAAGCATATCTCACTAATGAAGCTGAAATTTTGCAACAAACCTTCTTTTCCATATTTTAAGAGAACCTTTAAGAGGATATTGGCGACTAGCAATAGTTTTCGATATATCGTATATTTAAAGTTGTTTATTGTACTGCGCTTCTACTATATTAAATAAACCCAAACAAACCCATCCCACATGGCAAGTGATATGCACGTACGGGCGAGCACTGTTTGCCAGGAAGCAGCGTGGCCGGAGGAGTGGGGGGTATCTATCGGATATATAGATATATTCGTATAGCGTGAAATAATAAACTTAACAATGCGATATATCGAAAACTATTGCTAGTCGTAAAAAATCCGTTAACGGTTTCTCTTAGGATAATGAGAGGAAGTTCGGTGCAAAATTTCAGCTCGATCAGAGGAGTATGCTTTTCGGAACTTCACCCAAAACGAGCGAGTTATTTTTACAGCCTAAATGGACCAAAAAAATTGTCGGTAAACTTTAATGTCACGAATAAAATTATCGGCGTAAAAGTAAGGAACGAACAAATGATGGATTCTGTAAGTGTTAGGATGGCTAAATGGGTAGGGCGCTCGACACTAGAACGAAAGACGTAGGTTCGATCCCGATGATAGGTAAAAACATGAACAATGCAGAAAGCGTTTTTAATGCAATTATTCTATGTTCATGGTCATAAGTCAAGCATAAGAAAACAAAAAAGTTGCTACTAAAATTTTTTTATTCATAATTTGTAAATTTTTTGTTTTTCATTTCCGGCAAAAGATCCGGCAGCCGTTGCTGGGCCAATATGGGCGCATGATATTTGGCCAAGTCTTAGCAGCCATTCATGGTTTACCATTAACAACCATGCATAGTGCGGATCTGGCCCGTTTACATAGCCATTACCGAGCCATCGTTTTCTCTGGCAACCAGTAGCGGGCCATTGCTGTGCCGATTGTAAAACCCTATTTGGGTCTCCGCATTGTACCGCCCTAGGCGGTAATAGGTCACTACACTGCAAAAACAAGTGTGTTGTTTTTACACATTTTAGGTGTGTAATGGCTCTAGACATTTTTTGCACGTTTTAACGTGTGTAAAAAATAACCGTGTTAAAATAACACGGATAGATGTGTTCAAACAACACATTGACGTGTGTTATTTTCTTACACACGTTAAAACGTGTAAAAAGGGTCTACAGCTATTTGATTTTTCCTCACCCTGTTTTTTGTTTCAAGCTGAAAGACGCAACGTACGTGAGTTTAGTTAACCACGGACGAGATGAATTTTCCGGATAAAATAAAAGTTGTCAATCGCATTTTTACAATACTATTTACATATATGTATCCTCCATGTAAATAAAATGTATATCCTCCATATAAGTAAGTAAATAAATTCATAATCAACAGTCAGAAATGTATATTGAGTATATTTATTATAGAGGGTGTGTGTGTATACTGAGATCTTAACCCGATTCGGTTATCGTGAGTCGCTGGAGATCCGGGCCATTTTTAGTTAATTTCTGCATTTTTGGGAGGTGGGTGTGTTTATGACGAAAAATAAAATATTTGTTTATATTGTTCTGCTATATTCATGGTGTACCCTTAAAGTAGAAGTATTCAAGAGTGTTCAGGAATTTTATCAGAATTTTTCATCGCAAATCACGTGTTCTAAAATGTCTCGGTCCTTCAGTGACCCACGATAACCTGACAAGGGCCCGAAAAAAGCGATAACCTGATCGGGTTTATTGAACGGGTTAATCGGTTAATTGAAGACCAAATGTAGTTTTGTTAACCTGTCAATCAATGAACATCAAACCAACTAATGAGTTTGACGTGATGCCGTAACCATAGTGATTTTTAAAATAGGATCCATAACTCGGAATTAACACACGTAAGCTGTATTGCTTTTTCCCGTGTTATTTTTGCTCGTGTGTTGCTATCAACGCGTGTTGTTTAGTCCAATGTGTGTAAATATGCGTCTTGTATGTTGTTTCTACACGCTTTATGTGTGTTCGCATAAGCGTGTTATTGATGGGGACGCTACGAAGGTGTGTAATAATTTAATGCGTTAAAATTACACACGTGAGTGTGTAATTTTTACGCATTACGTGTGTAATTATAACGCATTACGTGATACCGAATCCATAAGTGTGTAGAATCAACATGGCAACGCGTGTTTAGACTTTATGTTGTGTTATTTCTACACACCTTGAACACACATCAAACACGCCTTGTTTTTGCAGTGTACTTCCGCCATTACCAGAATTTCCAGACCTTTATGTAAAGCAAGTTTGGAAACGTCACAAAAAAAATTCACGTACTGATCGAATTGATTTCGGGCAACGAGAAATAATCGGCGGGTGATCCAAAATATGTATAGAACGAAATCAAATTTCATGTTTACCTATCTCTTTGTTTCAGCTATTACGACATGACGCGTGGGAGTTTCGAGGTTTATCGGCGGGGTCAATGAGACCGCAGGGATACAGGCGTTTATGCACGCGGTAGCTGAAATGAATCGTCGCCCGTGCTTCCTTTGATAGCACTGTGAAATTCGATATCTCCAGTTTTCTCCACTCCGATGGAGTGGAGTCCAGTTCGATATCTCCACTTAGCACGGTTGAATTACAATACGGACTGGCGCCTCGCCATGTTCATACTTACCCAAGTATTGCGCGAGCTCCATAATCAAGATGTTAACGGGTTGCAACATCATGATGATTTTCCGCATCTCCCTGCTCACAATTATCGGCAACGAGACAATTATCTTTGTAGCAAAGATTTACTGACAACAGATAATTGCATTTTCGTCACAAATGGACTGATGCACTTTGATAACCGCAAGCTCATACAATTATTTTGTTATATTGTACTGTTTGCTTCACTCATTTTTTTATCCACTCTTATAGTACTTGCTATATAATATATACATACATATATACAGAGTGTCCCAGAAGTAACCTACGCCCTTCTAGCATCTGGTAGGAACAAAAATTCTGAGACGAAAAGTCATCAGTCATTTTCTGATCAGACGCATAGATAATTAATTATGAATTAAAATAAATAGCCAATCAGGTGCGTGCTACATCGGAAAGGCAGCGTAGAGGGGAGGGATAGGGGAATGCGTTGTAATTGCGTGCGCCTGAAAATGTGTGCGGAGGAAAAATTCCGAAAACATGTGTGCAAGTGTGTGTGTGAGATTGTGTGTGTGCGGGTGCGTACGTGCGTGCGTGCATCGTATGTGCGTGCGTACGTGCGTGCGTGCGTGCGTGCGTGCGTGCGTGCGCGCGTGTGTGTGTGTGTGTGTGTGTGTGTGTGTGCGCAAGGGTATGCAAGTGTGTGTGTCCTAGTCTGAGAGTACGTGTGCACACGCGTGTGTGTGTGTGGGCACTTGCAAACGTGCTTCCGGAATTTTCCCTCCGCACACATTTTCAGGCGCACGCAATTACAACGCATTCCCCTATCCCTCCCCTCTACGCTGCCTTTCCGCTGTAGCGCGCACCTGATTGGCTGTTTATTGTAATTCATAACTAATTATTTATGCGTCTGATCAAAAAATGACTGAGGACTTTTCGTCTCAGAATTTTTTTTCCTACCAGATGCTAGAAGGGCGTACGTTACTTCTGGGACACCCTGTATATATACAGGGTGAGGCACATAAAGTGTTAGAGGAATAGCACTCAAACTATTGATCATATTCAAAAATGTTTCAGGCAAAAGTTTCAGTGTTCGAGAAGGCCGTCATACTGGACCATCCTATTTTTTATCGGTGGACGTGCTGAAGCTACGTCAAGGTCAACTCCATTTTTTTTAAATGGATCTGTACATTTTTTCTTCAACCATTTTGTGGAGCACCTCAAGCCGCATAAAAAACATTAGGGGGTCAAAGTCGATCGAGGTCATTCGAGGTCACCTATTGAAATGAAATACAAAACTAAATATCTCGGATCACTACCAAATATTTGGTAGTGATCCAAGATATTTAGATTTCTATCATCGACACTGACCTTGAATGCGCCTAGCCGCCTAGCGCCTCCACCGATAAAAAAATAGGGTGGTCCAGTATGACAATCTTCTCGAACACTGAAACTTTTGTCTGAAACATTTATGGATATGAACAATAGTTTGAGTGCTATTGCTCTCTAACACTTGATGTGCCTCACCCTGTATATTATAGCATTTATTGTAACCCTGGAAAGCATTTGACCAGCAATTGAAAGGTCCCGGGTTCGAATCCCGGCCCAGAAACGCCCGCATTTTTTTCACATAGTTCTGTGGAGTATTTTTTTCAGGTTACCAATATATATACACATATATATCACACGTTGAATATGCATTGAAAAAAACAAAGAAATTATGGTCCCTAAAAGAAATGCGTCACGTATAGATTTTAACGCCATCTCTTATGTATTTGAAAAATATACACATGATGAATCGAATTCTTTGTACCAATGGCAGCACTTGGTTTAAATAATGAAAACGTCATTATTTATCAACATTGGACAGTTAAAAAACTCAAACGTAGCAAGACTGTGTATTAATCGTCAGTAAAATCCCGATCCCATAACCCGAATACATTAAACAGAACATTTTTTCTAAGTCGACCTGTTTTTTAAGCTCTGAGCTTATGCGGATCCATTAAGGCCTTAGGCCACAGTAACGGGTATAAAATCATGTGCGAATTTGACATTTTTTTCGTATGCGAAAGTGATTCACTCATAAAATTAATTACACATCTATTTCGTATGAATATCAAGCTGTTAGATATATATATATATATACTACAAAATGGCCGACTACTAATATTTTCTTTTGTTATCTGTTTTTAGGCGCTCTGCGGCGTGACATTTAGCATCCACAATTTTTTACCTAGAACAAAAAACAAAAATTCTCGTCAATCTACATTAGAATACCTAGAGAAGTACGTACGGAATTTTAAAAAATATTGTATTATTCAAAAGTTGTAGGTATTTTAACTTAAGAAATGAACTTTCAGTGATAAATTTCGTTATAACTGCTCATAAACTACTCATACAATGACAAGTTTTCGATTAATCAAAAATTCCGCACGTAGTTCTCTGCGAAATGTAATTATGAACATAACTTTTAAATTAGAAGTAAATCGAGTTAAAATTGTTGAAGTTTCTCGTCACGTCAATTTGAATAAAGCTGTTTCGAAAAGTTTCGAGTTTCGGTACATCGAAAAAAAGTATATATTTTCTAACAGCTTGATATTAATACTAAATAGATGTGTAATTAATTTTATGAGTGAATCACTTTTTCATACCAAAAAAATGGTTAAATTCGCACATGATTTTATACCCGTTACTGTGGCCTAAGACCTTAATCAGAAAAAATATTGTAAGTCGACCTGTTTTTAAGCTCCGAGCTTATGCAGACCCATAAGGCCTCAGGCCACAGTAACGGGTATAAAATTACGTGCAAATTTAATATTTTTTTTCGTATGAAAAATTGATTCATTCATAAAATTAATTACACATCTGTTTAGTATGAATATCAAGCTGTCAGAAAATATACTTTTTCTTCGGTGTACAAACTGGCCGACTAATAATATTTTTTTTGTTATCTTTTTTTTAGGCGCTCCGCGGCGTGACATTTAGCACCCACAATTTTTGACATAGAACAAAAAACAAAAATTCTCGTCAATCTACATTAGAATACCTAGAGAAGTACGTACGGATTTAAAAAATATTGTTTCATTCAAAAGTTGTAGGTACTTGAACTTGAGAAATGAATTTTCAGTGAAAAATTTCGCTATAACTGCTCATAAACTGCTCATAAAATGAAAACTTTTCGATTAATCAGAAATTCCGTACGTGCTTCTCTGCGAAATGCAATTAGGAACATAGCTTTTAAATTTGAAGTAAATTGAGTGAACATTATTGAAGTTATTTGTCACGCCAATTGGGAAAAAGCTGTTTCGAGATGTTTCGAGTAGTCGGCCATTTTGTACATCGAAACGAAATATATATTTTCTAACAGCTTGATATTCATACTAAATACATGTGTAATTAATTTTATGAATGAATCACTGTTTCACACGGAAAAAATGTTAAATTCGCACATGAATTCATATCCGTTACTGTGGCCTAAGGGCTTCAACAGATTTTATTTGATGACGAGTATGATATAGATGACGTCGAAATCTGCACTTCGCGCGATCGTTTTTTTAAGGAAAGTAAGGTTTTTGTTTACATTTGAGGTGCAAGAATGAATGATTGACAAATTCATAGTCAATCGTGAGAATATAGCAAAAATTGCTATATTTAAATACATTTGGTAGGTCATATTCGAGTACCAAATTCTTTTCCTAGTCAATCAATGTGAGTCAGAATTGGCTGGGTCACAACATTTTTCAGATTGCAGAAGCAAGTGCTGTCATAGACATGTACAACTATACTTTATCATATTTCAATTTGTTCGGTATCCATACAGAGATAATTGAACATTTCCACAGTGAGACTGTTAGACTCTTGGTCTCTCTCTCTCTCTCTCTTCTTCTTCTTCTTCTTCTTCTTCTTCGTCTTCTTTTTACACACCCACATAAACGTGTTGCCACGGAGTGTGCTACAAAAGAGTATGTGAGGCCGTAGTGGACCCACTCACGACACACACGCAACTACCGTCCAATTACCTCAATTCCGTGAATATTCCGTTGAATGAAAGACCGCGTAGTAGCTTTTCATGGAAGAATGATGCTACTCGGAGTAAAGTACCGCGCAACACACACAAGTACATTGTGCCGGCCACTACGGCCCATGTCCACTACGAGAGCAAGGAAACTGGGAAATTATCACGTTAAATACAAATACTGCACACATGCTGTATTTTGCGATGTGGGGACGACCTTCCGTACCGGGCTGCGGGAGTGCGGTGAGTGCAGAGGCCAGAGAGGGACAAGAAGAGAGAGAGAGAGAGAGAGAGAGAGAGAGAGAGAGAGAGAGAGAGAGAGAGAGAGAGAGAGAGAGAGAGAGAGAGAAAGAGCGAGAGAGAGAGAGAGAGAGAGAGAGAGAACACAATCGTGGGAGCAAATTGGGCGCGCGTAAACTAAAATTGGTTCATTCGTTACATAAAAGAGTTTTGCTCAACAAGATGTAAGACCGAGGACGATCGTACCTACACGCACCTAGTGTACATTTTTTGAAGGCTTGTTTAAGGCAAACGGTTTTGCTGCTTAAATAAATTCACCTCATCCGGCTACCTACAGGTGATGGTAGGCAACTGAACTTACGGCTTACGTCACTTCGCCTGATCCTGCCAGCTTCACGCAATCATCAAGTAACTGGACCTATGTACAATTTGGCACCTTTCACACGCCCAAACTCTTGTCAAACACCAGACAAGCTATATATCCATAGCTATACATCCACTGAATGTATCCATTCACTGAATGTATCCATTCACTTTTCTTTAAATGGAAATTAAGTAAAATTTTCGTAAAGACAAACATTTTCCTATTTGCTTGAATTAATGGTCAGCCTTCATTGCAATACACCCATCAACAGGGAGGTGGTAGAGTGGGGAAGAGAGAGGAATTATATATATATATAGGTTATGTTGGAAAAATATATAGCATGATATTTGATAAAACTCTCTAATTACCACGATGATATTAACTCATTGATATAGTTTGTGTGATACAACAAATAATTATAGGAAGACATGTGGTCCCTTATGCCATATCTGCGACTAAGATATTACAAATACTCGGTAGCATAGGGGCAGGGTGCGTCGCTATCGGTAGGTAGGTTTTAGGTTCGATTCCATGTGGAGGCGGCGAAATATTTTCTTCGAAAAAGAACATTTCAGAAGGCCAAGGAATGACGAATTATGATACAAAATCATTGTGGTAGAACTCTAAATGAAGTATTTCATTTAATTTTGTATTCATGAAATATTCTTTTCTATATTCTATATCCTAAAAAATACATTTGAAAAAAATAATATCGTAGTAGGCCGTGAGACAAAGAAAAAGCCTATTTGTTTAAGTTAAAAAAAAATGGCCGTCCAATGAAGAATGTGAAGAGATGGTGCTTTCCGAAGCCACAGCGAACTTCTCTCGTCGAGCTGGATGTCGGGCTTTGATTTTGTACCTTAATCAAGCCGTGATTTTTCGCCCTGTTCAGGCCGAAGTCAGGGATTTCGTTTAAAAAATGATCGGAGCCCTAACAAAAATTCTGATCAAGGCCGGAAAAAGAAATCAGGATGCCTGATCGGGTCTTTCTCGTAGACGGAGCAAGATTTCTACTCGGGTTATTATCGTACACCAACGCCAAAGAACTTATTTATTCATGAAAAATAAATTTCTCAGCAGAGTTATTCATTAAATTATTCAAGTCTTAATTTTACTTAAAAATCATCAAGACGAAACAAAGTGATTTGAAAATGTGAGTAAAATAAATCTTTTAGTATAAGGATTATCCATCCAAATGATTAATTAGGTTGAAATACATCATAGTGGGCGAAACCAGTGTGCGCTGTACGTCACATCCTTAGCTGGGACATCGTGTAATTATTTTTTAATACCCAGTTATTAGATTGATTTTTAAGTCGTTTTGTGTAAATCCACGGAAAGCAAAAAGAATATTCGACGCAATGAATAAGATTGTTGAACTTGAATGAAAACCTATAAAAATTAAATATGCATGTTTCTATTAAAAGCAATACCTCTTTGTGACGAAATAAAATATTTGTTGAAGTTAAATTTACAATTTCAGAGGCTGAGGAACAATAAGGAAAAAATATTTAACTTAAGTAAAATAAATATTTTTTTATATGGACTCTGAACAGCTAAGTCTAATTCAATTGATTACAAATTTCGTTTAATTTTATTTATTCATCACCTACGGTCTCAACTTTCATTTGCAGTAAAGATTTTGGAAATTCCAAAAACTGCCTGAGTTTGTTCTCAATTCTGACTTTAAATCCAAAAGCACACATTTTACATACAACGATTAGCAGTAAAAAATTCTAAACACGCTCTATACCCGAAAACTTCTTTCACAATTCAACAACAAAATCACCAGTATCTTGAATATGAAAGAAATGATAACTTGATTTTTTAAACTACTCGACTCGTTGATACTTTTCGTGAAAGATCGATACGCCATTACCGATTGACTGAAACATCGATATTTGCATCGAACGGCGGCCGTCCCCAATTGGTAATGAATCTTACTATACTGAGGACCCGCTATCAACCGATAACATTCATCTTTTGCCTCCCAGAGATCACGCGATACCACAAAGCGGCAATGAAAGAGACGACAGACTCAGCAGGTTAACGTGGAAGGAGCTTCATTGCAAATTATGTATGTCAGAAATGCGTGTACTTATTACCCAATTTATCTAGGTCTTGCTGGTTAAAGTGGTATTACTTAGCTGGCGCACTTGCAGCTTATTAAAATGAATAAGCATATGGCTGAACGATTCTGGACACGTATGTCAATAATCAACTTAACAAAGAATGTTCCGAATAAAGTTGGCAACTAGTTTTTACGGTAACGGTACAAATGCTCGCACGGTTAAGCGCGTCCCTAGATTATAGGATTTATTAGTCATTTGAGGACCGTTTTTTTTTCAGAAAATGACTGGAACTGACGTCAAGCTGATAAGTTCTAGTTTTCAAAACACATGGATTAAGGGGTGAGATGCAGTCAGAATTTTCAAAAAATCGATTTTTAAAAACATTTTCTTGAAGTATGATGTTTCGAAAACATTCCCTGAAAATTTCAAGTCAATCCGATGAATAGTTTGCGGGATGTCCCACAATTAGTGAAGGAGCCTCGGGTCCCCATGGCAGGTAACAGACGACAGCTGCAAGCACCCGGTTTCGACCCCCCCCCCCCCCTATTATGCTTCGAAGACAACAACAAATTGATATTTTGGAAGCTTCCACATCGGCAGAAGCCCTATCGTATGGGCCAGGAATCGATGATTCGATGTAAGTAATTTTTTAATTAGTATTACTATACATGAATCAAGTGTAAAATTGGAAAACTCTTTCAGAAATGTACTCAAATGTATTCCTCAAAAACTGTGAACTTTAGCAAAATTTTATAAAGAATACTTGGGTTTTAAAATTGCCCAAAATGTTTTTGAAAAATAATTCATCCCGAAAAAAAATAATTTATTGAAATTTTTTTTTAACAATTGGGTATAAACAATTGAATGCTCGACATTTCGGCAAAAAATTGTGACATTCGGATTCAGTGGATCAAAATACATCAAAAAAAGTTTAGCTTCATCCATCGAGCCCAAAATTTTACGAACATATAATACCGTATCCACATCGAAAAACTTTGAACGCGTTTTTCTCGAAACCATTTTTTTCAAGTCGGTGACCAGAATAATTCAAAGACGACTCGATGGATTTTTATGAAATTTGTTGTGCTTATGATAGCATTAAAAAGTAGTCCTTAATCGAAGGATTTTCATTTTTGTTGAGTTTCAATTTTTTTAACAATAAACGAGCGATTTTTTGGTCGAAAATCGAAAGTTATCTGTCGGACGCCGCCATTTTGTTAATTTTTGAAAAAAACTTCGATGGTGGACTAGATTTATTATAAAACTAATGATTTTTTTTTGGTTTTTGGTTACAGCGTTAGCCGTTAGCGTTACGTCTCTGTGTTTGGACACTATCATTTCCCAATTTTCAGACACGTCCCTATAACCGACCATTATGAGGTCCTAGTTTTCGGACATCCTGAAATTAATTATTATAATTACAAGGTTTAAATTGAACAGGTACTTAAGATTTCTTTTAATCATCCGTATAGGGACAATAACTATATGGGTATACATTGAACATACCATTTGCCTTATCTGTGCGACCTGGACCTTACGAGGGGTTAAAGATAGAGCAATATTTAGCCAACTGGACAACAAAAATGATTCCAATCATGATGTTGAAGCAAAGTTTCAACATTTTTTTGTGCTATTGCGATATTTTCGTAATTGTTTTGGTCACTCGACCCCGTTAAAGGGTCTTCTCACTTTAGACCCTAAAAAAGGGCTATTTTCATGATTTTTTTGATAGGTTTATATTATAGATATTGATATAAAAGTCGTTACACTCAATAAATACACTTTCGAAATACATTTTAAAAAATTATGTATTTATGTAACCCAAACAAACTTTAATCGCGTTTTTCTCAAAAGAACGTTTTTCGACGGCTCGTTGATAAAATCCTCGAAACTACTGAACCGAACCTTATGAAATTTTAACCACACACTCTTCACAAATATTGCTATAGCGCGTATCAAGGCTTTTTTTAAATTTTGATATTTACTCTTTTTTGTGCCAAAAACGGTGAAAAAACACGTTTTTTTTTGTTTAGTCGAAAAATGTCCGCCATTTTCTTATTTTTGCATATACCAAAAATCGTATGACATGCGCTATAGCCATTAACATACTGAATCTAAAACCGTTTGATTTTTTCTTTCGGATGATCCATCTCCGAGATTTTCTCAACAGCGCAAACCTACATTTTTAGGACATTTTTTAAATTACCATTTTCGTCTATAAAAAGTTACTTAAATAGATAATTAAAAAAAAATATTTCTAAAGTGTATTTATTAAGTGTAGCAACTTTTATATCAATATCTATAATATAAACCTGTAAAAAAATTCATGAAAATAGCCTAAATTAGCGTCCAAAGTGAGAAGACCCCTTAAGCAATAATTTAATATACTAGTTAAGAAAGTAACCCTTCGGCACATTTGGAAAATATAAATAAGTAAAAAGACGGCATCGATGCCGTATGACCCCGCCGAAAGCCGGTCACATAACCTTAAACTTTGTTTGCATCACGACTAGTTACGTTATATTCAATAATTTATCTATTATATGATCTAAATGTGTAAATCTCATTATATAATTACATGTACACCAATTGATTTTCTCTTATTCTTTTCACAAAAATCGCGAACTAAGTAAGTAATAAGTACTTAAATAAATAATTTATTGCGAGGTACGCAGCGAAACGAAACAGACAACACTTGGCGTCCGGGGTTTCGGTCTCTGTGGCTAGGTGCCCTCGTACCAGTAATCGGACATGAGATTCGACCGTGATACATGCGTGTGATGGATGTTCCAATTAATGGGACGCTGAAATAATAATGTAAATCTTATTGAAACCGAATTGTGACGACAGAGTTGGAAAGTTTGTTCGATTCGCTTTCAATAGTTCATAAGTCTAGTCCAGAAATCTATTAACAATAAACGCCTATTACTATCACAAATTATCGCAACTCTTCAGCTCTTCGGTTTAGAAAAGTGCATTCATGATATGACTTATGGCTCGTCAATTTTACTACTAAAACTCGTTATAAGCGTTTAATTTTCTAGTAATCAATTAATAATTGAAGGCTTAATACTATACAAGTATCACTTTTCGTTACCCGCAGATTATGTGGCTAAGATAGCGAAATATTCCAACTACTGTCCGAACATCGAGACCCGTCCGAGTATTGGTACGGTTTCCTTACCGATCAAACGTTACTTATCACCAATTCACGCATTTATTTTTTGCATGAAATTATCTAGTACTTGGTGTGGGATTTCATAAAATATCGATTTTCGAAAAAGGGGCCGCAGTCCAAAGTGAAAATTACAATTTTCGATGGAAAACACGCTCTATTGATGTTTATAACAAACGTTAGCTATGGAATTTTTTTTTTTCGTTCAAGCACTGCTTTTTGATATGTGAAAGAAGCTTGTAAAATTTGAAACTGATCGGTGCTGGGGTTTTTGAGATTTCGCGGTCGTCGATTTTGAAAAAAAAAAAACACGTTCGAAGTTTGGCGGTTCGCGTAACCTACCTATAAACGCTCATAACTCCCTCACTTTCAACGGAACGATTTGAAATTTTCGGAAAATACTTTTGAAATGTTATATTTTAAGAATCCCTCGAAAACGAAAAATCGATATATTCAAAAATTACATCTCGAAATAAATCGCTTAAATTAAAATATATTGTTATTGGAGCGAAAAAAAAATTGTTTTCCCGATGACTAGTTTTTTTTTAATTTGCAACCAGCAAATGTAGCATATGTTCTTACATCTAGTACATATTTATCGGTGTTATTGAAAATTCTCAATAGTGAAAAATTATAAAAAATATATTATATTATTACCTTTTCGGTACATCTAAGAGAATATTCCGCTTGCGTGCGTATCACAAGATGTGTGATTTCCACATCTTTCGAAATTTACTTGGCCGACCACAAGCGACAATGCATAAAGTTCGAGATGCGTCGATATGTTTCGCGGTCTCGGTTATATGCTTGCTCATCGTCAGAGTACAAACGGCTTGCGGAAGAAGCTCGAGACCTGCGCACACTCCGGCCACAGCGCCGGGGTGTGGCGCAGGAGTGTGGCTACGTTCATGAGTCGGCTAGTTAATTCAAATAAAAAATCTAAATAGATCCATTTAATCTGTGCGACCGAGTATTTTTTTCGTTACATGATACCGAATGCCAGAATAATTTGAAGCTTATAATTTTTTCATGTCGTAACGG
This sequence comes from Ophion slaviceki, assembly GCA_944452715.1. Taxonomy (NCBI): domain Eukaryota; kingdom Metazoa; phylum Arthropoda; class Insecta; order Hymenoptera; family Ichneumonidae; genus Ophion; species Ophion slaviceki. The sequence continues at coordinate 43,637,715 of OX101788.1, read as the reverse complement.
TGCTAATTCATCTTCATTCAAATAGATACCATTTTTTTAAACAAATCTCTGAAATATTAGAATCAAATAAAGAAGATCAATTTAAAAAAATGTTTAGTTAATTCGAATAAAAAAAGGCTCAAATGAACGCATTTACTTGATTTCAACAAAGCGTTTGTTATCCGTGTTTTATTAGTGATAAAATCGAGCGCCTAATCGCTCCTCATGAAACGTGAAAAGTCGTTGCAAAATAGGAGTTAGAATGTAATATTGGATTCTGGCAAATGTCCATAGTATGAAAAGGAATCTACGCCCGAGGGAATGACTAAATTAGCAATGAAAAGACTTGGATATTTTTCGTCGTCACCAGCCAGGGTTATACGGCTGTATAGTTGTCTTTTTGGACGCCCCGCAACGGCGTATCACGTAATTATGCATGCAGCTATTTTTGCGGCCGAGCAAGTGGCTTATACGACCAATTGTGAAGAATCTTCGTTCGTAATCCGAGGCGGCTTACTTTGTCCTTTTATCTTGTAGGTGCGGCCCCCATTGTGGTAGCGGAGAATTATACGCGCACATTGGAGTTTCGAAGAGTCGTGAAGAGAAGCGCGGGTGAATCCGGGGTCGCTCGTATATGCGATATTACTAATTACGTCAAAGAGAAACCGCGCTTATATTTTATGAACACCCGTAAAGGCGTATCTCTAGTCTTTAAACTTGATCAGTATGCTGCGTTTTCAGGACAAAGTCTTAAAAATTAAGTGAATTTGACCGTTTGAAAGAACTAACCAATTGGTGCGTTCACATTATATGCAGGTGCTCAAGCGAATACTAAAAATTTAGATTCGTCTAAAGTGTATTTCTCGATAATATTTTATTGGAAAGTACCGTTAGAATATACTCGCCTTAAATTTGGTCCAAAAATTCGTAAAATTAGCGCTGATAGAGCCTGTAATTAACAGTTATCCAAACAGGCCTTTCTTCGCAGGTGCACCTTTATTCTTTCGATTACAAAAGAAATTTGACAAAACGGACGAAAACGCCACTGAAAAAGTTGAATAATAAAGAATGCAGTTAATAATAACTATGATCTTTTCGCCAATTTCAACGTTGTAAAAATTAACTTTGATATTCACCATTTTATTCTTTATGTAATAGCTAAGGCATTTACCCATTACCAATCGATATGCAAACGCTATAGTTTATAAAACGTATTTTACTGCCAGGTATATTGCGAAATGCAATCTTAATCAATACCTATGCATAATCTTTCGCTGTTATGTCAAGGGGTCTGCATAAGCTCCACATTTCAAGAATATGATTGTTTCATTGCACAGTTATATTTATTGCACATTATATATTTTGACTTTAACTAGCAACAACAGTTTCGTAAAAATTCCGAAATTTGGCCTAGTTATTTCGATTTTTGTGAACGGTCCGACTACGCTGCGGTGAACCACCCCGCTATCGGTACTACCCTTTTGACGCGAAAACATCGCGATGATCCGTTCGGCAGCCAGGTCAAAATTTACAATGTAACGAAATTGTGCTGAGTTTCAGGACGCGATAACTGGGCAATTAATGATTTGATCGCAACGAACCAGGTAAATTCGGAAAAGTTACATCTGTTACATTGTATCGAACGAGGTCTCAGCGCGGGTAACGCATTTTTTTGTTCTGGTAGTCACGTAAGAGAAAGAGATAAAATAATAGAGGTACGGATACGTTGCGGGCACCCTATCTCGCGAGCGCGTGAAGCTAGGAGGACGATCGAGGTGTCGCTGGAAATAGGGTTACCATATCAAAATTTCAAAAGTCCGGGCAAAAAGTCGGACATTCATGAAACAGCTCGGGAATTTTGCGACTTTCAAAAAAATTAAAGATAAAAAAACAAACAACAAGCACGGAATGACTATGGAATTGTTGAAAACTGTTTTATTACAAGCGAAGCTTGTTACAAGATTATTTTTAAAATTCATGAGCTGCTCAATTAAGTATCAGGGTTCAAATCATTCGTTTTTTCAAACACTTTTGCGGTAGTAGTCTCGTCACAGTCACGTTCAAAAGTTTAATTTTTTTCAGGGCGTTAAAATGGTTTTAATGAGGCGCCATTGAGGCAACTTACAAGGCCCCGGTCGTTGCGCCTTTAAGGGCCCTTGTTGACAAAGTGTGACCGACCGCTAACGGCCCTCATGTGGCTTCCAGATTAGGGCCCGAATAAAGTTAGGGGAATATTATTGGGGCCCGATTACAGCCCCAACTCAATTTCCGCACGGGGGTCGGAGGACTGACTAGGACCTCCTTTAATTTCTCAAAAGCTCTTTTGCGCTCATCGTTCCAGACCCACACCTCCTTCTTTTTGGTGAGACGCGTGAGCGGTTCGGCGACGTCCGCGAAACGCGGGATGAATTGGCGATACCATGACGCCATATCTAAGAAACGCCTCAACTCTTTTAAGTTTTTCGGCACCGGAAAGCTTTTGATAGGCATCGTTTTCTCGGGATCAACTTGTAACCCATCACGGTTCACCCGAAAGCCCAAGAACTTCACTTCCGGGCAACAAAAGTCGCACTTTTCTGGATTAACTTTTAACCCTGCGTCCACGATCTTGTCGAAGACATGTTTGAGTTAGATGAGATGCTCGTCAAAAGACTCTGTAACGATTATGATGTCGTCCAGGTAAGCAAAGGCGTGCGGTTCCATTTCAGGACCAATGATGCGATCTAACAAACGCTGAAAAGTTGCAGATGCTCCAGTGAGACCGTAAGGCATCCTCTTCAATTGGGAAAGTCTCCTGTGAGGAGCTGTAAAGGCCGTTATTTCTTTAGATGGAACGCCTGACTCAGATCAATGGTGGAAATATATTTCGGCCAATCGTAACCTATCGAGGATGTGGTTCATGTACGGTAACGGGTACGCGTCCTTTCTTGACACCTCGTTTACTTTACGGAAATCGATACAAAAACGATAGGTGTTATTTGGCTTCTTTACCATTACGATGGGGCTAGACCAATCGCTATGCGATGGTTCTATCACCGCGACTCCAGCATATCATCAACTTCCACTTCGATTGCCTCGCGAACTATTGGCGTAACCGGGTAATAGCGCTGTGTTATGGCTCTGGCGGTTCCGACATCAATACGATGCTCGATCAATTCTCCTTTTCTAAAAATTCGGTTAGTTGGGAGGTCTCGCCTCGTTCTAATTCCGAGATACCCAGGAGCACTCTGGCATGTTCCAGACTATCACACCGTAAGAAATGAAGTTCCCGGCTTTGGTCGTCGTTAAAACGCCACGTCCGTTCCCCGTGATTAATTGTAATCCCAAATTTCTCGAGGGCGTCTAGTCCTAGGATTAAGGGGACCGGTAAGACTGAATAAACTCCGGCGGGAAGCGTTACTTCGCGATTTTCAAGTAGCAACGGAACATCTATTTCCTCATAGCACGTTATTTTCTGACCATTAGCGATGGTACTTGAACGACCAGGGATAGCACGTCGGGGCAATCCCAGTCGCGCTGCTGCCAGGATGACTTTATTCCCGAGAAATGTATTCGTTGAGCCTCCATAAAAAATGGCCGGTAACAAGTGACCCGCAATCGAGGTGGAAACTATTAACACGGTACGAGAATGATCGCCATTCATTGGACCATCAAGATAATCGGAAGAACTAGTTGATAATGTCAAGTTTCATCCGCTCTCATTGATGTTCCCCTGCTGCGTTTTCCGTACGCTCGTAAGGATCCCGAATTGTTGCGCCCTTTTTCCCGCAACGGTAACAATAAGTCGTCTTGGATGCACGATACCCCACGGCTAGATGGTTTCTGTCTCCACAATTCCAGCAATGATCTTCATTTGCCCGTATTCGAATCGTGGGTCGGCGACTGGCTTGGCGCGACTCTGGCCGAAGGCCGGACTGAGGAACACGCGGCTCGGAACTCGCTGAACGGGTATCCGGTCGGGATGGCTAACACTACCCATTCCCGTAATTAAGATTTAGCTGCGAAATTGGCGCTAGGATTTTCGGCAAAAGTTCGAGGCGAATGGTACGCCAGCGCGGGGATCAGGGATCTCTCCGAAGTAGAGGCGGTTGGCGATATTTTTCATCCTTGCGACTCTGTTCGATTCCTCTCGCACGGCTCTCGAGATCATCGAATCCTCGAACGGTTCAATACTGGATGAAATATTTGAGGTCAGCATGCATGTTTCGCCAAACACACATGATTTGTTCCTCTTGACCAAATGGAGGCTTGACGCAGACAAACATCGCCCGCATGCACGTAAGATACACCGAGAACGGCTCGGGTGCACCCTGGGACCGTTTCATGATTTCCTCCAGTAATACCATTTGACAATTCGGGTTCTCGAAGCAGGAACGCATCGCGGTCTCAAAATCATAGAAAGTTCGTAAACTCGCGCGATTCGTCCAGTACCACCACAATGCTGTGTCTCGAAAAAAATTCTAGGCAATCCAATAAATCGGCATCCCAAGCCGAAAGTAAACGACGACCTCTAGCCAGTAAGAGCAAAAAGCGTTCAACGTCCTCACCGATATTTCCCGAAAATCGGATACCCCATTTTCGAAGGGTTTCGTAAGTAAGTCGCATCGCAGCGGACTCCGTCGGTAAGGGCGAGATGTCTTCTCGCGGCGAGGAATGTATCGGCAAAATAAACGTCACGGACCGCGTTCGGATTTTCGTTAATAACGTGAACCGTCATTCCTTGCCCAATAGATTCGCGTTTATTCCGATAAATACGCGGAGACGGAAACGCGAATGGGATATGCAAAGGTGCGTCCTCCGGAGGAGAGGGGTGACTCACCGCGATTTTCTCCCCCCTTAAGGCAATCGTTACGCTCGGAAGTTGACCTGATGCCGTTCTGGAGGCATTTAGGGGTGAGATTCAGTCAGAATTGTCAAAAAATCGATTTTTTTACATTTTCTTGAAGTATGATATTTTGAAAATATTCCCTGAAAATTTCAAGTCAATCCGATGAATAGTTTTCGGGATATCCCACAATTAGTGAAGGGGCGTCGGGTCCTCATGGCAGGTAGCGGACGGCAGCTGCAAGCAACCGGTTTCGACCGGCTTCGAAGACAACAACAAATTGATATTTTGGAAGCTTCCACATCGGCAGAAGCCCTATTGCATGGGCCAGGAATTGATGATTCGATGTAAGTAATTTTTTAATTAGTATTTCTATACATAAATCAAGTGTAAAGTTGGAAAACTCTTTCAGACATTTTCAAAAATCAATCACTCAACAACTATGAACTTTGGCAAAATTTTATAAACAATACTTTCGTTTACAATTGCCCAAAATGTTTAAAAAATAATTCATCCCATTCAAAACTTCAACTTTTTGAAAAATTGTTTTACCAATTGGCTATAAACAATTGAATGCTCGACTTTCCGGCAAAAAATTGTGATATTCGGATTCAGCGGATCAAAATATACATAAAATTAAAGTTTAGCTTCATCCATTGAGCTCAAAATTTTACGAACATATAATATCGTATCCGCATCGAAAAAATTTAAACGCGTTTTTTTCAAAACTATGTTTTTCAAGTCGATGACCACTATAATTAAAAAACCACTGGATGGATTTTGATGAAATTTGGTGTGCATATTGATAGTATTAAAAACTAGTCCTTAATCAAACGATTTTCAGTTTTGTTGAAAATTTATAGTTTTTTTAACAATAAACCAGCGATTTTTTGGCCGAAAATCAAAAGTTATCTGTCGGAAGCCGCCATTTTGTTCATTTTTAAAAAAACAGCTTCTTTTAAGGACTAGGTTAATTATTAAACTAATGATTTTTTGTTTTTTTTTTCAGATGATCCAGTAAAATTTTTTGATGGTCACTGCAAAGCCCTACATGCCGAAGGTGGTCCGACAAATATGGCGATATTTTTATAAATAATCAATATTTTTCTTTGAAAATGTGTACAAGTCAAGTTTAAGTATAACATAAAAAGTCTGTGTAACCACTTTTGTATAACAAACTTAATTACTATAAAAAAAAATGATCGAAAGTGCTCGTTTTTTCACGCCTCTGACTGCATCTCACTACTTAAGTACATCGACAATAAACAGGTAAGTCGAATTGAGCCGCACGGGTTCGGAGTTTAACTGTACCACCGGCTCCGATAAAACATGTGAAAGTCGCGAGTTGCTTTCCGTCACTGCACCGCTATCAGTGTCGTTCCGCGTAGAACTCCCACACAGCCGATCACATTCGGGAAGTCCCATATCCCGAGAACTAGGCGGCGTACGCCTCATCGCGAGCCGAAGCGCGAGAGAAAGAGAGGGAAAGAGATGGCCGAGTAAGCCCGAACGACGCTTGCGGGCTCGCGATCCACACGACTTACGCGGACACGAACGACGCCTGACAACCGTACCACCATGCAAACACTCCCAACACACTGATATTCGCGATGTTTACCTATCACCCGTGTATACGGCCTCACAACAGATGCCGCGGCAAAAGGCAATAGATTAATAAACAAGGTAATTGTCAGGTTTTTGAAATCTTTGGTACCTACACCAGTATATCGCGAAAGTTTGTAAAATAAATTAACAGGGCTATAAAATTTCGTCAATAATAAAAAAAAGAAACGAAATAAATTAAAAAAAAAAGATTGGTCCACTAAAAAAAACGATAAGTCATACGATAAAAATAATTCGCTCGTAGCCACGTCACGAAGTAAAAAAAAATAAAACCGAGAGTAAAACAATTCTGTTTCGCGCGTGTATAGGATTTCATCCCGAGAAAACCGTACGTCAATAGCGAGGCCAAGAAAAAAAAATTATAAGAAAAGAAAACTTCTAGAGGAAAAAAAACAATACCTCAGCTATCCGCTAATTGTCGGATACAAAAAAAAAACAGAAAATACAAAGAGTTAATTAACTAAGGACTTCGAAAATTTTTCTCGATCTCAGGCTCACCGAAAATTAAACTTGAACAACAGATCGGGCCCCACGTTGGGCGCCAAAATTTGTGACGCAATTTTCCGGGAATCGCGTCCTAACTTGCTCTCGCCGTCTTCGCTCGGTAAGGGCGCAAGCCACGTGAATTCGCGCGACGATCTAATTTTTCCGAGCGATCGACAAGTGCGTTTTCGGCAGGCTCGGTTGGAAGTTCGGTAGAGAGGCCGGGTAGACCTGATGCAGTTGAGCTTTCTAGATTTGGGGTAACAGTTTTATTGATTAAGTATCTGCCAAAAAAAAAAAGAATTTTACAACCTCTCCCTTTAAACGGGATCCTCTTCGCAACAATCGCTCACAAACATTGTGTCCCGGTTCGAACCTAACTAAATTAATTACGCAGAGAAGGAAAACCGGCTCAGCAATGCGGTAACCATACAAGCTTACTCTAATTAGCCTAAGGTCTTGGCTCGTGCTATAAAAAAAGTGGAACCCCGCTTGGCGATTCTAATTTAACAAAATGACGGGACGCTAATAAATGTGTAAGGTTCTCTCGGGTGCAGAGACACCGCTACGATATCGCTCGGTTAATTCAACTAATAAAAGGGAGTACCCAAAAATATATATATACTATGCGCGCATTTAAATAAGACAAGACAAAGAGCGAAACAACAGCCTCACCAATCTTTTTTCCGCGGACCAGAGATTCGGAGATTCTCGATCGATCGACTCGAGCACGGGACGAGAGAACGCGTCCTTCCTTGTCAGACAGCGACGACCAAAGACGCCTACTCCCTTTCGGGAACGAATTTCGCAAACCGAGTACCGACCCCCACCCTTCGTGTAGCTACTGCCTACCGGATCCCAATTTCGGACAATTACACGCATCATTAATGCTGGCGCGTAATTCGAATTCGAAGCTCCGCTCCGTACACAGCAAAAACAAATGTGTTGTTTTTACACACTTCAGGTGTGTAAATGGCTGTAGACACTTTTTACACGTTTTAACGTGTGTGAAAATTACGGTGTAAAAATAACACGGATAGATGCGTTCAAAGAACACACTTACGTGTGTTATTTTCTTACACACGTTGAACCGTGTAAAAAGTGTCTACAGCCATTTACACACTCAAAGTGGGTAAAAACAACACACTTATTTTTGCAGTACTATATATACATGGGATGCGTCGGAACAATAAATTGAATAACAAAAGCTTTTTATCGTCAAAATATATGCATTTATTGAACTGAACTCAACAGTACTTAGTATATTGATCGGTATTATCTATGCGAGGTTTCACTGCTTTTTTGTCTTCGCAAAGGCTAGGTTCTCATACAGCTCCACTATGGTGGCAGCTTTTTGCTTGTCGGTGATGGCCTCGAAAAAACGTACGTCGCTAAAGATTCGCTGCCGCTATCGAGGTTTTGGAAAATAGATTCCAAATTCACGTTCTTCCACGTGACAATCTCAAAAATTATCTATAAACGAAACAAAAAGTTAAGACCATATGTGGTCTTCAATTAACCGGTTAATCAATCGATGTCAAATCAAGCAATGATTTTCACGCGATGCCGTAACCAAGGTGATTTTTAAAACATATGATCAATAACTCGCAATTAACACACTTAAACTTTTTCTCGTGTGTTGTTATCGACGTGTGTTGTTTAATCCAATGTGTGTAAATATACGTCTCGCATGTTGATTCTGCACGCTTTATGTGTGTTCGAATAAGCGTGTCATCGATAGGGACAGCTACGAAGGTGTGTAATAATTTAATGCGTAAAAATTGCAAACTCGTGTGTGTAATTTGAACGCATTACGTCTGTAATTGTAACGCATTACGTATTACCAAATTCATAAGTGTGTAGAATCAACATGGCAACGCGCGTACTTATAGCCTTATGTTGTGTTATTTCTACCTACTTTGAACACACCTCAAACACGCCTAGTTTTTGCAGTGTACGTGAGTTTTCACGCAGCGGAAGAAGTCCAGATGGAAGACAGGATGTCGGCTTTTCTTGACGTTTTTTTCAGAGTTTGGCTCTTCCTTGGGATGGCATACGAGTCGAAGGGTGAAGCTTCGAGCCGGCTACTCGTTGCTTTGAGAACGCATTTCGTGGTTTCCTCATGCCCTCTTGAGTCCGAGTCGCTCTGATTCCGATTCGCAAGATCGACATTTATCTCCCGGTAGAGGCGGCTTGTCGTTCGTCTTAGTACCTCGTATGCGGGACATAATTCAACACATTAAAAAAAATGTAAACCATTGCTCAAAATTTCGCAAGCCGTTTGTCGGAGTGCTCGAGCGGGGTTTCGAAACGGCGAAGTACGCCCTCTCTGTCCGTGCCACGATGACCAAAATGGTTTTGTGATGGGAGCAGAAAATCCGTGTCACAGTATATTATACCAATATAAAAAATCTGCTCCAGTCACTTCGTGGTTGTAGCGTCGCTAGACATTGCACAACTTGAGGCGGGATATACGTTTAAACAGGAAAAACGTAAGCAATATTGAGGGATTTTTTAAACTAAGAAATAATTATTCTACAGTTATCAAACTTTAGATATACTTTGATCGTGTATTTAAGTATACAAAACCATTTTTTTTAATTAATTCATCATCAAAATGACAGAGATTTGGCAGAGTGTTACAGCAAGGTCGCTGTGGGCGTTGCGAATCGGCGTGCAGTCTAGCTTCCCTCCCTTAGACTTTGATTTGCAAAAAAATTTCAAAAATTTTTTCAGTCAGAACATGTATAGTTTCTATGTGACGGTAATTAAAATGAAGAAAATGCAAATTTAAGAAAATGGCACGCATTTACAAAAAAAATCAACATTTCACGCAACATTTCTGTAAAAAGTGGATGAAAAAAGTAGTTTTTTTTTCCAATTTTTCAAAATAATTCTCGTTAAGTAGAAGGTACCAATATTATCAATATATCTACCAAGTTTCAACTCAATCGGCTCAATAGTTTTTTAGTAATCCTGCACGCCAATCTCGATAATGTAGTTTTGAGAAAAACGCGTTTGAAGTTCACGCCCGCTCCGAATCCGAGTGGTGAGGCATAGCGTTGACGTTTGAAGTTTTTCGAATTTTGATTGGAAATTTTAGGTAAACATTCTACATATATAGTTCTATCGTTTAAAGAAAAAAAAGACATCGATTTTTTTATCGTTGTAAATGCTCGCCTTAAATCGATATATCTCTGAAACTACACGGACGTTGTAAATGGTCGCCTTAAATCGATATATTTCTGAAACTAGATATCTCGATATATCTCTGAAACTAGACTAGATTTTTCGATCGTTGTAAATAGCCCGCCTTAAATCGATATATCTCTGAAACTAGACGGTCGAAATTGTTGATTTTTTACCATCTTCGTGATATGTTCTTCTGAAAATGAGAATTAAAAAAATCTGTAGCAAAGTTTCGAAGTTATTGCGTGAAATGTGAAATTTTCCACTGATCCCCATAAGAACACGTGTAAAACTGAGCAATCTCTGATTGACAATATCTCGAATACTGAAGTGAATCCTTTTGAAATTTTGGACGTAATCACTTAATAGTGGGCTAGATGAGTCCTCAAAATAAAAAAAATCTACAGATAAACGCCTTGGCGAGAGTAATACCTTAAAGACTTTCCCTACATAGGAAAATATTAGTGGAAAATGTTTCTTATTCAATTATTGATCTCGTTCATTATTTGAATTCTTTATGAAATAATTAAATGTAAAATTAGTAGATACCAAGGCTGCCATTGAAGATAATAAAAAATCAGGGCTAGAACACCTTTTTAGAAAAGTTGTTTGTGATCAAGGGGTGAGATGCAGTCGGAGGCGTGAAAAAACGAGCATTTTCAATAATTGTTTAATACTAATTAACCTTGTCTTAAAAAAGTGGTTACACAGACTTTTCATGTTATATTTCAACTTGACTTGTACAAATTTTCAAAGAAAAATATTGATTATTTATAACAATATCGTCATCTTTGTCGGACCCCCTTCGGCATGTAGTGCTTTGCGGTGACCATCATAAAATTTTACTGGATCATCTGAAATCAAAAAACCAAAAAAATCATTAGTTTAATAATAAATCTAGTTCTTAATCGAAGCTTTTTTAAAAAAAATTAACATAATGGCGGCTTCCGACAGATAACTTTCGATTTTCAACCAAAAAATCGCTCGTTTATTGTTTAAAAAAAATAGAAAGTTTCAACAAAAGTGAAAATCCTTCGATTAAGGACTAGTTTTCAATACAATCAATAAGCACATCAAATTTCATCCAAATCCATCGAGTGGTTTTTGAATTATAGTGGTCACCGACTTGAAAAACATAGTTTCGAGAAAAACGCGTTTAAAGTTTTTCGATGTGGATACGGTATTATGTGTTCGTAAAATGTTGAGCTCCATGGATGAAGCTAAACTTTTTTTTTATGTATTTTGATCAGCTGAATCCGAATATCACTATTTTTGCCGAAAAGTCGAGCATTCAATTGTTTATAGCCCGTTATTGAATCAATTTTTCAAAAAATTAAAGTTTTTCGGGATGAATTATTTTTTAAAAACATTTTGGGCAATTTTAAAACGAAAGTATTCTTAATAAAATTTTGCTAAAGTTCATAGTTTTTGAGTAATAAATTTTTCAAATTTTCTGAAAGAGTCTTCCAATTTTACACTTGATTTATGTATAGATATACTAATTTAAAAATTACTTACATCGAATCTTCAATTCCTGGCCCATACAATAGGGCTTCTGCCAATGTGGTAGCTTCCAAAATATCAATTTGTTGTTGTTTTCGAAGCATTCTGCCTTCCCGGGTATTATCGTTTGCGCGTTTGTGAGCCGCTACCTGCCATGGAGACCCGACGCCCCTTCACTAATTGTGGGATATCCCGGAAACTATTCACCGGATTGACTCGAAATTTTCCGGGAATATTTTCGATATATCAAACTTCAAGAAAATGTTTAAAAAATCGATTTTTTGAAAATTCTGACTTCATCTCACCCCTTAAAGTAAGTAGGTATTGGCGCAAATTCATGCAAATCGATTACCTTTCAACTATCACCAAAGGAACTGTTTTTTAAATTTCATTATGTTATGAACAATAATTGTTGATTATTTGAATTGTGTAATGTTATAGAGGTGAGGGTTGTTAAATTTATGTTACACTATTTCAAAAAATTAAAGGAACAAAAAATTTCTGAAATTTTTTTAGTGTTCTTTGAAGCGTTGTGTCTGTGTGAAAAATGGTCGTATCGAGATGAAAAAAAAAGCATTTTGAAGCTTAAGTTTCTAGTTTTGAGATATTTTGGCAAAAAATGTTTGTGAGCCACGGTTATCGCGCAATCATAAGAAATAGCGCGAAGCGAAAATTTTCCAATTCCTTTTGTTTATTTTTCAAGGGTCCAAGGGTCCGGGAAATTTTTTCAGTTAAATCAATGCATAGGTTAGTTAGCTTGTTTATTCAGCTTCAAGTTGGCTTTTTGTCCCTCTACGTCAATTGTTTGCTGAGATATCCGACAGTTAGTTAGCTTGTTTATTCAGCTTCAAGTTGGCTTTTTGTCCCTCTACGTCAATTGTTTGCTGAGATATCCGACATTCAATGACAAAGGATCCTTTTATCTTGGATCATCGATATCTCAGCATCCAATGATCGCACAAAAAATTAAAGGGCAGCTTTGGAATCTTGAATAAATTTCCTACAAGACCATTGATTGATTGATTTGTGAGAAACTTTTTTTCAGCATCAACATTAATTGGAAAACTGTACAAAAAAATGATTCTTTATGGCTTTTCAGTAAGTCTACCACTTCACCACAAATATTGATGAAAAGACTAATGTTGCCAGATTTTTTTTCAGCTCAATGTACCCCGAATAGCCCTATAAATTTTCAAATTGATCCATCGAACCGTTTTTCCGCACCGATTGATCAAAGTTTTACAAAACAATTAAACAACGATGTTGAGGAACAAGTATATTGTTTCTAAACATAGTGTAATCATCATCAAAATGAAAAGCCCAATTTTTTTTTTACTTTTTTCACATCTTTGCACTAATTACTTGTTAAATATGACCAAAAAAATCGAAATATGAAAAACAAAAATTTTTTCCAATTTTTCAACATTTTAGGAATAATACTGACTCATATTAGACACGATTCGGCCTTCACGAACCATAATTTCACTCATCTTCAATTGCAGTAATTAATAGTTGATTCCCTCAAGCTGTATTCACTATTCAATCGGAAAACATGTATGCGTTTAATTTTTGATATTTTCTGCGGTGGTTATTAGGGTTGCAAAAAAACATTGTTTTTCAAAACTCATATTTGTTTTCGGAAGAAAAAAAATAACATTTTTTTTTTCAAAACTAATCTTTTTTATGATAAAATAGGTGTAAAAAATGAGTCAGTATTGTTTCCTGAAATGTTTTACGAATGTAAAAAATTTAAAAATGCAACATGTTGATTTCTAAAATTTAACAAGTAACTAGTGCAAAATTCCAAAAAAATGGGTCTTTTCACTTTGATGATGATTAGGTACAGGATATTTAAGAAAAATACACTTGTTACTTTAATTGTATTGTAAAACTTTGATTACTCGATCCGAAAAAACGATTTGATGGGTCAATTTGAACATTTCCAGGGCTTATGGGGGTACGCTAACCTGAAAAAAACTGGCAACCTTTCCATCAATATTTGTAAAGAAGTGGCAAATTTACTGAATAAGCATAAAAAAACGATTTTTTAAACTTTTTTCAAATGAATGTTAACGGTGAAAAAATGTTTCTCAAAAATCAATGAAAGGGTCTTGTAGGACATTCATTCAAGTTTTCAAAGCTGCCCCTTAATTCCCTGTGTGATCATTGGTTGCTGAGACATCGATGATCAAAGACAAGAGGATCCTTTTTCATTCAAAGTCGGATATCCCAGCAAAAAATTGACGTAGAGAGACCAAAAAACAAATTGAAGCTGAATAAGCAAGCTAACTGACCTATGCATTGGTTTAACTGGGGGAAAAAATGCCCGAGCCTGTGGACCCTCGAAAAATAACAAAAAATTTTAGAAAATGTTTTCCTCGCGTCATTTCTCATTATTGTGCGATCACCGTGGCTCACAAACATTTTTCGCCAAAATGTCTCAAAAATTAGAAACTTAAGCATCAAAATGCTTTTTTTCATCTAGATACGGCCATTTTTCACACAGAGACAGCGCTTCAAAAAACACTTAAAAAATTTGAAAAATGTTTGGTTCCTTTAATTCTTTGGAGTAGTGTAGATATTCCAAGGCTCTTATTCGTACACATCATATACTAAATGAAAATAGATATTGGTAGGAATTCGTGCATTCTAAGTTGCATACAGACGTTGTTAGCAAATATTAAAAGTATATCATTTCCTTAATTATGTCAACGTTGATTTAATTATATTCAAACATAATTATTGTGTTGATTACAAATGAAAATAAAAACACAAACATTTTGAAAATCGTTTAGCCTTTTATTTCCGTGAAACATCAGACTAGGTACCATCCTAGTTATTGGAAACTCTAAAAAGCAAAAAATTCGGACAATGTTCCCCAAATAAAAAGTTCGGACGGGAGGCCAAAAGACTGGACATGTCCGGACAAATCCGGAAATATGGTAACCCTAGCTGAAAAGTGTTTGAGGTGCTCTCCCTTAAGAAGCGATGTCGGCTCAACAATAAGAACGAAAAGAAAATTAATTTGCAGTTGGAAAATTAAAATTTTACAAGAATGAAAACGGCAACTAAAAGAAGGGCTGGGGGTGGTCACTGAGGAACCCAAAAAGCGCCAAAGTCCAGCACCGAGTGATTCAGAGAGCCATACCTATGGGAGCGCCGAAAAAAATTAGCGGCGGAGGGAAGTTCGACGGCCAGCCCGCATAGACAGCTCGTACTCTCTACCAGCGCAGCGGGGCAACTTCGATTTGTGCCAGTCTAGTTAAGGAGGTCATCCCATGTGACAGTATTTTTTTCGCTTTTTTGGGGAAAATTCATTGTGAACCATTTAAACACACAATATTTGAATGTTTACCGTGCATTTATTTAAGTTTTTACAGTCTCTGAGAATTTCATCAAACACAAATAAGGAGTTGAATCGACTTTGCATTGTTCGGAAGAGACTCATGTATCAAATGAGTTGGTTGACGGCTGTCATGATTTCGGAGGTTTTGCTCATCTGAAAAAAATACAACAGACGGAATTTTGATTTGTAGACCTGAGGCTATCGCCGGAACTAGAGTAAAGTAAAAATATCGAAAATTGAATTTTCGACACGGTTTAAAAAATTGAGTTCCAAGTTTCGTCATTGTTTTCGACTATTTCAGCTTAAAAAAATTATGGCAGATATCAGAAATACTGTTGTTCGGATGAAAACCATATATATGCTGACTACACCATAAAACATTGAGCGAAATCCGTTCAATAGTTTTTGAGTTGTCATGGCAGCCAATTTCAAAAATACAGTTTTGAGGAAAAAAGCGTGTGAAAGTTCAAATGCGATTTACACAAAGAAAATGTTGGCTGACAATTACTTTGCTATGCCCGATCAATGGCATATAACACGCCTTCCTTTGTTTCGTAGAAGTCACGCAAAGCCGTTTCTTCTTCCCTGGCTTCGATCCTGGCTTGTTTTACAAAATCCTATGAGCGTCGCGTCACTCGGAGCAGTCGATGCGAACTTGATCGCGATGCCGAACATAAGTTTACCCTCCGTAACCAATTTCACAATCCATTGTGCACATTGTCTTCAATATTGTTACAAAACCTTCATTGAAAATCATTAGGGGCAAAAAAGTGGAAATTTCCACAATTTTTCGAGCAGAATGAAGGTGTTTGGGATTGATAGTCTAGATCAATGAATTAAGCGACTCGTTATTTTGATTTCCCGCTCCCAAACATCTGGTCAATGGATCATCTTTAGTCAAGTCTTCGTATACTGGTTTGATGGCTTTTCTTTTAGCTTCTTTTGTCAAAGGCAGTTTATCGTAACGAAAGGTACGAATGCGGCCCTGGGTGTATAGCAGTCTACGTTTGTAACATTCCAACGACTTCGAATATCGAAAAATAATTTCACTTGCATATTCTAGGAATTTCATTGAAGGACTTTAAGCAAAAAAAAATGTTTTCTATTTTCAGAACCGTCACTTGCGATGACCGCCTAAAGTGACTTACATTTGCTCGTATTATGAAACCAATATTGTGTAGAAATACAAAGAAAATCAACTGTATCGGTACAAAAGGCATATGTTTCTTTTACTTAAATCCCGCAAAAGAGCAAAGGAATCGGAGATCGTGAGGCTTGCGACAAAAAAAGCCTCGGACACGACTGTTTTCTTTTGCGTTTTTCTCGAAACTATTTATGTTTTATGGAACAATTATATTGCAAAACCTATTGGGTCTGATTCACCTCAAACTTGAACAGAGCATGGTTTGTAGTATATTTTTAGGAACAATTTGTGAAAATTTCTTTTTGAAAGTATGGAAAATAGATGAGTTTTGTGTTATCTCCTAATGCTCTTCTCCCGTTACGCACACTGATAGCCGTCATTTTTCCGAGGTTCGTCTGGAAAATAAAACAAAAAATCGTCTTCAGTGATAATATAGCTATGGTTTACAAGGAGACGGCACGACCGTGGGGTCGGGGATTTGGCCGATTTTTTTTGTGGTGCTAGAGGACCCCTAGCACCTCACGTGGTTAAAGTAGTAGGACGCACTACTCGGAAAATTCCGAGAAAAATCGATTCAAAGTTTCTTAGGCGCCTTATGAGTTTGAAATGTCGGGCACTTGTCGAACCGCCGTCTAGTCTAGACGGTTAGGGCTCGGTCTTTTGCGCCGGAGGTCTCGAGTTGGATTACTCCTTCGGATCTTATTTTTTTTATCCCAACAATTATTTAAAACGTTTCTCATCCCTACATTTTTTTTTAATTTATTTATTACGTGTACAACTGAGTTCGGTCCATTTTCAAAAGATGGCTCTAGGTGCTATAAATGGTTGACGGCAACAGCTGATTTTTGCTGTTTCGTGAAGTATCAACATGTCTTAACCAAATATCGTTTACAGACCTTTGAGTTTTGCGCGTCAAGTCTAATTTTTACTGTGCTGAAAATGTCGAATTTCGTCCCAAATAAGCACCATTTGCAGGAAGTGTTGATTTTCTGTTTCAATTGGAGGAAAAGTGCAGCTGAAGCCCACCGAATGCTTGTGGGACCATCACGGGAGACTTCTACAGGCAACAATTAAGGATGTATGGCAACTAAGTTATTTACTACTGTTCGAATTGAAACTCACTGATATTGTAAAGGAAAATATCGAGAACTTTTTGAGATTAAAAAAACAAAATTTGCCCACGTGAATGCTGAGATAAACGAATTCAAAGTTGGGCCATTTAACACGGGGAACATAGGACTGTACGTCCAAAATTCCCTTTACATTGGCAAAAAAGGTATTTCCGGAGTACTCTTTTGTAAAAAAAACTTTTGTGCGGTATCGCTGTAATATGTATGATACGTTAAAAAAAAAATCGACATGTGCCCATATATTTTGCGAGATATTGCGAGTTAAATGGGACCGTTTTCGTATTTCTTTAGCTCGTATGTCGTAACCACGACAACGTCAGGGAAAACGTACATCAAATCAGCAACTAAATTTGCAGTTAAAAATTGAAAATTCTTCTTTCTGTACCGCATGTTTTACTTTGAGCTGCGGTAAATCTCCTTTTTAGCTTCAATGAATACTACAATTATTTTATTTAGTCTTTAAATGCGATTTTTGCAAATTGCATAATCAGTTCTGTAACGACTCTGCAGTAGCTGCCATACATCCTTAATCCGTTTAAAGCGTGCTATAGCCGAAAAACATCCAGAATATGCGACCAGACACGAGTCCATAAGCTTTCAACATGACAACGCTCGGCCTCACGATGCTATTATGGTTAAAAACTATTTGGAAAATAGCGGGTGGATAATTCTGGCTCACCCGCCATATAGCCCAGACCTTGCCCCTTCCGACTACCATTTGTTTCGATCGATGCAGAACGCTTTGATTGAAATGCGCTTCACATCACAACAGGGTATCAAAAATTGGCTCGATTCATTCTTGGCTTCAAAAGATGCACGCTTCTTCCGCGACGGAATTCATAAACTACCAGAAAGATGGGGAAAAGTAGTGGCTAGTGATGGACAATATTTTGATTAATGTGTTAATTCATTTTATCATTCAAATAAGTGCGTATTTTAAGCCAAAATTCGGACCGAATTAAGTTGTACACCCAATACATTATTTTTTTTTTAATTAATTTCTTTTTTTTTTCAATAAAACAATTTTTAACGGTGGGTTTTTAATTTTTCATTGTAAAGTATATGAGGAGGAATATTGGGTTTTTAATGAGAATAACAAAGTCGATTAGGAAAAATTCAATTTTTATTCATATAATAATTACATACAAAAATCGCAGTGGTAATTATCGTAGAAACAAGCAAAGCAATAATTTTTGCAACATCTTGCGCAACATATAAAAGCGGATTTTTTACAATCACAGGGAGTTTGCAATACATCCGTACAAAAACATGTCCCATTAACATTCATGAAAATGTTTCTAGTAAACTGCAGCGAATTGTTCGAGCAGAATCGTGAAATTAATTCCCGGGAAGATTGTATAAAAATCCATTCAATAATTCACCATCAATTATCATCACCAATATTCCGAGACATGATCCCATACGCCTGGTTTGCCTCAAAATTATCAGTTACTGGGAACATTTTCATGAATGTTAATGGGACATGTTTTTGTACGGATGTATTGCAAACTCCCTGCGATTGTAAAAAAATCCGCTTTTATATGTTGCGCAAGATGTCGCAAAAATGATTGCTTTGTTGGTTTCTACGATAATTACCACTGCCGTTTTTGTATATAATTATTATATGAATAAAAATTGAATTTTTCCTAATCGACTTTGTTATTCTCATTAAAAACCCAATGTTCCTCCTCATATACTGGGATAACAAAAAAAAATTAAGGTCCGAAGGAGGAATCAACCTCCAGACCTCCGGCGCAAAAGACCGAGCTCTAACCGTCTAGACTAGACGGCGGCTCGACAAGTGCCTAACATTTTAAACTCATAAGGCGCCTAAGAAACTTTGAATCGATTTTTCTCGGAATTTTCGGAGTAGTGCGTCCTACAACTTTAACCACGTAAGGTGCTAGGGGTCCTCTTTCACCGCAAAAAAAATCGGCCAAATCCCCGACCCCACGGTCGTGCCGTCTCCTTGTTAGTAAAGCTGCCGTACGGTATTGCCACAACAACTTAATCATTGAAAAATGCATTTTTGAGAAATGCTTGAGCCTATCGTAAAAATCTAATGGTATACTTTAGATAATATGTTTTAAAAACTATGTACCAGTTTTTAGGCTTTCTCGGCTGTTAATGGTTATACAAAAGTTTATGGCTTCCGGATGGAAGCCGTGTTGGCCGTTACTTGCTCATGCGGTAAAGTGTACATTGAAGGAACCGGGAGAAATATCGGTACAAGGGTGAAAGAACCCCAAACGTGTATTAATTCTGGTCACATTGCACACTAAACTCCGACCGAACATTGGAAGCAAACGCCATTCAGTTCGACAAAGCCAAAAGGCCCCCTCGAGCAACTATTTATCCAGGGAACATCGAAAAGACCTGGAAATACGAAAACATCCGGACGATCTGAACAGTGACGGGGAGGATCACGTCAATCCTCGTCGGCACACCGTCCGCCTTGTACTTAATTGACCGGCCCATCAATTAAGAACCATCGATTGGCTGGTGCAGTCATCAGAAACGATGGATGCAACCATATACGGAAATCCTGAGACGCGATAGCTTCAGTATCTGAGCTCTCAGCCACGATGATGCAGACCATAACGTTTGCGAAACGTTTGCGAAACGTCGGCGTAACGCTGATTCTCAACACGGCCACCATCCGGACAGTGACGCATTACCGCCTAGGATACAGCCTAGGGCGGTACTTTATCCGATTTTCTCTTCAAGCGTGCGTGCGTGCGTGCGTGCGTGCGTGCGTGCGTGCGTGCGTGCGTGCGTGCGTGCGTGCGTGCGTGCGTGCGTGCGTGCGTGCGTGCGTGCGTGCGTGCGTGCGTGCGTGCGTGCGTGCGTGCGTGCGTGCGTGCGTGCGTGCGTGCGTGCGTGCGTGCGTGCGTGCGTGCGTGCGTGCGTGTGTGTGTGTGTGTGTGTGTGTGTGTGTGTGTGTGTGTGTGTGTGTACAACAAATGATTATAGGAATTCATTTGGTCTCTTATGCCATATCTGCGACTAAGATGTTACAAGCACTCGGTAGCATAGGGGCAGCGTGCGTAGCTATGAGTAGGTTCAATACCTACATACGTGAAATATTTTCTTCGACAAAAATCATTCCGAAAGGTCAGGGCATGACGAATTACGATACAAAATCATTGTGGTAAACTCTCAATTAAGTGCTTAATTTCATTTTGGATTTATGAAATATTTTATGCACATAGTACACTTAGATGTACAGTGTACATTGTAAGCAAATAAAGATTTATTTGAATCGAATATTTATTTATTCGATTTGAATATATTCGATATTTAAAAAGAATAGCTGAAACGAATAAAAATTTATCTTTAAAATAAATAAGATCGTAGTAGACCATGAGACAAGGAAAAAACCTGTCTCATTTAAATAGATCCTATTTAAATAAAATAAAAAAATTAGCAGTGATCCGCGACCTTATATAAATGGACACATATACGCAGAAACACATACATTTACACACACGTGAGCATATCCATTGACGATAACTTATGGGCACACCATGGTTTCCATGAGGCGTTGTTCAGGCATCCTTGAAGGCCCTCATTATTCTCCCTTTAATGGCCCTCAGTAGCAAAGTGTGACCGACCACTAAGGGCCCATGTGAGGCTACCCGATTAGGGCCCTATTAAAGTTAGGGAAATTCTATATGGGCCCGACCAAAGCCCTAGTGCAATTTCCGCAGGGGTTTTTCTCGCGATCATCTGTACTAGGTTATTTTTTATTTTTTAATCTGACCAAAAGTGAAAGGTGGATCATTCTGAGGTCGAGTCAACATCACGTCATTTGCAGTCAGTCAAACCCGGAGATTTAGGTGAGTCGATTGAAGCGTAAGTCAACATCTTGATGTACACCTACGATCATAGGAAATTCTGTCAATTTCAGCAAGTAAATTGTGTACAATGCTGTATGGAAGAAATCCAGTATATTCGAGCGTCAACATAATACTCTGCGTATATTATAAAATATGCCAGCAACGAGCGTTAATTTTCGGTATTACCCGTGTAGAAATTTTGATGGGGCCTAAATCAGGGCCCGTTCAGGTTGCCTGACTGCCCTGGTAGGGCACTAATAAGGCAGCCTGAAAGGGCCCTACTAGGAAATGTAACGTTGTGTCACATATGGGCCTGACCACATATGGACCTGATCACTACAATGATTTTGTATCATAATTCGACATTCCCTGGCCTGCTGAAATGTTTTTGTTCGAAAAACATATTTCGCCTATATGGGAATCGAACCTCGTACCTATCTACCCGAAGCTACGCACGCTGCCCCTATGCTACCGAGTGCTTGTAACATCTTGGTCCCAGATATGGCACAAGAGACCAAATGAATTCCTATAATTATTTGTTGTATCACATAAAGTATATCAATTAGTTAATATCATTGTGACAATTAAAGAGGTTTATCGAATAACATGCTATAGATTTTTTAAACTTAACCTTATATATAATTCCTCTGTCTCTTCGCCTTACAAAGCTGCCGAAATCTTCTAATACGCATCCGAGTTGCATAACGTTTTTTGTCGTGACAGTTCATAGCACCTTTTTTAAAAAATAGAATCCAGGATTGCATCGAAACTCTGAAGCGACGATGCTGTAAAATCGATGTTTCCATGTGGAAAATAAGAGGTTATGTGCATCTATCGACTGCTGAGGCAGTTATAGGGCAAGCCTTGGTAGGGCTCTATCGGGGCCTTAGTAGGATCTTATCCGGGACGGCCTTAGTAAAGCCATTTTAGTATAGCCTGATTGAGGGTCTAAATACTCCCGGCCCGTTCGCGGCCGGCTCAGGATGTCTGTAATAGGTGATACCCGTATCACACCCCGATCCCCATATAGGGTCGCCTGTCGTAACAAAAATGCCAGCATTCAGCCATTAAACGGTTTGCTGATAATCGGCCAATAATTCGTCGATCAGCATTGGGGTACTGTATACCCACTCAGCCATTCTAACACTTACAGAATCCATCGTTTGTTCGTTCCTTACTTTTATGCCGATAATTTTATTCGTGACATTAAAGTTTACCGACAATTTTTTTGGTCCATTTAGGCTATAAAGATAACTCGCTCGTTTTGGGTGAAGTTCCAAAAAGCACACTTCTCTGATCGAGCTGAAACTTTGCACCGAACTTCCTCTCATTATCCTAAGAGAAACCGTTAACGGATTTTTGACTACTAGCAATAGTTTTCGATATATCGAATTGTAAAGTATATTTCACGCCATACGAGTATATCTATATATCCGATAGATACCCCCCACTCCTTCGGCCTTCGTATCACTTGCCATGTGGGATGGGTTTGTTTGGGTTTATTTAATATAGTAGAAGCGCAGTACAATAAATAACTTTCAATTTACGATATATCGAAAACTATTGCTAGTCGCCAATATCCTTTTAAGGGTTCTCTTAAAATATTGAAAAGAAGGTCGGTGCAAAATTTCAGCTTCATCAGTAGGATATGCTTTTCGAAACCTTATCCCTTGTTTTTACGTGTTACAGTTTAACGACCTGCATTTGCAAAACGCCCAAAAACAAACCATCAATGGCTGGAATAGATCTGGCAAGCAGTTCGCATTGGACTCGAGCGATTCCACAGCGATATTACCTGAAACACAGTGCTCAAAATACATGTGCTGAAAGTAAATTATTAGAGTTCCTATATTGTCCTCTTGGGACTCAACCGCTCTACTGTATCTTTCACTGGAACACTCAGTCCAAAATACAGTGTAGTCAAAAGTAAATTTTGACAGTTCAACACTGTAATATAAATTCAACAAAACTTGTAATTTGACAGTTGGTTAATCTCTATTATGTACAATGAATGCGCCAGTTATATCGACAGAGTTTATGTAGGTGTTTTATTAGTGAAGTCCTCTGTTCTAGAAACTGGTTAGCAACAGATGTAGTTTCAGTTTTGAACCGTTGCTTTTTACAGTGTCAACACGGGAAACGTTCTTGTTTTAATACTGTAATTCAAACTTGATGAACCCCGTAATTTAATAGTGCCACAAATCGTATATTATACAAAATTGGGGGTAAGAATAACATTAGAAAGCGCTGAAAGAACTGCCAGTTCCTTGTGTTCTGGTCGCGCCACGCTCGAGACAAGTCCTAACCAGTGAATACCGTTCACAACGTCACACTGTAAATTTGATTATAAAAATAAAATAAAAAGAATCGGCGAAACCTTTGCTTACAATGTATATATATGTATGTGTGTATGCGCGCGCGCGCGCGCGCGCGCGTGTGTGTGTGTGTGTGTGTGTGTGTGTGTGTGTGTGTGTGTGTGTGTGTGTCGAGAATATAATGAAGCGAATGAGACACACAAAAAAAAGTTTATCGATAAAAGAAGTTTGAACAAAATGTGTAGAAAATATTAAAAAATCAGTCACATACACAAGAACGTACCTTTTTGTAAATAATTCTCTCTTTTTTATAATTTCTTGAATTGAGTCGCAAGAATTTCAACGTTCGCATCCTATCGACCACGCACTACTAACTGGCAATCCTGTGTGTCCTGGTCACGTGCCTCACCCCACGTGCGAGGCAAGTCCTAATTAGACAAGAACATACCTTTTTTTTTAATTCTCTCTTTCCAAATAATTTCTTGAATTCTGTCGCACAAATTTCGATGTCCGCGTCCCATCAACCACGCACTACTAACTGGCAATCCTTTGTGTCCTGGCCTCGTGCCTCACCTCGTGCCTCATGTGCGTACAGTATAAAAATCAGTGATCGCATTTAAATTTTACAGTTGAATATTTTTACTGAAATCACTGATGTATTCACAATATAAAACTGCAAATAAACCAGTGTAACTGTAAAAATCTCAGAGTGCACAGATAACGTCACGAACTGTCGAAAGAAGAGTAAAACTACCGTGCCACACTGTGAAATTTAATGAATCACTCTGTACTCAATACAGTGTACGCTGTAACCCTTGCAGTTTGCGTACAGTATAAAAATCAGTGATCTCATGTAAATTTTACAGTTGAATATTATTACTGAAAACACTGATGTTTTCACAATACCGAACTGTAAATAAGCCAGTGTAACTGTAAAAATCTCAGTGTGTACAGGAAAATTCGTCATTTTTGTAGGACAGAATTTACATTACTCTGTTTTACTGTAAAATGGAATATGGCACCCTGTTTTTCATGCGGTTTATACTGTGATTTTCGCTGTTTCTTTTTTTCCGTGTAGAGCGCTCGACACTAGAAAGAAAGGCGCAGGTTCGATCCCGATGAAAGGTAAAAACATGAACAATGCAGAAAGCGTTTTTAATGCAATTATTCTATGTACATGAACATAAGTAAAGCATAATAAAACAAAAAAGATACTACGAGAATTTTTACATCCATAATTTGTCAATTTTTTGTTTTTCATTTCCGGCAGAAGATCCGGCAGCCGTTAACGGCAGCCGATAATGGTATACCATTATCAACCATGCATAGTGTGGATCTGGCCCGTTTACATAGTCATTACCGCGCCATCGTTTGTTCTCTGGCAACCAGTCGTGGGCCATTACTGTGCCGATTGTAAAACCCTATTTGGGTCGGGGCCTGATCCTGGTCAGGCTAACCCTAAAAAATTTCTAATCGGGTACGCAGAGTTAAACGCTGTCTGAGATATATCATCAGTGTCTGATTATATCACTACAGCGCCTCGATGCTCTTGCCTATACCTGTGTATATCGAAGCGAAAGTAACGAGTCATGCAATGTTCAACAAGCTTGTAACAGCACTCGCGGGGTCGAAATTCGTTGCGGTTATTTCGGTTAAATAATCGCAAAAATAAACCATTTTCACCCAGTTGTTTTATTATCGTTCGTCGCATTTGTATTTCGCTATGGACATCGACTGCGGGGAGGATGGAGATGGTTTGGCGAAAAATGAGATTTGCCTGGTGGCCGTCCATAAATTACAACATTTCAAAATAGGGGAGCGAGGTCTGGTCGTTGGATGACGGTAACGATAATTGGAGTTTGACGATAGGAAGGATAGGATGGTTTCAAAGGGGGGGGGGGGGGGGGGGTAAAATCAGCAACAATTGATGGCGTAATATATTGGCGGCCCCCTAGAGGCCACTCAAACCGTAATTCGGCCCTCCATGCAGAATCCACGAGCTTTTGTAATATAAGTACCATATTTGAAGTAAGTCGGCCGAACAGTATTTGACGTTTTATCACAGCCACCGTGCAAAACGTTGCTTCGAGAAAATGTACTGCGCACGAGCTGCCGAACTGCGCGGCATAAGTTGCAGTGCTACATTCAAATCACTGTAACTCGGGCAATTTTCCGAATTTCTGTTTCGATCTTGGCTCATAATATTCTTAACCGTACAAATTTTAAGAAAATTAAAAAAAAATTCTTATTTTAGCGTAGCGTCATTTACCATTCTTCGAAATGCTCTATTTCATTGACGAAAAAATGCCATTTTAATTTTTCTCGAGCTTGAAGAGCATCCTCGAAAACTCCCTTGCAGTTCACCAGAACGAGCCTGCATTCATTTTTTCAATACTTATAAAGGTTTTAGAGTAGCCGCGTTTTTTGGACATTTCTATGGTGCGGCGTGAAAAACACTATCCCCTGCAACGAAACGCAATGTTCTCAGCAGTGTCACAAATATGACAAAAAACGAATATTGAAATGGTGAATACCCCGAGTGCTCGGAAGTCCTCGAGTCTCCGGTGTAAATTGGTCTCTTTTGTATCTCGCTTGGCCCACTTTCGCCATGAATTTGGAAAATCAACAAAGAAACGACATCGAGTCTACGGGAGCAGCTGGCACCCAAGAGTCATCGTCGAAGGGTCTTTCACGATGAAAAGTGAGAAAAGGCCTAACATTTTGCCGTGATCGGATGGCGCATTGAATGTAGGTAGGTAAAGTAGTGAGAGCGTATAATTTCGCGAGCAGGATGGGGGTGCTTGCTTCATTGAAGCATAGTTGAACCTCGGAGTTCCTACGGCAAAGAAATTTGTGGAAGGAAACAAATTTCAGAGGGGGCACCAAGGACTGATTTCCAACGTTATTTTATTTCACTTATACGGTCACATAAAAATAAAGTTAAGTCCTGCGTATGAAGGATTTGCACGTCGGCATCGAAAACGGTGGACGTTTGAGAAGTACCCCAAAAGGGACACTCCTTTTGGGATATTCGGTGGGAAAGAAGGTCATGTAACGAAAACGAGCAATTTGAAGGCCAGTACCCATATGTTTTCAATTTTATAGAATATGTAACATTATATTTATATAATGTAAACAATTTAAGTTCGTATACATATATATATATACACACATATATATATTCACAGGCAAACAATTTCGACACTTCTTTAGCCCCTCTCACTTAAACATGGAAGTGTGTTGTCGGTGTGTGGAAAGAACACATAACACGCATGGAAAGATTTATAAAACATGTATTAAATAGAATTTATTCCAAAAATTCGATATGTCATCGATATTTTTGGGTGTCACATCCGGAAGGGATGAGAGCATAATTTTTTCGTATCCCTCTTTGTTGCCTACGCCTAGCGCAATAGCACGGGATGAGGGTAAATAGAGGGAGTGCGTGGGAAAGAGTAGAATTAAGGCATTGACACGATATTTCGGTATCGAGGGATAATTCGACAGACTTGGTGTAAGATTGACACTATGTTATTTATTATAAGATTATTAGACGGTTTGAAGCGATCAGGCCTACGATGAATGATACAAAAGAAAAAGTATAGTTAGCTTACATTGGTTGTATTTGACGCTCGGTCGCTCGCTCGCTCGCTTACGTGGATGTTTGTTGTCGCTCGCGTTGCAAGGGCCTTCGCTCTTGGCCTAGTGCGCTCGCTGGTACAATCGCTGGTAAGGCGCTCGCAGGATTTTACGCTGGTCGTGTGTATAATCGACGTGTTTACTACGACGGGCACTATGCGTGGATATGAATATGAACGGCGCGCGAGATCGATGAATTGAGGCTGATATTTAGGGAAAAATGAAGACTGTTCGTATGAAGGTTAATTGGAGATATTCCTTTGGCTTCTGAATTAAGACTTGATAGAAGAAGTTGATTCGATGTTGGTTGACGGAAGACTGAGATTGAATTTGATGACGATTGTCGGGAGACTGGGATTGAGACTTGATAGAAGAACTTGAGTCGATGGTAGTTGATGGGAGACTGACTTCAGGAAGGAAGTCTTTCTTGATATGAAAATTAGGAGAGGTTCAGTAGTGGGAGAAGGAACCTTAGTGAGAGTGTGGTCTTGGTCATCTAGTTCTTCGGGGATTGGTCCATTGGTCGTGAAGATATCGGTTGATTAGCGTCATTGGTCGCGGTATGGTGTGCGAATACTTTACAGATTCGTTAGGCACGTGCGTGGCCTTATTTCAGGGCATCGGTTCTGACTAATATGCGTATGAAAAGAAGGAGGCCTTTGTCTCGTGTTTCGGCGAAAAAGCGCATGAGATATAGAGTTCGATATCAGAGACCTAAACATTCGCATGGTTTGTGTTATGTGAACTTATGGCTATGGTGACTTCTCATATCGAGAAGTTTGTATATCGGGCTACGCTGCGAGACCGGATGTCTTATTTTTCAGTCAGTGTTATAAATTCGTCGGAGCCGTCTTGGCTATGTTATGATGAAGTAATCTAGGGTCGCGGCTTCTCTTGGTCACCGTGCGGATGAGCCGGCGTAGAGTTTTTGGCGTCTGTTGATCGAGTTGATGATTGATTTTTCGTTCGACAGCTCTTCTTGGAATATGCGCCTGAGATCGTGTTCTTGTTGACAGCCAATGGGATAGGGAAAGTCGATGACTGTGGCGGTGCTGCTATCGTATATTTATCGCTGTGGGTTGAATATGCGTGCGAAAGGTATGCACGTTCCTTTTTATGCTGTTACGCGTCTTATTCTTAGATTTATTCATTTAATAATAAGCTTATAACGGCAAATGAGGATATTGGGAATAACCGAGAGAAGGCACATTCGCTAGGATGTAACATGGGTATGAGCAAAACCTATGCGATGTAATAAATATCAATACATTTAAGATATATCTTAAATATATCAGGCATATAAACTGAATGTATGTTTTACATATTTTGAATATGAAATCCGAATATATTTAAGGTATGTTATGTATATCTAAATATACATTACGATATCTATGTATCTATTGTGACGTGATTTTTTGAGCCACGTCACAAAAATGCTACCGATGATCAAGATATGCTCTCGATGCCCGGGTTGCGACCCATCCGTTTGTGTTAAGGGTCTTTTCTCTAGAATGTTTGTCTCGTTACGTTTGAGGTTTTGGGTTGTGTTTCCGTTTTGGTTAGGTTGGCGTGCGGAACTCGGTCGAGCGGCGTGTGGCTCAACGTACTGAGCAATCCCGACCGAGGGATGCACCCAGTGAGGCTTCTCGGGGAATCGGTGCACGCCCAGCTGAAACGCCGGCGCCCCACCGTAGTGGTGCATCGTGCTGGAGAGCGGGCCGTTTGGGTTACGGGCGGAGGCTGGAGATCTCCGCGCCGCGCTTCTGGACAGAAGCTTTGCCCGCTTTCGCACGGTGACCTGGGGATGCGATCTCCGAGAGCCTCCATGTTACCGATGAGAAAAGGTCCCGATTTGTTACCGTTCCGTTTTTGGGGTAACTCGGGCAGAAAACATAGATTCCGAAAGGAATATTCTATGAGAATATTCCAGTTCCCGAAATAAAATTTCAGCTCTCGATATTATACGAGATAAAGTTCTCGCTTGAACCAGCGATTTCGCATGGTCCGATCCCGCGAGCGTGTTGACATTTTTTCTGTCAACGCGCTCTGTCTCGCTCTCGCATAATCCCTCGCACGCCGGCCTTGGTCGCGCGAGGTACAGAGTTGCTACCGAACCTTCGCGTGAGACGGTTGTCTCCAAAATCGCGATCGCTCCCGATTTTCCGGATATCGAAAGAGTTGTCGATCAGACGTCGCGATGGAGAGACGTGTCGCGTCTCTCTCGCGCCCGTGTCGTCGCGCTCTCGGTCTCGCGTAAGAGGCACGCCGTCGTGCTCTCTCGTTCCCGTGCGTATGACGTTTCGCGTGCAGTTCGCGTTAAGTTTCGTCTACGTGTACAGTTCTCGGGTGGGTGATCCACCGGCTCCCGCACTACAAAATAAAACCTTAATTTTATTTTATTAGTGAAGTTTCCGGTGTCGCGAAAGTGACAGATCCCGTGATCGTTCACGCTACTCCCAGTGAATCCCGACCCCTCTACCACAACCCACAGCCTGAGCGGCCGTGCAGTACCGCAACCGTTCTCCCCCCGTGCCAGTGCATCCAGTTTAGTCCGGTTATACGATTCCGGCAATTGAAAATCGAGGAGGTCTCCAGACTCCGAACCCGGTTAGGATTCCGGGATACCAAAAATCAAGGAGAGCTCCAGTCTCCGCCTGGCGGGTCGGGTGTGATCACCCCGACGACAGTTTAGTCCGGTTGAGAAATCCGGCGATACAAAATTCTCTGGCGCCCCGGGTATTGCGGATGCACGCGCACGGGGTGGACGGCCGAAGGTGACGGTTTCTCGCACCAGATCCCGATTTGAGTTCTCGCTCAGTTCTCGTTCTCGTTTCCGTGGTAAGAGAAATATCGTCCGTCACACTATATATGAACTAATGTACCATAAATATATCCCAGATTCGTTTGAAACGTACAAAACGTTCATAAATGATACATTTTCAATGAATGTCGTGTGTATATATATATATATATATATATATATCCCGACGCTTCTTCGCGTGATACATGCCGTAGCAAAATTTGCAGTCTGAAAAAAGGGTAGCATTTGATTGCTTTTTAAGTCTTAGATTAAACTCCGCTATTGAAAGATTGCAATCTAAATTTTCCACGATTACTCGTCTGTTAAAATAATGATGCCTTTCTTAAAAATATAAATAAATACACTACATTATGCAACCGATGGGCTGGTCTAGTGGTTAGCGTGCTTGCCTCTGAAATCAGCACATCGAGAGGTCGCGAGTTCGAATCGCCCGAGTTCGAATCGCC
>OX101788.1:43482525-43607233 GCA_944452715.1 Ophion slaviceki | reverse complement strand
AACGAAAAAAAAATGTCTCTTCATTGTCCCATCGATATTTTTATGAAAGGTTATCTGTGAATAAATAGTCAACAATTTATCGATATGTATACAAATGTAGCTATCGTTATGCGTAGTCGTCCTTTTATTTTTTTTGTACACAATGCCGACAGGTTGGACATTTTTTATATTTTCAATGCCCTTTTTGTATTCAAGCACTCTGAAAATAGTCATTATCGAAAATTAAAAAATCGGCTAAGTACAACCTAAGTCACTACGATTACAAAAATGTAAAAAAAAAATTGAAAATTGGTTAACAAGTTTTTGAGTATTCGCTGGGACAAGGTCGAAAAAAGTATTTTCGAGAAAAATGCTTTCAACGATTTCGTTCCGTTTTTCGTTATATAAAGTTATGTTTTTTCTAGAATATTGATACTAACATCAAAGTAACTAGTCGCGGGCGATATGACGGTTCTTCATCTTCATTATATTTCACAAAATAATAAGAGCCCGCACTTCATCTATTGTGAACGATGCCACACCTGTAGGGACTGAGGGCACTAACCGGTCGCACTACCTGTTGTCACTGAAGTGACTCTAACTCTGTCAATTTTCGGACTTGTGACCTAAAGTTTTGCCAACATATTTTTGACTATATGTACTTTCAAGAATTCTAAAAACAAAAAAATGATTTTTTCAAATTTGACTCAGGGAATGTGGGAAAGGGGGAAAACTACTGTGCAAGTTCTTGCACAGTAACTTCCCCCTTTAACTGTTATTTCGTATGGGAAGCTGTCAACTTTCCGCGGTAACATTGCGCGCGAGTTTTAAATTCAAAACTTGAACATGCAGAAATTTTGCTATTTCTGGAAATTCTAAAATCGTGACGTAACGCGAACCCTCCCCTCTCCCGCCACTCACGTTGACCGTAACGCCCGGCTGGACCTCGAAAATTCCGTTACGTAATATGCGTACGCCCCCTAAAAGAATTTAGTGAAATTCGGCGAAACGCTTTGGACGACTTTACGGTAGTGCTAATTTTTAGCAACAATACTTTTCAACGTCATAGATTTCACAATTTTCAAGATATCAGGTTCAATAATTGACAGTAAACGGCGTCAACTTTTCTATATAAAGTTTCCTGAAAGAAATAACCCCGTGCGAATTTCCTTGTTTTGTTCAATTTTCTCATAAATGAATTTCTCTCGAAAGTCAATTCCTCTTGCTCTTTCTAAATTGTTCTCCACAAGAAGGAAAAAAAAAAATTTCCCGACATCGTCGTCGATTAGAATTTTTTTTATTGTCTCTGCTACGGCGAACGCTTCGCTTATTGTAGCTTCCATGTACGGAGTATTTCCCTTATTACATTTCCCACCATTTTCTCCACTCGACATCCCTAAATGATCCCCACCTTACGGCCGCAGCCGACTTCTCCCTCTGTATCGCATTCACCATGACATTTTCTGCCATGGGTATAGGGAAACTGCGGAAAACCTATACCAATATAGCCGGTCACGAGTTCGCTTCCCCGTCTTAGAGCTAGTCGCGTTTCGTTCAGAAAATAGCTCACCGGCTACAGCCCTACACACACGACACACACACGTACCGGTTCGTGTGCCCAACATCCGTGTAGAACTGGAGCTACGTCACGCTCGTGTTTTTATTTTTCTCCGAAATTAGGAGACGGCGATTCGAACCCGCGACCTCCCGATGTGCTGATTTCAGAGGCAAGCACGCTAATCACTAGACCAGCACATCGGTTCATCGTTGATTAGTAATTTTTTAAAGTTTCTTTACTGATTGTATTAGCAATGTGTCATTAATTGTCCGAGATACGTCGATCAATTCTGACTAAGATAAACGTACCAATGGCGGGACATCTAAGGCCATGTTGAAATTCATGCTAAATTTTGGTGCATAAATGATCTTTTTTTTTATATATAGCTATAACAAATCGGAAGCTTGGAGTTTCTAGTTTACAAAATGCATATATAAAACTCTCCAGTAATTATTCTATGTTAATAGCATATCAAAAAGTAGAAACGTGTAAATGTACCAGTGACTGGACAGCTATTTATTCGTACGTCCCTAAGTCGGGACGCCACAGTGCCAATTACTGGACGGAGGTCCATTTCAAGATTGTCGCGTGAAAAAATTTTATAATTCAAACGATTATTATGAACATTTCTTTATTAAACTTCGAACCAAATTGAAACGTTATTATAAAATTGGTATTTTTTAAAATTCAACATTTAGAACAAAGCTATTATACATTATTGGAGCAACAACGTAGTTAAGGAACGATTACATTTTTTTCCACATCTTTTCCCTCTTTCTCAAGGCAATTATTTTTTCCTTGCTATTTTCTTCCGGCTTGCTTTCTTTTTTTCTCTTGTTGCATGCGCTTTTTTTCTGCCAACAAATTATTTTTTTCTGCCTGCGCTGCTTCTCTCTTTCTCTTCCTCTCCGCTTTCTCTTCAATCTGTCTGCGTTTTGCGTTTTCTTTGGCGGTGTGATAATTTAGCCAATCGTCGGATGTAGGGACTGTGGGTATTTTGTCCGTTCTTTTTTTCTTATTTTTCTTCACATTCTCCGGCCAAAACAAAGTTTTTCTGAACACCTCCGGTATTTCTTTTGGTGCCTGGCTTTGGATGATACCACTTCCTGGAAAATATTTTTACCGTAACATTAATATGCATGGCATCGCTAAGGAAAAACCAGACGAAGTCGTTATGGATCATTTGAACTACAAACCTCCAGGTTTATTAATTTCTTGGTTCTGCTGTTGTTTTTCCACTTAATTGCAATGTAATTCTGTCACAGATAATAATTGGTTTTTCGTAGATTCGGCTTCCGCTGGAATAATTTTAAGAGCACCATCGTCTTGGACGTTGAAAATAATCGAGCCCTCCTGCTGAAGCACGGTCTCAATGTTGCTTTCGCTATGATCAATCAGGCTATCGATCGTAATGTCCTCGATATTATCATCAGTTTATGACCGACTCGATAAATTCGTACTAGCGTCGTTTAAAGCTACATAGTCGAAACAGATCAAATTGTTCGAAACATTGAGGACTCAAAAAATTGGCGATTTCGGACCACTACAAAACAAAAAACAAAACATTCGAATAGAGGAAAGATAAACGATATTCTCTCCCTATACCGCGCGTTTTTTTTTATTTGAAGCCAAAACAGAAAAAGCCCTTCGTTCTTTTTTTCGCCAGTCCACACTCCCGAAGATTCTGACTACTGCTGAAACGCTATCCAAACTTCAGACGGCAAATTATGCTGAATGACGTGAAGTTCCTTCTTGCATTCCGATTGAGCGAGATTCGAATGATTCGTCCGCAAAGTTTCTTGTAATTTCATGCCTTTTTTGAGAACGTTGAAGTCGACCGAATCCGCAGAGAATGGATACAATCCACATGTTCGAAATCCTTGCTTGATAGCGTTTTTCAGATTGACAGAATCGAGCGCATCTTTCAACAATGGGGCGAACATTTCTTTTTTCAAACAAGCTCCATTATTTTCCAATCACCAACGATTCACAGTTTTCTTCCACGAAATCTTGAGGGGATGAAATACTGCGACGTCCAACGGTTGCAAAATGTGCGTCGCATTCGGATATAAAGCGATTAGCTCGATTTTATTGTCGCGACAAAAATTGCTTAACGGCAATGTCAAATGCGATGAATGTCCATCGACGAAAAGAACGATCGGGAATTCAACTTGGTTAGATATCAACCAAGGATGTAATACGTTAGTAATATACTCGTAGAAAGTCTCAGCGGTCATCCACCCACTATCAGATGTGCCGATGCTCCAGCCTTGAGGTATGTTACTCGATACACTGTATGATATTCTCTGATACCAGTACATGACCATTGGCGGCGTCATCGTGCCTGCTGCATTCACCATGAAGAGTTTAGTTAGGCATTCTTTCTCATCTGCATTTACGATTTTGTAGACCGATCGTGAACCTTTCCGAACTAAGACGTTATCGGCTTTTGGACCCAACAGGAATGCACTTCCATCGCAATTGAAAACTCTGCGCGAATCGATGTTCAAAACTTGTTGCGCTGTTAAATAATTGGCGACTTTATTGAACCAACTTTGCAATTTTTCCTCTGTTGCCGATGCTCGACTGTGTGTCAGATTTTGAGCCACTCGCTCAGTCAACTCTGAGTAACCCCGAATAAATGAACGAACTTGTACCAATGACGGCCTGGTCGATTATCAGTAAATGGAGTGTTCAATTGCATCTTCGACACCAAAAGTTGAACAGAGCCGAGAAGCTGTTCTTTGTTAATCGGAAAGCCTTTTTCGCTGGCATGGAATATCCATCGAATGAGAATTTCTCTTTGGCACTCCGAAGCGTACACTTGCTTGCATCAGCGACAGGCCAGATTGTACAGCGGTGACAGCCTTGTCGATCGACAGCTGAGAATAATTTTTTTTCTTCTCAATTTTCAATCTGGTCGGCATTTCTGGAATGGAAATGACATCAAATTAAAAATGTTGGCTGTTCAAACTATGCCGCATCTCCTCTTCAAGACTTCTAAATTGCAACCATATATTCACATAATTAAAAAACAGTCAACCTAACCTCTTTCGACTCGAAGCTTCATATTCTTGATTGAAGTCGAATATTATACGTCACTTTCCTACGCATTGCAATACTCACAAGAGACGCGGTAGGGACTCAAGAATAAGTAAATAAATTAATAAACCATAAAAAGTACTTACTGATTAATTTTCATCCACGTAAAATGTTGTACGTGCATACTTTGGAAGTTGTTATAACCACATGTGCATGCACACGTTTAAGGTTAGAGGCGTTAAAAGATCTGCATACGGTTAACAAGTCCCAATAACAGGACACGGTAATTTTAATTTTTACCAACCTTCGAGGCTAATTTTAACCCAAGTTTATAAAAGGTCATTACATTCCGTGAATGAAATGATATAACATATTCCGCAAATCATTATAATAAGCGCATGAGAGTATTACGAACTGCTCCCCATTCCTTAGCTTAATGGCTTAGATATTTTGCGAATTTTCTGAGTAGGGAGACTCGATGAATATAAGCGTAAAATAAAAGTATAACCGCAACACGACTTATACGAATCTTTTTTTACATATCTTCTAGGAATCATAGATATAATTTCGAACGTTTTTTTCCGGATTGTAACCTATAACTCTTAGTAATATTAAATATTCGCTTCAGTGTCCGGGGAGTGGGACGTGTCCCGCCATTGGTACGTTTACCTTATTACTGAGAACGTATTATTTCTGTAAAACTGGAGGATTTCCTTTTTTTCGTGGATTAAAATATAATTCCACGCTCTTTCATTCATAAAATGTATTGTGGAGAATTTTGAATAGGTCGTTTGCGGTACTCAAATGGACATGACTAAATCACGAGGATTCCAAGTGGCCACATAAGCCTGAAAATGCCGACGAAAGGTAACCGAAGAACATTGAAGACGAAGAGATCCCGATCGATCGTCTATTACGTTATTACTACGGTTTATCGAAACGAACACCACGGATGCTCGACACGTTCGGATCTCTGTATTGTAATCGGTTCGAAACTCTCCTTTTTTCTTTTTCTTTCACGCTCCTCCACTCTCTCGATCTTATAGCCCGCGCGGGTCCAACGAAACCACCCGCCGACGTTGTCTCTTTCCTCCTCCTTGTAAGTTTAAGTTGCAACACGAAAAGCCCGGTCACTTTGAGCTCTTGGATGCTCGAGCGAGCCGCCTCATTCGCTCCTTCGGTGGATCGGTTCCGCACCCGCCGGAATCGAACTCGAGATGCAGATCATCGACGCGGAATACTATTAATAGTCGTTTGCCGGATCAGTGGTTCGGGTAATCGAGTTCCGCGCTGCTCGTTCAATCTACTCAACAGACTCCTGCAGACTCCGAAACCGCAGCACGCTCACCCGAGAATAATTGAAAAATGTCGTTAAATTATGTGCTCCTTTCGCCTCCACCCGCTGCCCCCCCCCCTTTTACCTCTCCCTTTGCCCCTCGAACACACGTATGTGGTTTCATACCAAATGAAAATTAATTTACGTCGAACAGAAACCAAAAAACATTGTGCTAGTTAGGAAATTGAAAATTGCTCCCCCGTTGTTCAGTGCACTCGCAAAGGTTGAACTGTGAAAAAGTTCAATTTTCGATTATAGGTTCGTCGGAAAGGAAGTTTTGCATTTTGAAATCAAATTATGAGCGTGCAAGTTTCTAATTCGTACAATTGTAGATTTTGTTGAGAAAATAATGTATCCAGGGTGAAAAATTCTTGGTTGGGAAAAATCTTCTCATATCTAGAATATTGAGATTTGGGGTTTTAGAAGAAGTGATCATCTAGAGAAAAAAAGATTATTCAGAAAATCTATGATTTATAAGAAAAAAAAAAAACGTTGCGATGTGTGGAAAATTGTCATTTTAGATTTTTAGAGGGACGTTTTTGGATTATTGAGAGAAGAATGATAATGGAGAAAATATTTACGAAAGAATTTCCTCGTATCTCGAATATTGAGATGTTAGATTTCTAGAAAAAGTTATCATCTAGAAAAAACAGATTATGTAGAAAATATTATAGACAAATGAAAAAACTATTGCAAAATGATTATCTAGAAAAAATGAAGATCATTTAGAAAACTTATGATAGAGACAAAAAATCTTGCGATATCTTGAAAAATGACAATACTACAGGGCTGGTTATATTTACGAGATAGAATTTTTTCTGAAAAAAATCACGCGATCGAATCCCTATCATCTTTTAATTATACTGTTCGCGTACAAAAAAATAATTCTGATATTTAAAAATTTGTCAACATTGGCGCACAAACAGAATATTTTGAACCCCCGGACGCACATTTTCAAGAAACTCCATCTTTGAGAATTTCGCAACATTCTGAGCCTATTCCCATTAAAATCTGGAAATAATCGATATCAAATTTCCTCTGCCAGGAAGCAAAATATATAATTAATTCCCGTTACTGAAAATGATTACATTTATATATGACCAAATAATCAAATACACATGGTTAAATGTGACAAACATCTGGTGTCACTTTGCACGTCACAACCAGTTATACGAGAAACCTACGAATGTCTCTTGAACGGAAAATGTTTATGTCGCAGCAATTATCCGCCTGTAACATCTATCCATGTACTGAGCGACCAGGTATGGTATAAGTACCATTATAACGATAGCGGTACGAATATAGGTCCATATTAGAAGAGCTCACGATGCGTTGAGTAGTTCTGGCAAGATCTGCCCGTAGAAAAACTAGAGCCGAGGTGAAATGTTACACGACTCAGTCGGTAAAACGTTTTTATTTTATCCGAGATGGTCGCGGAAAAGGCACGACATTCCCTACGCTTTTTTTTTGTTAATAAAGTACAAGGCGACGCTTTCCATTCTTCCGGAATTTCAGTCGTCTGTGGACAAATGGAGAAATAAATTTCCAGTCATCGCTTTTGCAATCATAGGTCACATTCGTTGAGTAGCTCAATAAAAGGGGTTTGCATGAGTTTGAAATTTTAAAGGTTCGATTTCTTTCTATTGCATACTTTTATAGCCTAGGATCTTAACTTGTTCATTAGCAACAGAGATTTTGTAAAAATTAAAATAATTGACCGTGGCATGACGATTTTTGTGAGAACTCAGGTCGCCAACTGCACTACGGCTAATTTTTCTATGTTACTACGTTCTTCTTAGGGCTATGTTTTATGAAACGGTGTGGAGGACATGTCTCGAAAACCTATTCACATAATGCATAATTTATCATATTTTCTATAGTATTACCATTGGGTCATAGGAGCTTTTTTACAGCTTGCCAGTAAAGTATCCAGTCGTACGAAGGTTTCATCATAGGCATACTGAAAGTGCATTTTTATCCCCCCCCCCCCCCCCTACTTGTCAGGATGACCGACACCAATTGGCCATGCAGCAACGGCGGCACTTTGTTTAAATAATTATAACTTTATGTTACATCATTATTTTTTAATAGAAAAAAAAACGCACACTTGGCAAGACTATGTCTCGAGTGTGTGTAGAAATCCCGCCCCCGCAATCCCGATGCTCTGATCGGAGAAAAATATTGAAAATCGACCTGTTTTTTAGGACCCCAGTGCATTGAAGCCCGTTATATTGCAATTCCTGCTGACGACATTGAAGCCCAATTTCATTTGGAGTTCTGATCTTGTGAATGCATGATCGTTCGTGGGCTGATTGTAGGGCTTCTTATTCAGATAATAGCAACCTTCAAGCACGTCGATGCACTCGGTGTAGCAAGACCGGTAACGGTAATCGTGGAGCAAGTGCGAGAAAGAGTAGCCAAAAAAGTCAGACGAGAAATGAAAAAAGTACCTGGAAAGGAGAAGATCAATCCGTCTTGGACAACGTTCACCACTGACATGCTTGAATCACAGTGTCATTGTTCGCTTGATTGCTTCTCGCTGTCAAAGCAGCGACAACACGAGGGGACCCGTGCTCGTGAGTCTTTCGTGAGCGATTAGCTCCGCGCGAGGAGTGACCACCCAACGCAGAGCGAGAACGAAAGCGTCGGCGTTTTTCATCCCCATGCAGCAGTAGTAGAGATAGGAAAAACGCGACGAGTTCAAGGTTGGAAAAACGTTCAATCGCATCTTACTTATTTGGACATTTCCTGAAATTCTTCCGCCGTTCGCATCCTTTTGTGCCTGTCAGAGCGATCACTAATTGCCTTGACCGAGTTTTAAAAGCGTGCACCGGCCATTTTCACCGCCGTCGCTGATTTTGCAGCGATAATGTGTTGGTCGATCTATGAATGTCGATTCGATCGGCCAACAGTGCGGCAGTCATCTATCCGAGCATTGGCTCAGGCCGGCACTACTCAGGGCAAAGTGAAAGCAGTACCCACCACGTGACATACGAGTGTGAAAGAGATAGCGAACATTTTTCGCCAGGTATATTGCTCAGAAATTAATAATATTTGGAGCGAAAGAAAATCGTCAAGCGTCCGCGTCAGTGAATATTGCAGAGCGTGACGGCTTTTTCCTCCTCTAAAACTCAAACGTCTGTGAAAACGCTGTGTCCAAAAATTAGTGAAGTTATTGATTTTCATTCGTAGTTCATCTGATAAAGGAATCGACCGATCTGGGCAGCAGCGGGAACGACGTTTGTGCGACCACTCTTCATGTGCTTGGAGATTGTATCGCGAAAACTTTTCTTTTACTGGCTTGTGCACGTGTATGCTGGAAAGGCATCTCAGGTACTTGTAAAAAATAGTATTTTTCTGTATCTTTATCAAAAAGATCGATAGTGCATCACGATGGTGGTCTTTGCAGCTAAATTAGATACTTTTCGTAAATACTGGTATGTTTTTATCAAATAGACTGATACGAGAATATAATTTGTAAAATAAGTTGATACACGTTAGACCTTCTGTTCAGTCATTTTTTAAATCGTTCGTCTAAGAGGATTACGAGTTCATCTGGTTATTACGATCTCCATCAGCTATGAGGATTATGGAAAAAATCGATTGAAAATACTTAAAATTTTGTCAAATTTATTTTAATGGTAGCACAGTAGAAATCGGGACCGCAAAATCAATTGATACACGTCGATATTCATTTCAATATTGTGTATTCACCAGAAAGGTGAGTGGAAGTGGTTTTCCCTAAATTTGGAACAAAGTATGGTACATACTGATACAATGATAAAAGTAATCTCGTCTCGGCATCACAGTGGAGATTAGGTAGGATTGTCAGGCTATTAAGAAACGTTCGTTGTTCAGATTTTAATAGTCCAAGCGACCGAGACCATCCAACAGAGTAAGCAGTTAAAAATACAAGAACATAATTTTTATAGACGACTATAATAAAACAGTTACGTTTTGGTACCGGATGTGTGTTACAAAAATTCTCGTTACAGATTACAGCGTTTATTGATGTAGAGGAACCGTCGGATTCTAAAAGCTCCATCGGAAAAATCAAAATGTGGAGGCGGAATTGGAGGAGAAAAATGCCCACACTGCGTTGTTCCAGAAACGTCCATAGTCGAGAAATGATAATGACTCAACTTCGTTCCATCGTATGGATGTCCTGCTGCTACGAGTCACTTTTATCTTAAAATCATATTATTGCTATGGGCGAGAGGGAAAGACAGGAAGCCTCCACGCGAGACGGGTAAATCTTTGATAAAAAAAAAGACGGCAAGATTCAATTACGGTAGTGATCGTACAAACAGGACCGGTTTACATGTGCAATAACGATTTATTTTAGATTATCGAATACAAAAATCAGTACTGTTTTTCGTTATTTTTAAAAGGCTGTTCGCACACTTTTCGGAAGTGCACGATCCGGATTGATAAAACCTGAATTTGCTTGTAATATGACCTAAATCCGTATTTTATCAGGTCAATAAATGACCCGGCTTTTAGCCCTGGTATTTTCACCCTCATTATGCGATCTAGTAGTTAACTATTGCAATTATTGCCTGTACCTATAAGACTTAAGTTTTGGATGCAAAGATTCAGCGGGTCGACATCAGGATGAAGATAAAATAGTGATGATATTGGCATTGTTGGAATGCAATGAAAATTAATGTTTCTGAATTGCTTCTGCTTTGGCA
Organism: Ophion slaviceki; assembly: GCA_944452715.1. Taxonomy (NCBI): domain Eukaryota; kingdom Metazoa; phylum Arthropoda; class Insecta; order Hymenoptera; family Ichneumonidae; genus Ophion; species Ophion slaviceki. The sequence continues at coordinate 43,596,624 of OX101788.1, read as the reverse complement.
GCTTTTGCCTACAAAATCCGTCACTATTTTTCTCAAATATTTATATCACGAACTACAATATAAATTTGAGAAAAAAGTGTCTAACAATGACAATAAAGAAATAGAAATATAAAATAGAAACTCCGCTGCATTCCCACAATGCGAATATGAACATCATGGATATTGAAATCTTTTGGTACCTCAAGCTGAAAATGAAAAAAATGCGAAACGCGGTCCAAAAACACTAAATTACTACTTTGGAAAAGGTACAATCAGGTTCGAAATGATAATCTTTGGAAATTCTCGCCATTCGGAAGAAATTCTTCGTTAGTTTTAGGTAACGAATGTAAAACCAGAATCATTTCTGGTGCCCAAAAATTTGCGGCCCATAAGAGAAACGTCAGATAGCGGGCCATCCGCACACTTGACAATACGCGCATACATTTATTCTGAGGTTGCGAATGCGGTGAGGCCCCGCGGGGCTTGAGTATATCTGGAGCGGCGGCGAAAGAGCTAAGAATCGGACGCGGCCCAGGAGCAATGGAACTTGCTCGTCGGCGACGCCACTGTCCACCTCTGCATCGTCATCATCCATCGAGCGAGGCTACAAAGACAACGCCGCCGTCCGATGAGAGCGAGAGGGACGGGCTGGGGCGGGGAGGAACAGGGTGGCGAACTGAAAAAGTGGCTATGCTAAATAATAGGGCTGTGTCGCTGCTGTGGCGGCCGATCGGAGGCTCCTCTGTCGTTTCTCTGCTGCTTTCGTCTTCCCGCATAGTTCATTCATGATTCTGGATTCAGTATTCCCTTAACGGATGAGCAACAGCCGCGAGAGTTGATGCCCGCAGCTTCGCCACACTACACGGCCGACTCACCATGGCCGGTTATCAATATGTGTTTGGGGGGAGGGGGGCGTTACCATTACCGTGTCCGTCTGTCTGTGTGTGTGTGTGTGTGTGTGTGTGTGTGTGTGTGTGTGTGTGTGTGCGTGTGTGCGCGCGCGCGTCGCGTGCACTCAAACATTCCCAAAGTCTTCTGATCATCATCGACTCCCATCCCTGGTCATTGGCTTCACCCAACGAGATTTCTTATTTAAACAATGGACGTATTTTCACTGCCACGAAGAAATCTATCAAGATCAGGTATTCTTGTGGCAATCGATTAAGCAGGGGAATTAGAATTGAAAAATCTGTTATCATTAGCGTTTTTTTCAGGCCTAAGTGCATATTTTGCAGCAGTACAAGGTCCCGAATAGTAAGGTATGATTTTCCTGATTGGAAACAACTGCGCATTTCACGGGCTGAGGAGTGATTCCTTTTTTAGCACTGGCATCATGCTGGACATAAAAAAGGCCTGCTAGGAGCGCGTCATTTGTTTTTGCAATCATCTGAAGCATCAATGTTTAACTAATATGCGGTTATTATTGTTATGTATGTTGTACCACAATCATCTATGGCCTACTAATTTCTATTTAATGTTATAAAAAACAATTGTAAGACTCTAATGGTACAGCCGGGGTGAAGTAGGGTACCCTTTGTTTTATGTCTAATATGTAATGAACGAGGGCTCGAACAGCAGGCGACAAAGTTATTTGTGCAGTCCTCTTATGGAGTTTCCATGGAGTCAAATTAGTGATGACTTGGTTCGCCGTACCTTCGAAATTTGATGATGTAAGGTAGGCGAAATAGTTTTTATTGAAAGTTGTAATGAAATGCTAGTAGCTAGAACTTGGTCAGATTGTTCAAATCCATTTTTGAAAAATTAGAAGCAGGGAACCCGTTGCGCATCACTTTGAAGCTTTATATTCGGTGAATGGGGCTTTGAAATGAAAAATAGTGAATGGAGGCTTAGTTTTCTCTTAGCTTAACTCGTCCAATGACACCTCAATCGATGGACAGCGCGGAAAAAATCGCCCCCATTCAACGTATGGGAAAATACCCGAAAAAATATATAAATTTGAGATTTTGCTACACATCAATTGACATCCTCATCTGAAGCATCCACTCGCAAGGTTTCATGCTTGTAGGTCTGAAAGCGTAGAAACTATAAGTTTGTGACGGATGGACGCGCATGACGAAGTCATAAGTACTAATTACAAATATCTAATATTCTATATTGAACCAAAATATTTATCGTTTTGTCGAAGCCCACTCGTCTTGATCACGGCCTGCACAACTTTTCGAAGCAGTTTAGGGTTGATGCGTCAAGAACGACATTAGGTTCTACTGGATTCAATGAAACTTAATTTCTTGATTCAAACATTTGGAAATTTAACATCAGGATAAAACTAGGGTAACGCAACTTTCGATGCGTCACAATAAAGCCAAGAAAAAACAACATCTGATGTAAATAAAGAAAATCAGTACTTTGTACAAATGAGTTCAAATCTAACGGAATCAAATCAGCACACAGCGATCCATTGCGCAATAGAAAGTACCAACGACGTTGAATACTCATTCAACGGTGCAGCCAGCTACGGTCGTACTTAATTAGAACATCACCTGACGATGGGGAATCGTAAAAGCCGCAAGTGCCACGATGTTAGAACCATTGTAGATAATTATGTAGGTACCGAAAAAATGTATCTCCTAGTAAGACACTTAAAAAAACTCGATTCCTACAAACTTTCGTGTCCGAGTGGGATCGCAGCGTACAAAAAAAGGTTGAGACACGCGGCAGTTTTGGGGGAGCGGAGAACGTCATGGAGCACTACGTGGTATGGATTATGCGCGGTAGAATGGCAAGAGAGACGGAGTTCGAGAGGAAGGAAAAAAGCAGGAAACAAGAAATGAAGAGAGAAACGAGGAGCGAGCGCGTAGAGTTTTTTTACGAAGGCCCAAACTAACCTTTCTTTCCCTTTTTCGGTAGAACCTTGTCTTACCGTCGGTGAAGGCGCGCGTAGAGGCGAACATGGCCCCTGCGAGTATATGAAACACGATGTTGTCCATATTGGGTGTGAGAGAAGGAGAGAGGTGGATGGGTTCGATGGCAATCACACCGGTTCGAGAGAATACGACGGAAACATTTTTCTACATCTTCTTAATGGTTCAGCCCTGCCGAAGGTTACCATTACCTCGGGCATTCTCCAACCTAGTATCCCGTCCCCATCTTTGAGAAGCGGAAGAGCGACGGAACACCCGCTGCTATCATACGAACGATTATCTGCCCCGAGGATTCACACCAGGCACCGGAAAAGGGCCACTCTCCTACCTATAAATGGTGCGACGCGTTTACAATTTTAACGGCGGATTCTGATCTTGTGCTCGGATTATTCGATCATCCGGATAAGACGTATGATGAACCTGTTCAATTTTCATTACCGTTAGGAACGGGGCGATCTACAGTCATTTAAGCTTGTAAAGCACGGCATTTGTGGTTGGCAGACGTGAGGGGATACAAAGTTAATAGGGAAAATTATCATTCCGATCAATTTGGGTTTTTGATTGTCAACACTTTGCACTGGTAAGCTATTGCCGTACGGTGTGGTTTATTTCTAATTTCATTCTCGCAAATGGACCAACATGCAGTTATCTGATAGTCGCAGTTTTTATCTTTATAACATTTCTTGCGGTTACCAGTGATTGAATAATAATAGGTAATCAACTCGTACGTCGAAAGTGATTTTACGTACAGAGCCAACGGACTAACAGTTATTTTCCAAAGCAAACAGTGATGTGCATCATTGCCAAGAAATTGTGATTTCTTTTCTTCATTCATTCAACCGCAAACTAAATTAATGTTATTACTGCAGAATGTTATTTAATGCACTGACAAAATATCAAGTTCCTTTTTGACGCGGTCTTCGTCTTTGTATTTAGAAATATTCATACTAGTCATTTCACTGTCGGCAACTGGAATGGAAAACTATGCAAATGATGATGTAGAGATGGTAGGATCGCAGACGAAAACTCTTCGATCCCATATTCGATTCGTTGCTTCGATATTGCGCAGATGAATCCAATGGAAATCAGATGTCAAGAGATTCGGGTTGCAAGACCAAAGTGTAGTCAGCTTTTTCATTCAGAGCAATTATTCGCGTCGTGAGATGATGACTCCGCCCTTGGAAACACAGATCCTACTTTTCTCGCAAGCACATCGAAGCTGAGCGAGAAAAACAACGATCCTGATTCCGATCGTTTGAAAGCAGTTACTTCAAGGAGTCATGGGCAATTTGGCTTTTTCTGCCGATAACATTGCAGAGTTCTTGAATTATGTCAAATACAAATTATGCAAAACGCGGCTGCGATTGCCAAGTGCAATACATATCAATGGATAGTGGAGCGTGAGGAATTTATCGGTTGGAAATTTCGAAGCAGTTAAGGATTGTTGTGAAAAAATCGGGAGCACGGCTGAAAGCATTCAATAGGATTTCAATTTTTTATGTTATTTAATAAATAATTAGAATGAAGAATAAAATATTAAAATAGGATTAAGTTAAAATAAATACTTTTAACCTAATTCTAAGATTTGGCAACTTGACATCAGGATGAAGTTGGAGTTTTGACCATAGAGGGTCGGTATGAAGACGAAAAAAAGCGGATCCGTACTTTGGAAGATCAAGATCCAACAGAATCAAATTAGCATTCCGTTTGCGACTCGGGATATGAAGCGTTGAAACGGTTCTCGTACCTTAGCGTCTCCATTTATCCGCAGCCCCTTCGATCGGTATTGCTTCTGAAATTAATACCAGTATCGCGGGCACGACAAGATCGTAAGAATCTTGAGAGATATCTCGAAGGGCATTGGACTTGAGCAGAAAGCCTGGTCTTGGCTACCTGTTTGTCGCTAGGACGACACTGGCGTTAAGTTTTTTTCTGCTCGAAGACGTGATGCGTTGAGTCCCATCAGACGTGTTTCAGATGCCGGACAGCCGGAGTTCTCCGAAGCGTCTTCAGGACGAACCACAGAATGAGCAAGAAGACGAGAACAAGAAGAAATCGCGACAGGCAGCGAACTGCAAGTGCAAGTCTCGCGCAGGTAGCGATGCGGCAGAGATCCATGGGAGTGCGCTTCTAACGTTTAGCAACTCTCGTTACTTCCCCTTGCTGGTGGACGATCTACCTCCACCCATACCCTGTACCCCTTTCTGTCCGCATTAGATACGACGTATGCGTATCGATCTTCCATGTAAAATGCGGTAATCTAATCGGATCGTTGGAGAGCAAAGAAGCGAAGAAATGGAGCAGGGGAAAAACGCGATTAACACAAATACACGCCATCAAAGTTATCGCTAGTCGAGCTTGGCTCGATACTGGAAGGCAGAAGGATGAACTTCTTTAGCATTCGGAGCCCGTTATCGTCTTCCGGGAATCTCTTGAGCGACGCTAATGTGGCTCGTGTGCACTTTCTGCGTATTAAATACGAACCACTCGATTGCGACGAACGATCTGCGGAAGGCATAACGCCTCTGTGTCTTTGAGTTGCAGAAAATGCTGATGTAACATACACCAGAAAAGCCTAAAGTAAACCCCTTAAAGTAATAACCTTGGCGCTCTGACGGTGTCGCGTCTTTTCATTGTACATCACCGTGCAATGAAACGTGCCCGGTTCCGATAAATTATGCATGCTAATGCCGAAGGTTCACAGATGAGCGTTGTCATCAAGAAGTATTACACTGCGCACTTGACGCAATAATGCACAATCGATGAAGTATGCAACGCAAATCCTACAAGTCTGAGGTCGTTGATATCACGCATGTCTATCATTAGGTACTTCATCACCTGATAATTGACAGATTGACGTCTCGCCGATGTTGATGACGTAAAAAATCAACGCCATGTTTGTAATCCAACACAGGAGTTATTTTTGTTGAACGTCCACCGCGCTATGGTTTTTATAATTATCTCTACAATGGTCTACTTCAGTTCACCAAATCATGCGACAGCTATTTTATTCTGTTGGGTCGTACATAACGCTTGCGAAGTGCTTATTGACCCTTTTGGATTGATTTTCGTTTTTTTTGCTTTCAATTACGACCTGTCAACGAATTTTATTTAGACGTCAATCCACTAAATCTTATAATTGAAAGCTCAGTTCTTATTGGATTCTTTTTGGCCTAAAGTCCTCTTAGATCCATACAAGCAAAAGTTCAAAAAATGTTTTAAATGTGTGCATTTTAAAAAACATTTAATTATCAAATCAATATCAGGGTCATACTACTAAGGATAAAAGAGGATTTCTTCTGCGACCTGAGGAAATGCCGGTTTGGTTCGTATTGCAGGGAAAATTAGGTGTGCTTAGTCCGGATCTCACACTACCAGAAAGTATGCGATCAGGTTCGAGCAAGGAAAAGCAGTATTTTTATTCGGGAAATGAGTTCGTGCCCAATACAGATGAAGCGCCCGAATCATCAGCAATGCAAAGAAGCCAGTACTGAACTGCTGAAACTGACAGCCTACTACGAACGGAAGAAAGAGGAGAATTTCTACCTGCCATCTTCTAGTATATATCCCTGCCCAAAATTCAGCCGCCACCACCTCATTTCCTACAGCTCAAAAATGCATCTAATTTTAGTTTCAAGGCTTTCACGGCTCTTTATGTAATTAGAAAAGTATATGTGGCTTCCGGATGGAGGCCGTGTTGAGGATCAACGTTATGCTGATGTTTCGCAAACTTTACAGTCTGCATCATCAGGGCCGAGAGCTCCGATACTGAAGCTCTCGTGTCTCAGGTATTTCTGATATAGTTGTAGTCATCGTTCCAGATCACTGCACTAAAGTGTACATAGGAGAAACCGGGAGGAATATCAGTACACGGATCGAAGAACACCAACGGTGTATCAAATATGGCCACATTGCACAATCCGTCTGGCCGAACATTGGATGGAGACCGGTCATGCCATTCAGTTCGACAAAGCCCAAACTCTGGCCCCATCGAATAGCAATTTTTTCAGGAATCCCCGAGAAGGCCTGGAAATCCGAAAATATCCGGACAATCTAAACAGAGACGCAGGATATCACGTCAATCCTATTTGGCACACCGTCCTCCCGGTTTTTTTATTGACGAGCTGATCAATTAAAACATCTGATTGGCTGGTGCAGTGATCTGGAACAATGACTGCAACTATATCACGAATACCTGAGACACGAGACCTTCAGTATCGAAGTTTTCAGTCCTGATTATGCAGACTGTAACGTTTGCGGAACGTTCGCACAACGCTGATCCTTGATACGGCCTTCATCCGGAAGCCACATACTCTTCTAAAAACGCCATCTCTCTGCTAATTATCGTTATTCCTTTGGTGAAATTGCTTTCAGGGCTACTAATCCACACTCGATCCTCACCACTAAGATTAGCGAAGCATCTGTCTCGGACTTCGCGCACGGCCCGACCCTTTCATTAATAAATGGTGTCCCAAAATAACCTGACATTTTAAATTGCACGCCATTTCTTTTGTGGCGAACATAGAGTACTAATCTTTGACAACTGGCATCAGGAAGTATTGGGGTTGAGTCATGGAGAACTACACGATCGAGCAACGCATAAAAATTGGTTATTTGCTGCATTGTTACTACATAGTTATTGCAGACAAAGTTTCATGGTCGTGTTATCTCGTGCCGCGGCGATGTGAATTGGCTACCAAGATCGTGCGATTTGATGCCATTGGACTTCGTTCTTTGGGGTTTTCTGAAAGGCAACGTGTATGCCAACGATCCACAGACCATTCCGGAGCTCAAGAAAGCAATTGGTCCCCCCATTCATGAAATAAGCCTGGAATTATGCTAAAATGTTGTTGAAAATTTCGTCCAAATAGTGAATGTTTGCAAGGTAAGGTGGCCATTTTTATCGGACATTGTGTTCCACACATAACCTCTATGTTTGTACCTTATATTAAAATAAAAATAATCGTACTTTTCAAGCAAATAATACGTTTTATTAATGAATTTAAATGTCAGGTTATTTCGATACACCCTAAAGTTTAGAAATTAGACGCAGCTTGAAAAAAAATGTTGCAATCACAAATGTTGGTCGAGACGGATGGAGTAAGATATTGTAGAGTTTCAGCATCAATAGTAATACAATCATGCACGCTACCATGATGAACAAAATCAAAAGAGTTACAAAACAATAGTCTAATAATTAAAGTGTACTGGAAAAGTGCACGAATATAAGTCTAGATGTGGTAACTACTGGCATTTCGAATTCGAGTATTTTTATCTTGGTCTTTCAGGTTGCGAATCTCTATCATCTCAAGATATCGAAGTGATGAAGCAGTTAATCTGCCAGGATTTTCTTACATTTCCAATAGATATGATCTATCTTAAAAATGTAAACGCAACTTTATCACCCGTAATTCAGATGTGTCGAACTTATTCGAATATTGGTGATGGCGACTGGCATCTTGGTGTAATTATGTGAGGAAAGACAGAAAGTGTTGTAGCATGGGCTGAAACACGTAATTGGCTATTGTAGTTATGTTGACCCATGTCCACATTTCCGAATAAAAGATGTTGCGGAAATATATGAGTAAAACGCAACGATCAAAAGATTCACAGTGATAATATACTAGACTAGAGATGACAGTCTGCAAATTTGTTAAGGATTATACCGGAGACTCCAAGTAGCTGATAAATATTTTCCCATGGATATGACTGTACTTAAAAATACCTGATGTATCTGTAGATAAGCTTCGTTGAATGACCACTGTTTGTCGAATATAACAATGTTTCGATGACAATTTGTGACCGGTAAACTAATACTGGTTAAGCTTTGTGCAACCACATTATTTCGTTGAGTATCAACGTTACGCGAAGGCGGTTTTGATCGCGTTGCGCAGGTGTGAACGAACGCCACTTCCTCTAATTTTGTTAGGAATACGTTGCGAATGCAAAGTGATCGGCAAGGCTGTGATTCCAGAGTGAGTGAGATGAAGCGAAAGTCAGCGAGAGAAAGAGAGAGAGAGAGAGAGAGAGAGAGAGAGAGATCCTTCTGTTCCTTGGGCCGAGGAACTTGGTCATACTCACTTGGCAGGTAGTCATATAAGTGAGACGGACGTACTGGTATGTTTGAGCGAAGAAGTGAGTAAGTGGCTCATCATTCAACAGCCGAGAAGAGAAGGGAGGATGAAGAAAAGAAAAAATACCGGGAGAACCTGGAGAGAACGATCGGAAAGGCAGAGAGCGGCCGAGTGAAAGAGATATGGAAAAAGAGTGAGACAATGTAGGTGAAGCCGAGGAAAGGGTCGAGGGGATAGTAAAGGCCCCGGGCGAGGTCACCCACCCCCGCCCTCTTGGGCCCCGCGCCCCACATCCTGATTACCAGCCGCCGGGGGCGGGACACACTGTAATGAGCATCGAAGAGGTGCTCAACTTCGACACGCCAAATGTACCGTGGCCATTTATCCCAACGTGAAGACAAGCCACGCGAGTCTCGAATCCGCCAGCCCGCAGCCAAAACCACCTCTTCGTACTTTCGATAAATATTCCCTAAAGTATTCGGGTGCCCCGGTGATGGAAGGTCGACTAACATTTCTTGCTCTAAGCGACAAGGAATAATGGAGAGTCTCAATGAATGCAGATACTTGACGTTTGACTTTGGAGGAACGTAATGTTGCTCAGCTGCAACGAAGACCCCCAATGGGAAAATGAACACTGCGTTTTATTTGTTTTTAGCTGAATCCCGATTGATAAAGCCTCATTATGTTTCAGCTTTGATATTCTGACCCTAATTTGAATCTCGTAGGTGAATCGTAAAGCTATTGGAACTATAATGTATATACATCGTATACTTGTCACTGGAATGTTCAATCATTTTGGTTAATCCTGCTTGCCCCGAACTCGGCATGGATATTTTCTTCATGGGGTTTGAGGTTGGTGTTAGAAGAACGTGATCAGATCCAAAAAATTCAAGAAGCCATACTTTTTAATTGCAACACTTTTCAGTCAACATCCAGATAAAAATTTGGAAGATATTGATATTTGTTAAGCAGACTGATATTGAGACAGCACAAATGAAACTAGATCTGAACAACCTCAAATTTGTATCTTGGAAAAACACGAGTGAGACGATATCCTTGGACCAAAGTAGCATTCGGTTTTTGCCTTGGACGGTTTTCATCCATAATTATTTTTTCCGAATCACGATTTGTATCAGTTTGCTAATAATAATCTCACAATACTCTCGTCGTTATTCGGGTATCGATTCTTAGAAAAGTTATGCGAATTTTCAATAAGCTGACCACATTTTCTGTACATGAGTACTAAATTTCGGACTTAAAACAATAACTTCTGCACACGTGATAACCCGTAGGTGTAACTCCCATTGGCACTTAATTCGACAATTTGGGACAACGTCCGAAAGATGGTTACTTGAACAACTTGTTGTCAAATAAAAATTGCAAACAAATCTGGTGGTGTGAAAACCAAAAATGTTGCAGATTACGAGGAAACTTTTTGTTCGTGCAAACTTTCCACATAGAAGCCGTAGTAACAAGATCCATCGAATCCAAATGATGACATTGTGACGAGCCATTTAACTTCTCGAGCATTGGGTGCGACAATTCTGCCCTTGAGTGTTGGCAGTGATTCTTGGAAAATATATAATGCGGTGAAGGATTGATGTTGGAAAGTCCCGCTGCGATAGTGGAAAGGGTTCCAACAGGATAGGAGGGAGCAACAGATAAGGGGAGCCGGTCGTAGTCGGGCCGGTGGTTTTCAGCCGACAACGTGAGGACAAGGGGCGATGGGGAGGGGTGAAAAGGGAGAATCTAACAGAGGGAATACGAAAGTAGGTTGTTGGATGTCGTCATGAAGACACACCGGATGATGGAACGATGTTATTTTAAGTTTTCCGCTGGGGGTTATGTCTGCTTCTTGCCCCTAATCGGCTGTCAGAGGGACTTTGCCCAGATCGGCCACCCCTGTACCGCTTGATACCCCCGTACACGAAACAGGACTGGAAAAGGATGAAGGCAACCCATGTGCACCGACCAATCTTGTATTCACCATCTCCCTCTGGCAAGTGTCGAAACAGAGTTCGCGTTGAACCCCCTACGGATGCGAATATACATCCGAAGACGAGGAAGGAATGAGGGACGGGGAAGAGAACGAGAAAGATAAGAAGCTAGTCGGTTCCCCCTTACAACATGATTCGCGGCCTCAATCCCAATAGAATTTCATACACTCCTCGAGAGGGTGAGGGTGGATTCAAAACGTTTCACTCTAAAACTCATAACCTGTGGGGACCTGTTGATTCCCGACACTTCAAAGCAGCAGGCAAGCACGCATATAATACCATGGCGTTTTATGTACATCCCACGACCCTTCGAAAACTTTGAGTAACCCGTCTAACGGACTGGCGGAAGGGTGTCTAGCATCGAGAAGGTTGGACCACCACCGGGAGCAATAATATATGCGACAGTCATTCCCGATGGAGTTAAGCTGAGTTATAACTCGGCTTATCGGCTGTAAACGCTCTATCAATAATATGGATTATATTGGTCGTGATTTTTTATTCGTCCATAAATAAACGATCCAAGCAATTATCAAATACACATTCTGTATACTACATTCTGTGAACTACAAATTCACTATTTTTTTAGACACTTTTCCATTAGGAGAATGTCACATTGTCCGTGACTTTTGGAAATCCTTCCCAATAACGAACCAGACTATCTATGAATTCAGACATCAATAAGCATTGATTATTGACATTACTCTTACCTGTTCATTGAAACTAAATGCTTACTATTACTATGAGGCCAATATCCTCCAAACATTATACGCGAATGCAAACAAACTCATCAGACACTGAGTTTCGTATAATAGATTGGCATATAAATGGCTGTCATTACGGCTAACGGTACTTTTTTCAGTTATGACATTCGAAATTCTGCCGGTATCCAGCCATATTACTGCCCGCATCAGCATAGCCACGGTATGCCTGGGGTAATGTTGGCACCGGCGCTATTGTAACTTTCAAGTCTCATATAGAATTTCGATATTTTTCTCATATTCAATTTCTCATGTTGTTATAAAATTTTCCTCATTTCAATCAAATTTCAAGTCTCATTCCAATTTTAATTTTCTTTATCTTCAACCATTATTTTTTATTATATAGGTATTCTTATAGCTTATCTCGAAATCTGTTTAAAACGCCACGGATAAATATTATTTTTTCGAGGACTTTTTTCAGTTATGAAACTTGAAATTCACAATAGCGCTGGTATCAACATTACCCCAAGCGTATCGCGGTAATGCTAATACATCAGCGGTATTGGAAATTTCAAGTCTCCTAATTGGAAAAATATTTTCCATAGTGTTTTGAAATGCTATCAAAATAAGCTATAAGAGTATAAAATAAAAGATGAGGGTTGTAAATAAAAAAGTTTACATTGACGTTTACATGACCTCAATGGTTAGACCCAAGGTCAAATTGTCATTAGCATTTTTTCCCTCCCGAAACGCAACAACTTTTATTTGAAACATTTTTTATTATAACCTGTTCTATCTAACACTCAGAAAAAAGATTTATTAAGGACAAAGAAGTTTGTCTCCCGGCGAATAAGTTTTCTTATTCGTATGTCGGCCTACTACGATTTTATTAACAGCTAAACATTTTTTTTATTTAACTTTATGTTTAAGATTTACTAAGAATTTTTCTTAACACCTAATAGGATATATAAGTTAGAAGAAATAGGTGTTTTATATCCGACAAATAGAGTTTTTCTTAACATCTAATAGGATTCTTCATAATCCCCCACCTGGTTTTCTTTCGAGGAATTGTGTCATTTCGTCCGTTATTATTTTCTCACTCGAACGTTTTTTTCTCACTTTATATTCTTACTTACACTTAAATCATTCCTCACTTTCGAGTTTCTCACTTCCGAAACGCAACACTGACACTTGTGCCGAAAGCATTGGCATAGGAAGAAAGTACATTATAAGCGTATGCGTAAGCTACATCTGACGAGCGGTCTGCTGTCGGGCCCGTCCCGTTAAAGGGCAAAGTGTGCATGCGCGCATTAGTATCATAGTCGCGAAATAAGAGGTTTTCGTGATTGGAAAGTAGTATTTATTTGATTTGAGGAAATATTTATTCATTTTTTCTATTTGAAATATGGCTTTCAATTGATGTGAAAAATCGGCACGTGAAAAAACATATTTAGTGACGCTAAATAAATGCTGTAGTTACAATCACAACAAAACTGTCTCCATACGAGTAAACATTTATTATTTTTTAATAACTTATGTTCTAATGTGCCAATTCATTAGAACATAAATCTTTTTTCTGAGTGAAGATATAAGCTTGTAACACGTCATCCGAGACATCCTGTATGTATATACAGTGGATACAGGTTGGGGAATAAAACGCCAAAATTGTCGAAATTTCACCACTTTCGTACGCGTAATAAAATCGGAGATCGTCCGACCCTATAAAGCGAGTGCATCTCGGGAATCGAGAATGACATTTAATGTTGTGCCTTGTCCCCTTTGGTAGTTGACATACTCCGCTGCCCTCCCTTCGCTTCAATCTCCGAATAGTACTGACTCAACGGCTCTGTTCACCGTGCACGCAAATTTTTTTCGGGACAAAACTTGTTGCGCCTTCGATTGAATTCGCAACAGAGTTCGCCTTGCTGGTTTCTCCGTGACTTTACGTCGTCCAACTGTGTTCACGTAATCGTCACGTGGCGTCAGACTATGGGCAATCGTACGCCGAGGGTTATTACGTGACATTAGCCACGGCTTCTGGTCTCCCTGTGTATTTCGCCGCCCTGACGCGGGTAATCATAATTGCCAGTGACCAAATACAGAGCCAAACTGCATAACGTTGCATCATACGACTTTGTCATTCAGCGGACGATTCTTCAGTCTGACAAAGCTCGCAGATCAAAGGAAATGAACAATACGATCACCGGATGCGGAGGCATTTTTTTCTTTGCCGCGTTGGGCAGCGTGCGGCTCATATGGATATACGCCGGCGAACGTGAAAATTATTACTCGACATTTTGAATTCACATCTTCGTATGACAGACAGTAAGAGTGAATATTAATTGCAAGTAGAACTATTGTGCCAGTCGAAGTTTTAGCCTGAGACTAAGATTTTCGAAATTAAGATTTAACGCTCGAGTGCATGGGTCAAAATGAAAATCACATTAGCAATGATGAAGCGAAGATTGCACGACACTCGCCGACATATTTGTACGGGAAAATGTCTTCGATCACATACTTCCTTTCGGAACATGTGTTTTGGTAAATTTTTTGTGGGGAGTAGCTCGCCTAATTTCGCTATTAGTCTAATAGACGTCTATTCGAAGTGATTGAATGGATGTTTGACAGCAAATTATATTGATCTTGAAGATGATAAAACATTAACAGTCAATAATAAGAAGGATGAGAAGTTGTTAATAAATAGGTGAAAGAAACCACATTTTTTCGGAAGTCTCTATTATTTATTATTGTGTAAGAAGTCGACGATTTAAAAAAAAATGCCTGATGTTTATTCATTTTTTAACGCATTCATTAAGATAATAACAATCATCCTAAAATCGTAAAAATATCATTTTGGGATACATTTTTCTAGCAATTGAATAAAGTTTTTGGTAATTTCGGAAAATTATCAATAACCTCAACTCATTTGTCAATGATGTTTGTTCCCAATCAACCGGTACAGGGTGTCCAATGCAGTCAATTGTTGTAACGTCATCATACCACTAATTGCAAATATCCAAATTCCAGTCTGAAAAATTTCTTCGCGTCGAATATTTAAGTCGTACAATCGTATTCATTTTAAGTTGGGCTATATATATAAGTTGGGCATCAAGTTTGCAGCGTTCAAAGTTTCATAGCAATCGGCTGAAAAACGCGAGTATATCGAGGAAAAAGATATGTTATATGAAAAAACAATATCAAAATCTAATAATGTAATATAAAACAATAAGATACTCTAATAAGAAATTACATTAATGTGGAATGTTCTTTTAAGGAAAATGCGTCTTCGCTTAAATCGAATTGGGCGAACTTTGATACTCAATCTTCGATATTATTTTTCGCTTGTCATGATTACAATGCGGCCCAGTATAGTCTACGGACCAATATTCAATGTAGAATTTCAACGAGTACTTTTTTCCCGAGGAAAAACTTTTTTTTTCGCCACAGGACTTTTGTGTGTTCGGAGTATAAAGTGGAGTTCACAATTTTTCGTCTCTGGCGTTGCGAATGTCACATGAGTGCGTTTCTTACAGCTTTATTTTCCGTTACAGATTTTTTCTAATCCAACAAATCGTTCATCCGATATGCGCGCATTATCCTATTTAGATTTCGTTTTAGCTTATTCGTCAATGCGAAAAGCGCATTCGTTTGAGGCAACGAATCGAGAAAAGAATTTTCGTGATTCGGCGAGCAGCTTCGGCAAACGAATCAATGACCGTTCTCGATTTCAAGGTGATGCGATGGTTCCCTTGGACGAAACGAAACTTCATATAGAAAGACTGTAGGATCGTAAATATAAGGAAGGACAGCGCACGAGGAAACAAAAGACACCGACATTTTTTGCACTCAACATCAACGCAGTCGCAGCACACGGGCTAGTTCTGCGCTCGAACGTCGAGATGGCCTCTTCGCCTCGATTTTTCGGCGGGACAGCAACGCGGGGAGCAGCGTTCAAGGATGTGCGAGAATATTTCGTAACGGAGTTACGGAGAACGTTCTTGAAATCGGTCCGAGTGCGATTGGGCAGGGCTGACGCGTTATTACTTATTTTGCAAACAATATATATAAATATGTGTGTGTGTGTGCGCGCGCGCGCGCACCCTGTATATATATATACATACAGGGTGATTCGCAACTATCATGGTTTGGTTGAACATGCAGGGAAACGTGCCATTGCGAGAAAAAGGCTTCTTTTTAAATGCCATGCGACAAACAGGGGCCGAGATATTCGCATCCAAAATCCGACGCTGACAATGAGTAAACAAAAGTTGCTGACGCACGATGTTTTTTTCTTCAAATATCAAATAATAAACGAAAATTATCGTATCATATGATCGATTTTCAAAACAAGCAGCGGTAATAATTATTTTTTACCGAAAAAAATTGAGAAAAAACATTCGCTCGTCTGAACGGCTACCCAGGTAGGAATTGACGATGAAAAAAGGGCTCGCCAAGCTCTGAAACAAGGCTCACATTTTTTAATTCAGGCTGAGCACCTGCCTGATTTCAGGCCTAGCTGAACCTCTGAATGATAACGCGGTTTCAGGCTCTTGTACACAGGCTTGACCAAAGGCTGGTAGAAAAGCCTGTACTAAGCCTGAAACGACGAAACAACAAGGCTCAAAACGAGCCTTAATGAAGCCTTCACGAGCATTTATGACCAGGCTTTTCCCAAACTTTTCCCGAGGCTATATGAGGCCTGTTTTTAGTTTTCTATATTCTACATTGGGGTAAATTTAATAAATCTGTAAAGAATTCATTTGATTTGTTATATATATTTATTATTTGTTATATTATTTGTTACAAAATATATATAACAAATATTTTTAAAAACAATACTTTATTTTATTGCGTACTTTTATTTTCGTATATACTTTTTTGTGTACCTCATAAATATCGATAAGAGCATATGCTTAAATGTTCTGAGCTGCCTCCTTCGCTTTCGTTTTTCGTGCTTTCGCACCCAACAAATTTATTGCTAAATTTTTTTTCATAAAAGTACAGAAAAAATATTATTTTAAACTTATTTTATGTTATCACAACCTGAAACAAGCCTGCATCCAGCCTTGATTTTTTAGCCTCAAAATTAACCGGCTGAATAAAGCTTGAAATAACCCTGAGTTTAGGCTAAGCAGCCAGTCTTGGTTCCAGGCTGCTCCAAACGATGCAATAAAACCTGGGCCAGGTCTGTCTCACTCAGGCTCGGTGAAACAAGGCTCGCATAAGCTTGTTTCCATCGTCAGCCTTTTGATTTCCTACCTGGGTATTCGAATACCCGCGTTCGATCTGGCTAGCATGTTTTGCGCGTGAGCAATTACTGTGCCATTGCTGGACTGGGCTACTGTGACACTACTTGGATTTTGAATATGAATATTTCGAGCAATTTTCGCCGCACGTCATTTATAAAATAAGCGTTTTGCTCGCAATAACACTCTCTATGTGATCACCTATACGGGAACCCTAATAGTTGTCAATCATCCTATATATATAAATATATATTGCCAAAATCTACAAAGCAAACGCATGGTAGATTTTTTTCCCAAAATAGTGAACGCGGAGAAAAAAAGTAGTTTTACGTCTGTAGTGATAGGCCGCCCGGTGCCAGATGCATCATTGACCTCCAAAATTCCCTTTGTGAATCTTCAAAACCGTTTTCTGTGCGTTAGATCATCTACAGCATTAGCACTACGTAACGCACATTTTTTTTTACATGGCCCGCGCTTTGTAATAAGCAGTAATAATTAATTTTAAAAAACACATTGTGACGAGAATATGCTTTAATTTCGGACATGTTCAAAATTCCACGAAAAAAGCCATGGTGTACATAAAAAACTACTTTGCAATTCTTCATGCACTGATCTGCAGATTTTTTTAACCAAATTTAAGAAGGTATTCTAACAATCTCGTACTCGAAGACTAAAATCAAATTTCTAGCAAGTAAAAAACTCGCGTCATTCCTGCAATCAGACGTTTTTACGACTCTATTTCCTGAAAGGTTTCAGTGCAAAAAATAGCAGCAAAAATGTTGTCAATCGGTAAATAAAGCTTCTACTTGAAACACTTTGCCACTGAAAGATTTTTTTGGAAGCGTAAAAATTGACCCACCAACACGTAAAACTTACCGTATGTACGTTCGGCCGCGGTCTCGCTCAAATCTGAAACACAATAGATTTTGTAATAAATATCGTATTCAAACGCGAGTAGCCTCATTTCCTAGTTACGAACGTTGTCTACGTTTATTCATCCTTCGAAATTGCAACTGACAGGCTACTTTCACTTCTTCTTTCTTCCAACGTATACCAACGTATACGTACTTCCAAGGCACACACGCGCGAATAAGGCTCTCAACGAGGAATTTCACTAACCACCGGATTAACTTTCGCATCACCGTGAATAAACGAGATATTAATGATTTTTTTGAACGGTTATCAGTGTGCTACGAGCACGATATTAATCAAAGCGAGCAATTGAATGCTTCATAAACAAATAAAGATTTTTTAATGGATACACTTTTCGTTATAGAGGATTGCATTATTTGCGGAGGTTATTTCTTGGTGGAACATTTAATTATTTGAGAAATGCATGTTTCCAAAATAACGCGTAAAAAATATTGAGATCGGGGCGAGTACATGCGTGTTTGAAGCAGCCGGATTAGAAGTTTACACATACAATGGGACATCATATCGTTGCGAGACATTATAGCAATACTTAAAAATTGATGTTACTTTGAAGAAGAAAAAAATAATCATTGGCGATTACCGTAATATGCGAATTTATGGCACGGGTACGATTTAAATATCGCTGGCAAATTCCAAAATTAACTGCAAAAGAATTCTGTGTACGATTTATTTGATTCTTTCTATAATGTTAGTATAGATATTGACGAAAATATTATTACATTTTTAAAAGAAATATGATTAATTAGAAACGTTTTATGGCTGGTTGTTCGAGGGGTGGGGGGGGGGGGGTATTTATTTACTACTGGAATCGTATTGGTTGTCGTCTGACGGAGATCTATCGTCAGGTCATATTCATCAATTTTTTTGCGCGATAGTATTTAGGATTTTCTAATTAAAAAATAGTATAATCGTTATTGAGGTATCGTTAAAAATGATGTCATACCTATATGCTTGTTCGAGTTAAAAAATAAACGTAAATTAAACCGCAAAGCTATTTCGTTAAACTTCAAAATTCGCCCAGATCTTCATGGTTATTTCATTTATAAGTTTCAAAATTCTGGAGCATAAGAGATTTTGCATCACTCCCCGTACATGAGACACCCAACAAACCCAAACTGCTCAGAGTACGCGAGAGTTTTGTGATTTGGGTCTTTCGGGAGAGAAAACACTACGAGAAAGATTTGAGAATTCGTTTAGGTTTGTTTTACCTTTAATTTAACTCCTTTAATTGAACTAACAATCGTTCCGATTAAATTGGGATCGTATCGAACTATTTGGGTTTGTTTTCAAGCTCAAACAAATTCAAACAGACTCATATAATTTGAAACTCAAACAAACTCGACCGAACTCGTTCTCATAAACCCACTACACTCAGAAAAAATATTTATTATGTTCTAATAAATTGGCACATTAGAACATAATTGATTAGAAATTAATAAATGTTTACTCGTATGGTGACAGTTTTTATGTGATTGTAACTACAGCATTTATTCGACGTCACTAAATATGTTTTTTTACCAGCCGATTTTTCACATAAATTAAAAGCCATATTTATAAAATAGAAAATTTGAACAAACATTTCCTCGAATCAAATAAATACTACTTTCCAATCACGGAAAACCTCTTATTTCGCGACTATGGTACTAATGCGCGCATGCGCACTTTGCCCTTCAACGCGACGGGGCCGTCAGCAGGCCGCTCGTCAGATGTAGCTCACGCATACGCTTACGATGTAGCTTCTTCCTATGCCAATGCTCTTGGCACATGTGTCAGTGTTGCATTTCGGAAGTGAGAAACTCGAAAGTGAGGAATGATTTAAGTAAGTAAGCAAGAATATAAAGCGAGAAAAAAACGTTCAAGTGAGAAAATAATGACGGACGAAATGACACAATTCCTCGAAGAAAACCAGCTAGGGGATTATGAAGAATCCTATTAGATGTTAAGAAAAACTCTATTTTTCGGATATAAAACACCTATTTCTTCTAACTTACATATCCTATTAGATGTTAAGAAAAAATAGTAAATCTTAGTAAATCTTAAACATAAAATTAAATAAAAAATGTTCTTAGCTGTTAATGAAATTGTAGTAGGCCGGCATGCGAATAAGAAAACGTATTCGCCCGGAGACAAACTTCTTTGTCGTTAATAAATCTTTTTTCTGAGTGTAGTGGACAGTTTTCTCTACAAAAGAAGGAAAATAAAAAATCCAGCGCACAGACCGAAAAAAATGTCGTTCGTGATCGGAGATGGTAAAAGAAAAGGGCGCAAATGACTGACCAATTCGCAGGATGCTCTTTTTTTTAGGTCGTAAGGAAATGAATTTTGTTCGTGCAGTTGTAACGTGCAGGTATAACCGAGTAGGCTACGTTTTAATAGTCCCTCGAAAGCACGAATTCACGTGTCCGTTAACTCGAGGATCGGAATATAGAGGCAGACCACACCAATGCTTAGTAATGTCGCACACTGAGGAAGCTATCGAATAGAAGCAGCAAGGAAGCGATATATACAAGCACGCGAAGGTATTGGGTCGTTGAGTGTCATAAACGTTCGTGGAAGCGAACGACGGACGCACTGCATGCTAATGCCTCGATTAGAAATTCACGATATTGATTTCGTTACATCCGAGAAGTACTTTGACAGTGGGCACAAACAATTCCTCACCATACTTTCACATTTCGCGGATAATATGCAACAGTTTTTACCGAGGTCCCTCGCGGCATCGGCCACATTATTATTCTCCCGAATCGAGACTCATTTCGCACGCTTAATCAACGGGGCTTTTTATTCATCCGGTTCTTCAATTGTTGACGAGCATGACCGATACTGTCGTCAATTTTCTAATACTCTTAGGGCCTGTGCATACGGCGTATTTTTTACGCGCGTTTCACGAACGCGCGTTTACGGCGCGTTTTTCAGTGCATTAAGCGTGTGGATCAAGTGTGAATCGCGTTTGCATCGCATTTGTATCGCATCGTCTGCGCGTAGAAAATACACCGTGTGCATAGGCCCTTACGTTGAGAGAAAAGTCTACTTCATCCGGAACACGCACACACCTATACATACACATATATATTTCGAACTCTGTATTTTTAACAGCAATACATGCATTTTTTAATTAACCTATGATTTGTATGAAAAATTATGATATCGAGATTGAGACATGAGTTTTTTTTGTATGGAAGAATCACCTTGAAAAACTTAACCAGTTTTCACGAAGATTATGTAATTGCTGGGTCATTCAAGTGCGAACGTTATGAATTCTCCGTGTAAATAAAATAGGGAAAAGAATTATCGAGCGCCATCATCATGACTTATTCCGAAGAATTCAAATACCAGGTGATTTTTTTTGTACCTAATAATATTGTTTGAGGTAAGAGTTGAAAACGGTTTACTTTTTAGACACCTAACATGGTGTGTGTGTGTGTGTGTGTGTGTGTGTGTGTGTGTGTGTGTGTGCGCGCGCGCGCGCGTGTGTGTAAGCCTCGACTGCTTAAGCTTTTATTTGCTGTTCGATAAACGAAACTTTAAACTTATTTTGAATAAGCTTTGGCTGAAAACCACTCTTCTAAAAAGCTTTTTATGAAGAAAAATATACAATGGTGGATATTTGGGCTGTCCTTTTACAATACACATAATTATATTGTAGTTAGAAGGTTCGACTCGGAGACAAATATTTCGACCGTTTGTCGAAACAATCTTCTCGAGAATCACCAGTTCTCGAGGAATCACTATCTAAGAAGGAAAAGGTGTCTGCAGGAGAAAATCGACACCCCTCCCCGCCAACGCCAAAACGCGTATTTGACTGTTTTTCTAAAAAGCCCTGAAATCTGTGTTGTGGGTAATCTTAAAAAAAATACAAATTTACCGCGATGTAACGGAGGTGAGCGGAGTACAACGAAAGTTCAGCAATTCTGATAATCGCCGAGCCGATGTTATTTTCATTTTCAGAGAGAGAGAGAGAGAGAGAGAGAGAGAGAGAGAGAGAGAGAGAGAGAGAGAGAGAGAGAGAGAGAGACTTTTTTACGCGGACATTCACGAGTACTACCTCGTCGCTCACGGGTTCTTAACTTGCGGCCGGCATCACATATGCCGAGGATAGTCTTACCTGTAACAGTAAAAATCAAAGCGTTCCTTTTTCTATAGGAATATTTACCAGTGAATTCGTCGTTACCATGACGAATCCTAATGAAACTGATCCCAAGAAGTGCGAGAGACGCGAATAGAGGCCAACGATAGATAATAAATATTAAACGACTTTCAACATGCCGTTGTTGTCCACTTCACATCGCTGCTTTGCATACGTTGTACAGCTTTGTATTCTCTTTTTGTTCGGCGTGCCGCCCCCCCCCTCCCCGCCAATTTACAGAGTAAGTGCAGCGTAACACTTTGGTATTCCGATATATTTCAGGGAAGATTCAATGTCTCGAAATGAATTGAATAGACTTTTTTGCGATAGGGAATCTGCGGGACCGATCATTCGACGATGATTCATTAATTGATACAACTGCACGATGTATGCTTACAGGGAAAATAATAGATGATACCTACTCTTTTATAATTTATACTGCCATTTTCTTTTTAGAGAAATTAAAATAACTATTGAATGAGAATATGTCCCTTTTAATAATTTATAGTTCTGTGCTGTTTTTGTCAAACGGTAAGACGGAATATTCAATATAAATATTTAGTGATCCAATTGGTAATTTTCCATAATGCATGAATAAATCCGATATGACGGAACGAAAAATTCGATATGAGATCAAAGTTATTGGCGGAGCTGGAAAAAACGGGCAGCTAATAGAATTTTTTGTGACATAAATCCGTACGACTGCATTGGGAAAAAGTACTAGAAAAACCATTCATATTACTTTTTCACAACACATGCCACTGTTTTCTTGTTCTAGAAAAAAAAGAAAGTGCGGTTTGGTAAAACTGGATCGGTTTGGAACTATGGATCGATTGGATTCATTACTGCCCATAACGCAGAAAATAATAAACTCGATTTAAGGCCACGGATATTTTATCATTACCTTGATCTCGTATCAAATCGACTTTTTTAAATTATGTTTAATACATGGATTTTTTATTGGGCATCATTATAATTATCGGATATCTGTTATCTCGTATCAAAACTATTGTTTTTAAGAGCAGTTTTCAATAGGTTTTCCTTTGTAGCGCTCGCTTTATCAGATCTTTATGCGTTTTGAAAATTTGCATATATATTCGTACGAGAAGGACACGATGAAATTTCAGGGGTCCTTTCAAACGATCTGACACACAGAAATCAATGAGATTCTTAAGTTGATTAAGATTGTTTAAGTTGCGTGCAAGAAAGGCACAATCATATATTTGTATCAACTTTTGCGTTAACTTAAAATTATGATTATAACTTATTTAACGGCGACCAGTTTTGTAAACATTTTAGGCCTAGTTTGATAAAAATTTCTCACTATAAAAATACTTGGCCTAATTAAATCCGTCATTGGAGAATAGCCACGAATTATTTATACACAAAATGAAATGTTAGGTAATTAGCAGACTCATTTATTTTATTCAACTAATAAATACTCACGATAAACAAATATTTCGACGTTTTAGCCTTCAACATTTCGTTGGCCTGTGAATTAACAATTCCGTCGATCCAAGTGATTTTTCTTCCACATCCCTGCAGATTTGAAAAACATGGTTTTGCGAAAAACGTTAAGAATTATTAGCACAGGGACAATGTTTACGTTCCCGTAGTCGCGAATATTTCGAATTTCGATTCAAAATGTTCACCCCATGCTCTACAATTCTCACTTTCAGAAAACGCAAACAAAAAACTGATTTTTATAACCCAACAATGTGGAACATCACTTAACTAGTAACTAAAAGTGTAGTAATTGGATAATTATTAAAAAAGAAAAAAAGGGATATAGCATGGTAGAGTACGTGATAGTTCCGCTGCCTATATCGTCGACGAAGAAGCAGCAACGCGTACTCGAGGTAACGTGCCGTAAGCAACAGGCGCTAACTACGTTGCAGGTGAGAGTGGTTCGCGGCATTGTATGTGACGCATAAGCAACGGGCCGTCGATAGACCGCACGTTGTATCGATTTATTGGTTGTCACGAAAGCCGGTTTAGTTGCTAGTGCTGCAGGCATGATTCCCAACTATAAAGCCTCGCGGATTGTACCGTGAATAAATCCCGACATTACCATATGACGATGCTAATGAGATAATACGAAAAAAAAGAACAATTATATTGTCCTTCTTCGGCCTTAACTGAATCATATTGAACTGAGGACAGTATTTCACTGATCGAAGGAATCTGTTGGATGCGACACGGGGCAGAAAGTTATATGGAGAATAAGTGCGCGTATGTATTTAGGTTTAGAGGACAATGGGTGTGGACGTTCTTTTTTTAGGGCGGGGGTGGGGGGAGGGGGGGGGGGTGAATTGAAACTCTGGAAAAGTGTAATCTTACGATTTTTTAGTTCCAATGAAATGAATTTCCCAAAACATTTTGCGATATTTTGTTACATATTTTGACATTGGAAACGACGGTCTTTTGTTTGTAACAACTATCTTTTTATTTTCTTCTATCAAAAAAAAATATATATATGATTTGGAGAAATTGATGCATTGGACGCATACCTGTAATTTCAAATAATCTTTTCACTAAACGTCAACTCTGAGGTAATCTGTACAAGTCAAATCCATGTTTTAGTAGAGCATGTATTTGATTACTGAATCATTTGTTGTATTCGAAAAAATGTTTACTAGACGACCGATAATCGCAGTCGCAAGCGGAAACGTCAGCGTGTATCTTAAAAACAAATTTTCACCCTTTTTATTGACATGCAGTTACCGATTTGAATTTTAAGTCATCATTTCAAAAACGCTATTTTATGGCAAAAAGTTGCGCTATTTTGTGCACGAACACCAAAAATGACGAAATAAATCGTACTGAATAAAAGAGATTTTTAGACTCGAATGAAATATTATCAGAATCAAGCAAACTCAGCAATATTCTGTTAGAAGCAGTAGCCACTTATAATGAAATAAAATATTTGTCCGAATCAAATATCCATTCACTGCAGGCAATAAAAAAGTTTATGAAAGCTTTAATCAGTCAGCTGTAATATCACCTTCAAGTTAGTCCTCAATGAAAAATTCATTTGAAATAATAGATGTCCTTCAAAGATAACCATTTTTCATCAAATAAATATTTTCGTACAAACGAACAAAACATAGTTGCTTTAAAAAAAACCTGCAATTGACCGTGTTTTACAGTTTTCTGTAATACGAATTTTAATTTTTTAAATGTATTTATTATTTCTTTTATTATTTATGAGGTTTCAAAAATGTATCATACATTCATGCTTTTATTTATTTTTGATGTGTCATTATACGTTTTTGTTCGAGGAAGTAGGTTCTATTCACGATTGATTGATTGGTTTTATAAATGATAATTCGGCACTGACAATACGCAAAATTATGCATCGAAAGGATTCGCACTTAAGGAATCATTCCGACGAATCGCTCAAAAAATGATCCTGACGAATAGTTCGTGCAGGAACGTTGCACGTGACTTCGTTCGAAAAAATGCTACACAAAGTGTCCGATTTATATGCGTCGATGGTACGTCAATCAATAAAGTCAGATATACAGGACCCTCCACGTAGGAGGAGCCGGTGTTGGCATTATCATGAGCTAGAAAGTAGAATACCTGAGCCGTGCGTCCACCTTATCAGATTGTCAAATGTAAATAGTTTGACTGGAGAAAGAGAGTCAAGCAATCGCCCATATGGGGGCCGGTGACTTCGTCATTCGTGCACCTCTTATTGATGGCCTCTTCAGCGACCCTCCATCAAATTTACATTTGCGAGAACATAAAGATTAGTGCCCCGTCGGTGAGGGCGAGAGGTGTTTCGATGCGATGACTTCTCTCTTCGCGCGGTAATCCCATTAATTCCTTTCCATGACTTATACTTCATTTTGACTATTCGTTACGATACGCATGCTCCCACCCATGTAGGTTTCGCCAATCGAACCGTAACGGCCAATACTTGGACCGATGTTGGCGGGGCGATAATAGATTACCCAATTGTACGCCAATGCTCGGCTGAGTATTGACTAGCCAACATTGGTTTGCCGATACGAGGCCAATGTCCGGCCAAATATAGACTCGCTAATCATTGGCTTGTCGATACGAGGCCGATATTTGGCGAAGTATAGACTTGCCAATCATTGGTTTGCCGATATGCGGCCAAACATAGACTCGCTAATCATTGGCTTGTCGATGCGAGGCCGATGTTTGGCGAAGTATAGACTGGCCAATCGTTGGTTTGCCAATACGAGACCAATGTTCGGCCGTGTATAGACTCGTTCATTATTGGTTTATCGATATGAGGCCGATGTTTGACAAAGTATAGACTCGCCAATCATTGGTTTGCCGATACGAGGCCAATGTTCGGCCAAATATAGGCTCTCCAATCATTGGCTTATTGATTCGAGGTCGATGTTTGGCGAAGTATAGACTCGCCAACTTTTTTTTGGCCGATTCGAGCCCAATGTTCGGCAAAATATAGACTCGCTAATGATTGGCTTATCGATACGCGGTCGATGTTTGGTGAAGTTTAGACTCGCCAACGTTGATTAGCCGATACGAGGCCAATGTTCGGCTGAGTAACGCATGATCGAACCGCAATTCGTATATTGACGATTCATTGTTTCGCGTCGAAGTCATTGAGAGACGAGATAAATACTTTTTACGAGTCCATTGGACATTACTCTTAACAAATATACTACCAAATCGATGCACTCATTGTTGGTCGATTCTCGAACGAGCTCATACGCGATAGTCTGCCGATTTTTATGAACCATCCTACACTGACAGAAAAATTCTATTAATATTAACTAACCGCGTCTATTCACTTATTTTTTATTTTAATTTCTCGTGAAATCAAATTTATCCTACTGCATTCCATTATTAGAATTATTCATTTTAAATATATTTTTTTATCCAAATTAAACTTGAACTAATGTGGGGGTAGAGAAGGTGGAGAGAGAGAAATTATATTTAGGTTATGTTTGAAAATTCTATAACATGTTATTCGATAAAACTCTCTGATTATCACAATGATATTAACTAATTGATAGAGTTGTGTGATACAAATAATGATGAGAATCCATTTGGTCTCTTATGCCATATCTGCCATTCAGATGTTACAAGCACTCGGTAGCATAGGGACAGCGTGCTTAGCTATGAGTAGGTAGGTTCAAGGTTCGAGTCCCATATAGGTGAAATATTTTCTTCGAACTAATCGTTTCGAAAGACCAGGTAATGACGAATTACAATACAAAACTAATCAATTTTTTTTTTTGGCAGTGCAGGACCAATTTTGGTGATCTATATCGAGTCACAATTATCCGCCAAGACTCGGTCGATAATCGGGCCAAGCTCGAGTGCCAATGATGGCAATCTTGACGGGGACTTATTGTTGGCCGATTCTCGAATGAACTCCTACGCGATGCTCGGCCGATTCTCATAAGCCATTCTAGGGCCAATATTGATTGCGAATATCGGGCCGCTCTTATCATCCGAGGCTCGGTCGATGATCGGGCCAAACTCGAGTGCCAATGTTGGCAAGCTCGGCGTCGAGCATCGGCCAATTGTTGGCCACTACCGATCACCCTACATGGGCATGGACCTTTCGCGTATATATGTTCATACGAAGGTAACATTTTTGGAGCATTTTGACTAGCGATGGGATAAAAATCTCAAAATTGGACTCGCGTCATATTCGTTACGAACGATATATAATGCAACTGTAACTAAATCGTTTATCATCTTTCCTCAAATTTGGGTCCAAGAATAAGCTGACTCCTTACATTTCGCCAATAAATAATTGGTACTATCGTTATCGTTATTGTTATTGATAGTCATCAAATCACTATCCGAAGGAGATATATAGAAAAATGTTATTGTCATAAAATGCACGAAGAGCATCGTTGAATGGAATCAGAGGGATACCGAAAATAACGGCAAAACTTCTTTCTGTTGTCTGCTAATTAAATTTTGTGAAACCTACTTATCTCCATTGCAGTGGTTCTCCATTGCAGTGGCTCCGAACGTAAATTGCCCCTGATTTATCCAATAAAACGGTTGAGATGTCTCGGAAAACCATTTTTCCCACTATTGTTCTATTTAAAACATTGAAAAACTTAAAACATTGCAAAACATGCGGATGAATTTGTCAGGGCTGTGAGGATTAGCAACATTGAAAAAAAGTAAGCAGCAAAAAACAAGGTATGGATATACGTATACAGGGTGTATCTTAACTACTAGTTTTCCGTTTGTGAGCAAATAGGGTGTTTCTTCCCAAGCAGAATGCTTTTTTTTAATGTCGTGCGAGAAAAATTGACCGCGTTATTCACGGGTCAAGTCCAACGCTCAGTACACAATGGCATAGTACTTTCGGCGAATCCAAGTTCGTGCAAGTAAATTTGAACTTTAAATGTGACTTTTGAACCTTATCCGGTAGCCCAAATAAAGTATTAAATAATAAATAAAAAATGTTGAACAATATTATTGAATGTTTACTCGAAGGATCTTTAATGCCCGCTCGGGAAATACTAGATTGTATTGCGATTATTAGCCAGTGAAAATACGACTAGTGCGGCGACAAAAAGTGACCATAGCCCATGTAGGGTGATCGGTAGTGGCCAATGATTGGCCGATGCTCGACGCCAAGCTTGCCAACATTGGCACTCGAGCTTGGCCCGATCATCGACCGAGCCTTGGATGATAAGAGCGGCCCGATATTCGCAATCAATATTGGCCCTAGAATGGCTTATGAGAATCGGCCGAGCATCGCGTAGGAGTTCATTCGAGAATCGGCCAACAATAAGCCCCCTCAAGATTGCCATCATTGGCACTCGAGCTTGGCCCGATTATCGACCGAGTCTTGGCGGATAATTGTGACCCAATATAGATCACCAAAATTGGGCCTGCACCGCCAAAAAAAAAAATTAATTATTTTTGTATTGTAATTCGTCATTACCTGGTCTTTCGAAATGATTAGTTCGAAGAAAATATTTCACCCCATAATGGGGCTCGAACCTTGAACTTCCCTACTCATAGCCAAACACGCTGCCCCTATGCTACCCAGTGCTTGTAACATTTGAATCGCAGATATGGCATAAGATACCAAATGGATTCTGATCATTATTTGTATGACATAAACTATATCAATTAGTTAATATCATTGTGATAAT
The DNA here is from genome assembly GCA_944452715.1 of Ophion slaviceki. Classification (NCBI taxonomy): domain Eukaryota; kingdom Metazoa; phylum Arthropoda; class Insecta; order Hymenoptera; family Ichneumonidae; genus Ophion; species Ophion slaviceki. The sequence goes on along the minus strand of OX101788.1, from coordinate 43,567,553 downwards.
TAGAGAGTGTTATCGAATGACATGTTATAGAATTTTCAAACCTAACCTATATATATAATTCTCTCTCCACCTTCTCTACCCCCACAACCCGTTAATATGTGTGTTGCAATAAAGACAGACCATTAGTTCATTAGTTCAAGTTTACTTTGAATAAATAAATATATTTAAAATGAATAATTCCAATAATGGAATGCAATAGGAAAAATTTGATTTCACGAAAAATCTAGTTAATTCAAATAAAAAATAAATAAATAGACGCGGTTAGTTAATATTAATAGAATTTTTCTGTCAGTGTAGGATGGTTCATAAAAATCGGCAGAATATCGCGTATGAGCTCGTTCGAGAATCGGCCAACAATGAGTGCATTGATTTGGTAGTATATTTGTTAAGAAAAATGGCCAATGGACTCGTAAAAAGTATTTATCTCGTCTCTCAATGATTTCAACGCGAAACAATGAATCGTCAATATACGAATTGCGGTTCGATCATACGTTACTCGGCCGAACATTGGCCTCGTATCGGTAAAAACATGATTGGCGAGTCTATACTTCGCCAAACGTCGACCTCGTATCGATAAGCCAATGGTTAGAGAGCCTATATTGGGCCGAACATTGTCCTCGTATCGGCAAACCAATGATTGGCGAGTCTATACTTCGCCAAACATCGGCCTCATATCGATAAACCAATAATGAACAAGTCTATACTTGGCCGAACATTGGCCTCGTATTGGCAAACCAATGATTGGCCAGTCTATACTTCGCCAAACATCGGCCTCGTATCGACAAGCCAATGATTAGCGAGTCTACGTTTGGCCGAACATTGGCCGCGTATCAGCAAACCAATGATTGGCGAGTCTATCCTTCGCCAAACATCGGCCTCGTATCGACAAGCCAATGCTATATTTGGCGAGCGAGTCTATATTTGGCCGAACATTGGCCTCGTATCAGCAAACCAATGTTGGCTAGTCAATACTCAGCCGAGCATTGGCGTACAATTGGTTAATCGATCATCGTCCCGCCAACATTGGTCCAAGTATTGGCCGTTACGGTTCGATTGGCGAAACCTACATGGGAGGTTGCTTCGAAACCGAAAGGATTTATTGCTGGATGTTTTGTTTGAATGATTATTCGAATTTCTATGCAAGCGGGGCTTTTAACTTTTTTATCCCATGTAAGATAAAATGAATAAAGCAGAAATGGCGTTTTAAATGCGGAACTTTTTGGATAATGACTTCGGCAGACTTGAATCAATTTGTTGCGCAAGTGAAGAAAGAAATGGTGTCTATTGAAAATTATTCATCAACGTGATCATACCTTTGAAAAACACATTCGGACGTGGAAAGAATGAAGTAGAAGACGAGGTGGCCGAGGTAAAAAAGTGAGTTAAAATAGTCTTGAAATACATGTAGGAGAGCCAACTCGAGAGTTAATCTACCATCGCACATCATTTCATCTTAAACGAATATCTAATTTCGTCTCGAATGATAAAAAATAAACATTCACAACTCAAATGTTTCTTACGACGAAATTCGTCCGGTGGTTTCTCCGACGAGTTAATTGCTCACTGTATAAGGCTAATCATGGGAAAAAAAGAAGCGAACGAAATAATTATTCGGGAAGGTATACAGGCAGCCCATGCGTTGCTCAGGACTGCGCGGCGATACAAAGCGAAGGAAGCAGCAGAAGAACAAGAAGAAGACAGCGACATTACGAAGGAAGGGAACGAGACCGACTGTACGCTGTCTCAAGGTAAGATTCTTTTTAATTTGCCTACTTGATGTTTTTGTTTTTGGCCTTGCGCTTGTAATGTTGTCAGCGGCAATGGCTTGACAAAAAAACCCAAATTAGTTGAGCTGAGTTACGTGGATGATGCACGCAAAGTGCCAGGATCAATAATGTATTAAACATCAAGCGAAATATTCCGCTGTGCGAATAGAAGTTACAGTTAAAAGTTATTTCTTATTGGTTGATTCATTCAAGTTAATAATAGAAATAATAATAATTGTCAACGCTGATTTCCACGACCCATTTATGTTTTTATTTTTTGGGGCAATTTATTGTAAACATTGATTTTAGGGAAATTCGTTTGATAAATGCTTGTTCTTCCGTTTTTTTCAACAATTTGTATTACTTACTAATTATATAATAACTTTTATTGTGGAAGGGGAAGCCCTGAAAACCCAAAAAATTCTCAACTCCAACAAACCAATCTACCTTAACTAATCGAAATAATCAATCGACGGACATTTATTGTACAGTGGTTTGTTTGGGATCGTTTGGGTTTTCACTCTACGAACAGTACTAGAACTACTTTAGGCCTCGACCCCCCCCCCCCCCTTTTACCCGCCGCTCTATTAATTGTCATACAGTCTTTAAGTGATGCGAACCGTTGAAAAAAAAATTCCAGCCAATTCGCCATTCATTCCATATTCAAATGACATTAATTTGATTATTTTTTATGTTATAATGTAATATAATCATCGAGATTGCTATCAAGATTAATAATTCGATTTTGAAATATCGCCCTACAGTAGACAGCTATACGATATGATTTATTTTTTGAAAAGCATTCATACTAACGATGTTGAAGGTACTTTTTTTTACATATATCGTGTCTGTAAAATTTGTTTAAGCAAACTCTTCTTATTTCCATTGGGGGTATCGATGTGAATGCTTTTCATTCCTTGTTCCCATTGGGATCTGTTTTTTGTCGGGCACTTTGTATAAAGCAGGCGCGTATATAGAATTCGAAGAGATGACGTACATTTATTTATGTGTCGGTGTGTGTGAGGGACAGTATAGCGAGTAAGGTCCATTATTAAATACTTACGATGTAATCAAGCCACATTTTGCATCCTATATAGGTATATATATATATATATATATATATATATATATATATATATATATATATATATATATATATATATATATATGTGAAAACACATTCTATTCAGCTCGTTAGACTATCATCCACTTTCAATGTCGACTAACTTTCCTGCGTACTTTTTCCGTGCGTAATTATTTACGTCCACATAGTTAGCTCTGTGATTCGAATATGTCTTGTGAGAACGCTAATAGTCACTTTTGAGAAGCTTTTCTAATCATGTACCTATGATCGAAGCTAAAAAATAATCGTTGGTAGAGCGCTCATATGATAAAAGCAATAAATATTTTATTATTTCGCTTGCAATTATTGTCGAAAATGAAAAAATTGAAGGTCCTCTGTGAAAAAAGTTACCTCTGTTTAAAGTTTCGAATCGGGCTTTCAATTTAAGGCTCTGATAAAGTTAGCGACGCGTCGCAAAAGTTAAAAAAAAACGCTACGGCGATAATAAGTTTCGACTATTTTAATTTTTACATTTGCTGACAACGTAAGTTCAAATCGTGGTGGAACATAGAGGTCTCTTGTGTAATGCCTTCCGGCAAATCGTGAGAATTTTATTCTTCCTGGCATGCAAATATGAAATTACGTGTCGCTATCGAGTTATACTTCCGCTTAAGATGCACCAAACGATAATACACGCAGACGATCACAGAATTCACACCTGCCGCGGGCCGAGAAGCCGTATAGCAAGTGGACACTTATTCCGAGTGTGTAGGTGCAATTATCGTAATTGCACGCTAGGTTCGAACGAACGGCTGCCATTTATAGATTACGACACATTGCACGGATTTACCATTTAATTCATTCTTTTTTTTCTTCATTGTTCGTCTGTCCATACTCTTTCGGGCTTCTCGAATACCATCTCTTTCACTCTTACTGCAAACTTGTCGCTTCACTATTCCCTGTTCCGGAGATAAATCATGGCTATTTTTTGCCGCACAAAGCCAGTTTTTCCTGATGCAATAGTGTCACATTTGCACGAGGGAATAGGGAAATAGTAAGGTCGAAGGTCTACGGTCCATAAGAAATAATTAATAGAATAGGCATGGTAAATTAACAGCTGAACACGATATAAGTATAAGTAATTTGAATTCGTATGCACGATATTCATTGTCAATAATCACGCGCTTACTCAGACTAATAATAATGATAAATTGAAAATTTGTTGGCAGTTATGGACTCGCGTCGAGACGATCAACAACATTATGTAATTGATTATGTTGAACGTTTAATAACTGCCAACAGAATCCTTAGGATACGTCGTCTTGACATTTTTGCGCCTCCTTGGTGGCGGACTTTACGTGAGCAAGTATTTTTCGAGAAACGTCGAGTAGAAAAAAAAGATCAGAATCTAAACAAAACAAATAGGCCCACATTTTGAAATTTTGGAAGGGTGCAACCCGGGCTGCATCCCATACAAACTAATATTTTAATCCTGAATCTAAACGCTTTGAGTGATCGCTGATATATTTAATGGATTTTTTCAATGAATATTTTTTCACTGATTTTTTTGTTCCCCTTATTCGCCAGTACGAAAAACTTCAATCGAAATGACTTGTAAATTGCCGTACCTATCGGATTAAAGTGTATCACCTATGCTTCGTTTTTCAAAGTTAACGAGATTTCATGAAATTCTCTGTGGTGGTTTATGTTTTACAGTTGTTGCATTTTGTTGCTCGCAGCCAGTCTCCCTTCGTGTAATAGTGATTTTAAAAACCCGAGAACTTTATGAAATTGTGTACATAATATTTTAAAACTTGGAAAAAAGACATTTAGAAAAATGTCTGCATGTGTATATGTGTGTGTAAGAATTTTTCGACGCGTCTTCTATACTTTTGGAGATACGCCTGGCACACTAAACTTCTATACTCTTCTAAACTTCTATACTTTTGGAGATACGCCTGGCACACTAATACGACATGCTAGAAGGTTATATATCCTCAATTCATTTTATGAGAATTGGTGAACCACTTTAGCTTTGAAGGCGGCTTTAATTCGATTTTTTAAATATTTCACGTCTTAACTCTCGCCATGATTATATATCGGGTTAAATGTTGATACCGAACTATAGTATCATACACCATTTTTTTCACTTAACTTGGCAAGGTGGACATCTTAAGAGAATTGACTTGACCATTAACAACCTGAAATTTCAAGTCATCGGGAGGAAAAATGTGTATCGGAATGTTAAATCAATTGTATACGGTATTGAATTTCGTATTAAATTTTGCGAAATTCAGTGAATTTTTTTTAGTTTTTGAGAGAGCAGTCCCAAATTTCAAGGTGTGGAGCCACTGGGATAACAAAGAAGTGAAAAGCCCCTAATTATTTTTCAAAGAAGATGACATCTTTGTATACTGTTTAAATAATTTATTCTGAAAAAAGAAGATTCTTTAAAACAAGGTACGACGATTGACGTTAAGAATGAAGACGTTTCCTGACATCAGCTAAATTCGATCACGATTATAATGTTTTTCAATTTTTTTTTGTGGATAAATTAATCTTTTTAGTGTGTAATTATATACTATACATACACATGAGTTGGTCTTACTAATTCAAATGTATTTCCTCTCTGCATTTATACAATTTTGAAGTAAACAGATAAATAGATAAACAGCATATACTGGCCGATGTAAGCGTCTGGCGCTAAGACTCAAAATTTCATAGACGTTTTTTAGCAGTTGTAAATAATAATATGAGTAAACGAATATTTTTTTCGGATACGCCGTCGAATTTGAAGAGATGAAGGGTTAGCTTAATCCACATGATATTTACAAGATTATAATCCATGGAATTAATTCTTTTACTATAGAAAATTCGTCATATTTGGTGTTTTTCATTATTAAAAAAAAAAACGCTTTGAAATTATTAAAAAGCTTATTAAAAACGCTTATTAAAAAGGAGCGCTCCATGAAAGTGTGACACGTTTTTTTTCGTTGTGAGATCTCTGAAGTGATTTTTTTTACTATGTGTTGCATGCCATTCGTCGTTGCATACTCCAGCGCCAGCCCCCCCCCCCTTCCCCAAATAATAATCTTTTTTTGGCAGCGCAGGACCGATTTTGGTGATCTATATCGGGTCACAATTATCCGCCAAGACTCGGTCGATAATCGGGCCAAGCTTGAGTGCCAATGATGGCAATCTTGACGGGGACTTATTGTTAGCCGATTCTCGAATGAACTCCTACGCGATGCTCGGCCGATTCTCATAAGCCATTCTAGGGCCAACATTGATTGCGAATATCGGGCCGCTCTTATCATCCGAGGCACGGTCGATGATCGGGCCAAGCTCGAGTGCCAATGTTGGCAAGCTCGGCATCGAGCATCGGCCAATCGTTGGCCACTGCCGATCACCTTACATGGGTATTGACACCGCAATTATAATATGGTTAACGCAACTATAAGCGAAAAGTATATCCAAACATACGATTTGGGTAGCGTGTGATGACTATGTATTCCCGTAATAATTATTAACTATTGTAAAAAGCTTGACAATATAGATATAGTTGATTTAGTGCTATGGCCAAATCGGTTCAAAAATACTCATGTGGTATACTGTACGTTACGTTTTGTTCAGGTCAAACTTCTATTCTTTTATTCAAGTTTGTACTATTCATGTGGCCGCCATTAACGATTGTCGAGTACAATTTTTCAGAAGACGTTATGAGAAGTGACTATTAAAAGAAAAAAATTGGTAATATTTATTTATAGCAATGACGTAAATCATTTGCAGTTGGAGCAACCTCGGATTAGTAGCTTTAAGACGGGATATACATTCACAAGGATTTCTTTTTTTTCTCTAAACGATAGAACTATATATGTAGAATATTTTTCCAAAGTTTCAAAGCGAAATTCGAAAAACTTCAAACGTTACAGCCCATCAATGATGTGCCTCACCGCTTGGATTCGGAGCAGGAGTGAACTTCAAACGCGTTTTTCTCAAAACTGCATTATCGAAATTGGCGTGCAGGATAACTCCAAAAATATTAAGCCGATTGAGTTGAAACTTGGTAGAAATATTGATAATATTGGTACCTTCTATTTGACGAAAATGGTTTTTGACAAACTTGAAAAAAAACTACTTTTTTAATCCACATTTTACAGAAATGTTTATTTTTTTGTAAATGCGTGCCATTTTCTCAAATTTGCATTTTCTTCATTTTAATTACCGTCGCATACAAACTATATATGTTCTAATTGAAAAAATGTTTGAACTTTTTTACAAATCAAAGTCTACGGGAAGCTGGACTGCACGCCAATTCGCAACTCCCGCGGCGACCTTGCTGTAACACTCTGCCAAAGCTCCGCCATTTTGATGATGAATTAATTAAAAAAAATTGTTTCGTATACTTAAATATACTATTAAAGTATACCTAAAGTTTGATAATTGTAGAATAATTATTTCTTAGTTTAAAAAATCCCTCAATATTGCTTATTTTTCTCCTGTCTAAATGTATATCCCGCCTGAAGGACTACGCGTGTCTCACAAACGGTTACATGGTTTGCCCGTTGCATTGCGAAAAGAGGATATCAGTTCAACACTTCTTCTTTTAGTTCACCTTTTGTTCTTGTAAAACACAAACTACTATGCATATAGCAGGTAGCGTCATATAGTATGGTACAAATTACTATGATATGGTACAAAATCATTACGATGCGCCAAAAATCCATCTAAGCAGTGACTCAAATTATGAAACAAAGATCTGTTCAAAATTTCACCTAACTCAGAGGTAACAGCAATACGAAAGTACAGCAAAAAATACTTTTGTCTGTTATGCTACATCTATGATCGAGATGCCACGAGCCGTCGATGGAGTATAGTGGTAGCGTGCGTACTATAGGTAGAAGGTAGGCAGGTAGGGAGCTTGTAGGTTCGATTCCATGCATAGGCGAAATATTTTCTTCGAATTAAATCATTACAGGACGTCAAGGAATAACAAACTTTTTACATCAAAACATCATGAAGGTAGAATTCTCCGTTGCGCATTTTTTGTCCTTTGGATTCATAAAATATTCGATGCATTTAGTAGACGGTATTGAGGTCTTCAACCAACACGCATGCAGTGTATAGAAAATAATCTCATGACACACCAAATATGCATAAGGCAGGTCCTATCTTATAATATGGTACAAATTACTATAAACATCGTAGCAAATGATAGGCAACATTTTTTATCAATGTGTATATATTTTAGTCCTGTTCACTACTAGGATCTTGGGGAAGTAATTTTTTGATAGCGTTACGGAATATCCACGTTACAAAACCTGGTATATTATATAACATTGAACAAGCAACGGATGCTTGTAAGATTGGTGGTTGCGGTTGTCAAAATCTGTGCATAATTTATGCCACAACTAAAATATCAATAAGCAGTACTTTACTATTAGCAGTAACTACAGCTATAAAATATTCTTGTCCCATCAGGTAAATATAAAATATAGTTAAAATATGGTTGAAAAGATCATACGTTTCGCTCAGGGAGCGTTATAAGTCGGAGTTGAGTTTTGATACAATCGTTGATACGATTTGGCCTCAAGGAAGACTGCATTTTTAGAAAGCAGATTTATACGCTACAACTTTTTTTAAATTCCTGCAGTCAGCCTAAATTTCCGTGCACACAAAATGATTATGGGCGTTTCATCTTCGGCATAGCGATGATTAGCAAGGTTTCACATCGCATTATTAAAATGCAGTTTTGGAAAAAAACGATCGCGCAAATTAGAAACTGCACTCAGAAAAAAGATTTATTAAAGACAAAGAAGTTTGTTTCCCGGCGAATAAATTTTCTTATTCGTATGTCGGCCTATTACGATTTTATTAACAGCTAAGAAATTTTTTTATTCAAGTTTATGTTTAAGATTTACTAAAAAAAATTCTTAACATCTAATAGGATTATTCATAATCCCCCAGCTGGTTTTTTTTTCGAGGAACTGTGTCATTTCGTCCGTCATTACTTTCTCACTTGACCGTTTTTTTTCTCACTTTATATTCTTACTTACACTTAAATCATTCCTCACTTTCGAGTTTTTTACTTCGAAAACGCAACACTGACACTTGTGCCAAAAGCATTGGCATAGAAAGAAGCTACATGGTAAGCGTATGCGTGAGCTACATCTGACGAGCGGCCTGCTGTCGGGCCCGTCGCGTTGAAGGGCAAAGTGTGCATGCGCGCATCAGTATCATAGTCGTGAAATAAGAGGTTTTCGTGATTGGAAAGTAGTATTTATTTGATTCGAGGAAATATTTATTTATATTTTCTATTTTAAATATGGCTTTTAATTGATGTGAAAAATCGGCATGTAAAAAAACATATTTAATGACGCCGTATAAATGCTGTAGTTACAATCACATAAAAACTGTCTTCATACGAGTAAACATTTATTAATTTCTAATAAATTATGTTCCAATGTGCCAATTTATTAGACCATAATAAATCTTTTTTCTGAGTGTGTCGCCTTGCTCCATTATTTCATTCTGCTCAAAAACCTTCCTCTATCAGAAAACCAACGTTGAAAAACCGCCATGCTCATCGCGTCTTTCATCATCGCTATGTTTGGCCTGCATTGCAGTGAGGATAAGCAAAATGTTCTACTCCGAATAACTTTAATGCGCGTCGATTCTGAATCCCTCAGCACATCAGTTCCGTGATTGATAGTGGTGTTTACAAACGCGGTGTAGTATTCTGCTCGTTCGCCTTCTCTCATACCCCACTCAAATGAACTAAATTAATTGTCTCGATTCACTGACAACTTAACCGAACTGAATATACGAGTCGACAACGATATCAGACTACACTTGGGGACGCGGCTCATTCAGCGTTTTCCTTTGCTCGGATAACAACTCGATTCTGCATCACAGGTATTGACAGAATTTTGGTCCCAGTGGAAGATAAATGCTTTCATGGCGAATCAGCCGCAGATTAGGAGTCAAAGGGTTGGATTTTCTCCCGTTCCGTCGGGAAATAGAGAAAACGGATGCTGCGTCATACGAGAACACGTGGGTTCTCGTATGACGCAGCATCAATCAATGGATGTATCGATAGAATAAGTGAAGGCATACCAAAGGGTTTTCGCTTCCGACTCTGCATAGACGTGTATCGAATCGTGACTGTTACTAGCACATATTTCTCGCATTGTCATGCAGAAAATGTATTTGTCGCGCATCACTCATCTATTGTGACACTGAATGATATTTGTCACGATTTCGGGTAATCTACGATGAAAGGTGCACCGCATATTTTTTGTCGTCCGATAAATCTTGGGATTACAATAGTACGACCACTTACTCGATTGTCAGATCACAGCTGAATCTTTTTTGCATGCTACATAATGCACCCAATGCACATAGTGTGACGGTTTAAAAACTCAAACAAAATGGGAAAAATTATTTAGTAGATCAACAAACATTCTGCCAAAAAATGTATTTGACTTGAATGAGTAATTTCTCCGAAGTTAGCTCTCGACGAAAAGTTTATCCGGAATTTCAGCTATACTGCAAGTCCAATCGATTATTTTATCGATGTTAGATCGAGATCTTGTTGGATTTTTATTATTTTACATGATATTAGATCCGATTAATATTATATCGAGATCCCATTGGATTTTGAGTCCCATTAATATTAGAAGAGGCACATGAATATATGCTCCGAATGAAAAGACGTCTGACGTACCGCGTTCAGTTGATGCGAACCAATAATTTTTCTCGATGCAAGCAAGTGAAGCCTGATGTAATTATATTTGTTTTTTGACGTTCATTTTCATTCGAAAATTAAAATATTCAGATAGGCATAGACATTTATATAATCGAAAGATCAATTGGTAGTGCATTGAATGACTAAAAATGACTTAGTTCCATAACATGTGTAGTTTCGAAGAATAAAATGTTCAAGTTGAACCTTTATTCACTTAGTAATATACGTGACGATTCGTAAACACTAGTTTATAAGGTTTTGGGGACTAAAATAATATTTTAAGATTTTAATTTAAAAATTCGCTTCAGACGTACGAAAAAACGACGTCGCTTCAGAGATAGTCAGTCGCGCCAATGGCAGACACTGTCGATGTTGTCAAGACTATTGGCTAACTATTAATCGGACTAACTATTAATATCATTTGTCAGTTGAAAAATATTTTTCCACAATATGATGAGTTGGAAATTGGGGAATAATGATTTATTTTGATGTGATGTTTTATTCTCAAGAGGTTGGCATCCTGCCGAAATGCCATTGTTTTTTTCATTCCCACTCTCGCAGCCAAGGAACGGTCCCGAAATTCCATTAACTCTAACAAAAGTCGCGGAAAGAATAAATCGCGATTCAGTAGCTTCAAGGTATTCCTTTCACGAACCCAAATATTTTACACTTAACTGATTTTCGTCTATAATGAAGTAAAAATACATCCCAGTATACTGGTAAAATTTCAAGCCAAGTCACCGAACCTTTAACGAAAAATTACGGCCCTAAAAATCGTCTCATTTATACGGCGCTTTATGGACATGTCACGCTGGCCACATTTTTATCTAATAAATTATACACTAAATAACTGTAGATGCCTGATATAAGCTGCTCACAGGTGTAAAAAAGTCTATAGATTCCGTAACGACAATAAAAACAAAGGGTCACCGAACGTTTAAAGAAAATATTAATGTTAAAACTTGGAAAAATGTGACTAACAGTAGAGTTTTCGTAGCCGTGACGTTACAAATAAATGTGAAAATGTCTCAATCCACTAAATTTGCGCGAAATTTTTGATTCTAGTTTATCGTTGTGTATAATATTCTATTGTAACTTATTTTGTTATTAAGCGCAATTGTAATTTACCGACGATTCAGAAGGCCCTGCTTATGCCCCCACAAAATACGGCCCTCCGCGAAAGGAATACCTTAAACGAGAATGACCTATTTTTGGCGTTGCCCCTCCGAATGGGGATTGCTGAAATGCGTGGACGATAAGTATTTTGCAAAATTTCATTTCTATAATTTGGGTCGGCTATTCGAATAAAGAAACGCCCACGAAGCGATAGGGGTACGCGTGGATATACATTTTTCCGACCACAAAAGAGATGGAGTCCGATGATTCGGGTTCCACACGACTGCAAAGAGAGGCAAATGGAAAGAAAGTAGGTATATACGACGTTACTAGCTGCTGACAATCGTTGCATTCTCACGCGGCTATAATTTATTCGTCTCCGCGGCGAGTGTGCAAGAAATCGATGTCGCAAGTATTGCGCGCGGTGCGGCAGCAATAGCGCGCTGATGATGGTGTTACTCATACCGCACGACCGTCAGCCAAGGAATAAAGCGCTTGCTTTTGTGCCCGACTTCTGCGTTCTCACATAATCTCGTCTATTGCACGTTTTCTGCGCCCGAGGCGCGAATCCATAAAGCATTATATATACATGTACCTACATACGCGCGAGGCATTATTATTGCTCGGTTGGTGCTCCCTTTCTCATAGATTAACCCAAACAAATCGAATCGAACCTAAACAAACTCGAATGAGCCCAAATGTTTCGTTTTATCCTCTACCCATAACGATAGAATTTCCGCATTTTGCCGGGTGCTGCAGCGTTCGCACGGGCTCCTGTCTAAGCGCAACGTGGCTGGTGATAAATAAATAACTGTTTTTTTAACTCACTTTTTATCCCGCCTTCGGGCTTTACGTCTATTATAGGATGGAGCCCGGGTCAGTGGCCAAACCCTCTCGATTCCGTTTAGATATTGAACTGCTGCGCCGCGTTTTCCATAGGCACGAGAAAAAAACCCCCGGGAAACCGAGGTAGGGGCATCGAGTTCGGATCGCGATACATCCGAAGAAAAGGTAGAACGCGCTCAAAAAGTACCCCCTATTTTCTTGCCATTTACGATATACTATCTAATTATAAGTGAAAGCTATTGGTGCTGTTAATGTGTCTAATTTTTCGTTTTGACTGGAACTTAAGGGGAGATATACAACTAGATAGCCGAGGTCGAGGATTTTGGAAGCTATGAACATTCCGTCGACCGTAGAAGACCTACACTATGGGCCTGGTATCGATGATTCCATGTAAGTTGACGAATTTCATGATTTATTCAGTCCCAAATTTTCAAACGCGTTTTTCTCAAAACCACGTTTTTCAAATCGTTACCCAAAATTTCTCGAAAACCAATGAACCGATTGCCCTGAGGTTTTTTGTGGTTATTCTATACACCATTATCTAGTACTTGTCATAGGATTTTTTTTCCGTTACTTAATTTTTGTTTTATAGGCAAAATGATAACTAATTTTTGGCCCAAAAATCCCTATTTATGTTCAACCGTCCGCCATTTTGTCATAAATCGATATTTTCAAAATCGGCTATGACAAGTACTAGATTATAGTATCTAATTTAATAATCTTTTTGGTTTTTTTTAGATGATTTTTGAAGAAACGCTGGTGGGTACCGTATACGCAGATTTTTTTACGACGCTCCAAGGATCATACAATATCCTTGTATATTTTTGATATTTTTAAATGAAGAAAATTAAACATATTTTTGAACGTATATACTTTTAGATAATTAAAGCCCCAATTCGAAATTCCAAATAGTTTTCCTTGAAAAAATGTACAAAAATGACCTTTTTTCCGGCTCATAGGTGTATATCTCCCGTTAAAGTGAACAGATTGTTGACAGACGCATATTGAGTGCACATTAAGGAGTTTCGGGACACTTGACGATACGTTACCATTTGATTCAAATTTATACAGTAAATAGTTTGTCTTTACCAAATGCACCCTCCAAATTTTAATTCGATCGTCTACGCCGTTTCTATAAGATTTACAATTGAAGAAACACTTTTCAACATAGGAAGATGCCTACACTCATCACTGGACAGCAGTTATACGCACGAAATAGTGTGAAAAAATATTGCAAGCTTTATGGAAAACTGCCAAATCGCTCAGTACATTACGGCAATTTTGTTTCCGTTTAGTAGGACAATTAGGCATCTCCGTATATCCTCCGTTAAATAGTGTGCCATCAATTGTAAATGTTATGGAAACGGTGTAGACGATCGATTCAAAGTTTGAAGGGTACATTCAGTATATGAGAAAGAATTTATTGTATGCATTTGAATCAAGTGGTTACATATCGTTAATTGTCTCGAACCTCCTTGACAAAAAAATATTCATAAGCTTCTGGAATATTGTTCCCCAATCGTAACGGACTTATCAGACATTGTATTAGTAACAAACAAGAAAGTTGACAGAGTATATACGACAGTGCGGGATTGTCACACTGCTAAAAAATATTTAGTGAAATAAACCTAATGCGGTTATTTGATCTTTTTTTCAATTCGAATTAACGATAATGTCCCGAACATCGACGCTTTTGAAAAATTCAATACTACTGTACCAGAGTTTTAGTTCAAATATAGCTATTCATTGAAAACAATATCTATTTAACTGACACTGATCAGTGATAAAAATGTATATGCTTCTTATGATTTTGGCATTTGATATTCTTTACTGTACAACATGTTTAGCATTTTAACCGTTTTTTAATCAATTAAACGTTTTAATTCTCATCAATCTCCCTACTTTTGGGCGACTATATTTTAGTGATTTTGAGTTGTGTCTCCATCGGAAACTCGGAAAATCCCTTCGCGCTGGGCGGTCATCTATTCACGTACTGGTCCGATACAGACCATCGCGACTTAAGACCACGTGTCACATGTTATTTAGAATAACTTTTCTTCCAAACGGAACCACCGATTGGAATGAATTTTGTTGTGTGCATGCAGGACCCAAGCTCCGAGGGGATCGTTCTCGTCATTTTCCAAAATTTCTTTCACCTGTTTTCATGAATAAAAGGCGGAGAAAAGTCACTTTGAAATTTTTTACATAAATGTAGCAGAAATGTACTAACGAAGCTCAAAATATTACCTACGGTCATGAAAATTTAGTTCATCTGTTTTCTCACTGGCGTCGCGCAGCTCGCATAGTTCCAGAACAATTGTTTTCTGACAGATCGGCGACCGCAGCGTTCGGTTTAAGGTTTTTGCTAAATCATTTTTGAAGGGTGGGGGGAGAAACAAAGTTCCAATGCTGATACATTGTGTGAAGTCATCAGTACCAGCTTATTGTAGCAAAATATTAAGAACGTGTGCGACTGAATATCGCGAAACTTTTCAAATGTACGGTAGATAATGGTAATTACTATTTACATATGCGGTAATTTGAAGGAGTTAGGATTATGCGAAAATTAAATGTTGCTGTCTAAAAATCCTATTAAAATAGACACCAGCTTTGGAAACGTCGCACGGTTCTGTCGTAATTCGAGACTGTTAGGTTAACTGCAGTGACTGTCACAGCTGTGTTACACGTTTCGTGCCGGTCGGCGTTTTCAGAAGTTATGTCAGGGCAAAAGGAGGCAACAAATGATTCACAATAAATAAACGTATAAGTTCCCCAAAGTCGCATTTTACTTCAACGTATTTGAATTCGGCGCGCTAGGTTTTCGATTGGTTCTGCTATTCTCATAGTTCTGACGTTGCCACATTGTGAAACATACTCCTCAAAAAGCCTCACCTTTTCGTAAACTGGTCGCATAGTTTTCATACATTTTCATTAATCAGAACGGTAACCTGTCTAATTTTTTCGACAATATTGTTCTGCACACTATCCTGCACGCAATATTCGTTTTTTGCATCACTTTCTTCATAAATGCGGAATATATACGCGAGGAAGTGAAATGGTAACGACGCTGCCCCGTACAAACAATGCGATCAAGTGGAGATTGATGTAAACTTAAAAATATAATATTTGATAAACGAGTGCGGAAACCTCCGTTCTCCTTTTGCCAGTATATTCAGAAAATATACCATAACGATTAGTCAAATTTTCATTGATATCTATTTACCCAATATTTTGAAGCAACAACCTTCAATTAAAAGTCGCAATTGTGTGTGCCGCTATTTCACTGTCAAGGTTTTACGGATAGTTTCGGATACAAGTATTTCCCTTTGAAAAGTTCTCCAACGCAGTACCAGTGTGAACACGTCGTATAAGGGAATGCAGGAAGGATTCACAGCCCTAAGTTTGATCGCTGAAGGAAACAGATTAGTAACCTAAAAATAAGTTTTCAAATGTTTTGCATGCCTAAGTAGTAATATTACAAAAAGTTTAAATTTGCGATCTAGCGCTTTACTATTTCTGTGCCAAGATTTCATAGGTAGTGTCGCGTTCGAGTCTTTCCTGTACGACAGTTCCTCAATGCAGTAGCAGTGTGAATGTTACTTGTCGGAGAAGGGTTTCGTGGAATTAAATCTGATATTGACGGGCGTTATGAGTTTTTAAATGTTTTGCATGTCCGAGTAGTAATAATACATAAAATTCAAATTCGTGATCGTGTGCTCTACTCTTTCTTTTTCAAAATGTTATGCATACTGTCGCGTATGAATACTTCCGGTACATAATAGCGGTGTGAATGTAACTTGTCGAAGAAGGGGTTCAGGGAATCAAATCCAGCGTCCACTGTCATCGCTGAGGAAATGGGAAGAATAACCTGCGAATGGGTTCTGCAAATGTTCGACACAGTGATAGGGTGAATATTCCTTATTGTCGAAAGAATTTGAGGAAATATTTGCAGCGGTAACTCTGATCGCTGAGGGAAACTGCAAATATTTTTTTAAATATTTTGCATGCTGGCGTAGTAATAATAATACATAAAATTTAGATTCTTGATCGTGTGCTCTATTCTTCCTGTTCCGAAATTTTATGCATAACGTCGCGTATGAATATTTTCTGTACAACAGCTCTTAACGTAATAACGGTATGAATTTTACTTGTCGAAGAAGGAATTCGGGTAATTAAATCCCGCGTTGATTGAGGAAGTGGTAAGTCACTGAGAAAGTGGGAAGAATAACCTGTGAGTGGGTTTTGCAAATGTTCAACACAATGATAATGTGAATATTTCTTGTCGCCGAAAGAATTTGAGGAAATATTCGCGGCACTAACTATGTTTTCTGAGGGGAACTGATCTGTAACCTGCAAATAAGTTTTTAAATGTTTTGCATGCCAGAGTAGTAATAATAAAAAAGATTTAGATTCGTGATCGTGTGCTCTACTCTTTCGGGTTATCTGACCTACCGTCTGCCTTTCGAATATCGAATTATCGGGCCACGTTTTTTCTGTTCCCTAGCCGTCGATCGGGTTATTTCGCCGTTATTCTGTAGAACGAGACTCTAGCGATCTCCATAGTTAGAGAATTTGATTCACGGAGAATCTGCCGAGGATAAATCCCGACCGAGAAGAAAATACCGAATGTATTTGTTTGAACCATAGGCATTAGTTGTAAAATTTCACCGCCCTTTCGCAAAGAGAGTCTGGCGATCTCCATTGCTAGAAAATTCTAGCCCTGGAAAACCTGCCGAAGATAAACACCGGCAGCGAGAAAGAATACCGAACGTGCCTATTTATTGAAACAATAGGCATTATTTGCAAACTTTGCCACTCTTTCGCAACGTGATTCTCCGGCGAGCGCGTTCGCTTGAGAATTTGGCCGAAATCGAATTCATCGACGATAAGCGACATCAAGAATATAAATCATGTTCGAGCTTATTTGTTCAAATAAATTAAAGAAGGATGGTAAAATGTCACGGCCCTTCCACAGGGCGAGTTTCCCGCAAGCCATTTGCTAGAAAGTTCGACCGATTTCCGAGTTCCACCGGTGACCTTCGACGAAAAATAAAATCGCGTCGAGCTCATTTGTTTAAAGAATTCATGATCGCAAAATTCCACCCCTCTTCTATAGAGCGAGACTCTAGCGATTTCCATTGCTATATAATTCGACCCGCGAAGAACCTGCCGAAGATAAATCCCGCAGAGAGAAAAATGTCAAAAGTGTTTGTTCAAACAATAGGCATTGCTTGTAAAGTTTTACCACTTTTTTGCAAAGTGAGTCTCTCTGGCGATCTCGTTCGCTCGACAATTTGACCGAGACTGAATTTATCGACGATAAGCTGCATCGAGAATATAAATCGTGCTCGCGCTTATTTATTTAAATTAATTAAACAAGGATGGTGAAGTGTCACGAGCCATCCGCAGGACAAGTCTCTGGTAACCCCATTTGCTAGAAAATTCAACCGTTATCAAAAATCCGCCTATGACGGTCGTCGAAAAATGAAATCAGGTCGAGCTCATTTATTTGAACAATTCGCGCTCGCAAGATTTCACCGCGCTTCCGTAGAGCGAGACTAGCAATTTTCATTGGTCGAGAATTCGACTCGCGGGAAATCTGCCGATGATAAATCCCAGCAGAGAAAAAAATGCCAAACGTATTTGTTTAAACAACGGGCATGGCTTGTAAAATTTTACCACTCTTTCGCAAAGTGAGTCTCGGGCGATCGCGTTCTTTCGAGAATTTTCCCGAAATTGAATTTATCGACGATAACCCAGGTAGCAATTTCAAAATAGTTGTCTATTAGTTGTCCAAATGGGTACCAAATGTCCGCTGGGAAGTTACCTATAAGTTATCAGGTGTCCAGCAGTTATCTTATTGGATGGTTGTTGACTTTAAGATAACTTCCGGGCGGACATTTGGCACCCTTTTAGCCGACTTTTGGACAACTTTTTGAAAATTGCTTCTTGGGAAGCTGCACCAATGTTTCACCGCTCTTCTGCAGAGCGAGCGCATGCAACGAAGCGTGCTATGGTTGCTAAATATAGTTGTGTGCATCGTTCGATACACACATATCATTGTAGTATGTGTTTTCGTCACGACCCCACCGCGTGCGAGAAGGTTACTTCTTTCTGCACACGGCCGGCGTAGCGAATACACACACACACACACACACACACACACGCGCGCGCGCAGCAATCGTCGCCTATCGGGACTCGACAACGGTCTTACATACAGGTCTGGAAACGAAGCTAGATTTTAATGATGTCGTGAGGCACCGTTAAGCAATCCACCTTTTTTCCTGCTCGCCGCCACTTGCGTCGCTGCTATCGGAGGATGTCTCCCACCCACGGTCTTCTATGCTCTGACCCTTCCCCCGTTGGTAGTTATTATTTGCCGTGTTGTCATGTGAAAGATAACTTTGGTCCGCATATTATCTTTCGCTCTTAATATCGTGTTAACGAGAATTCCATTCAGTTACACAAGAGTTTGGATAATATTATTGCAGATAAGGAAGGTGATTTGGTGTTTCAGTGTCTGCGAAATAAACGCCGATAATACGTATACAAAAAGAAAGTGACGAATAGATGTAAGGAAATATGGAATTAAAAACGTGTTTAACGTATCTCAATTAATGAACACTTTTATTAGCTAAATATTTAAAGAACTTGTGCAAGAATCTAACCCTGAAGCTTGGAGTGAGAAAACCTGACGACATTTAGCCAAATTGCGATTTGAGCATTTGGAATAAAAATCGTTTATATTCATCTCAGCTGCTTGCTTCTACGGAATTCTTATGTGACACGCAGGTGACCTCAATTACGATGGTGTCTAGGAATCATTTTGGTTCTCAGTAAGCTTATTATTTGTTCATTTGTTTTTTTTTCTATTCGTATCCCTATCAAATATATGATAAACTGGGTCGGGGATATGACCCACGGCGCATGCGCCTCGATCAGGAGGGTGAGAGGCAGACAGAAGCTATTCTGTCCTTGTTGCATATCCTTCAATAGAAATGCCACGTAGTGGCGAGAAATGTAAAGAAAAGCGGATCGTATACGCGTGCCTACCATTAGTCCAGTAAAAGAGACGAAAACCCAGCACTTTTTAGCGTAGAATATGAATTTTTGGCTGAAGGTAGATGGTTGCATACTGAAAGTAACCCCTATCAAATTTCGCCCACACCTCGCCCCAACCCTAAGAAATAAGGGTTGAAAACTTAAGAATCGCAGTATCTCCACAATTAATAGCCCGACGAAAAAAGTTTCAAACCAAAGTTGTTTGGAACAATGAAATTCGTATTATCTGTAAGTAATGAAGTTATCGGACGTCCAACCCCCTATCTGTGAAAACAGCGGTACAAAAACGATTCGAAAATTCGGGGTTGATGCGTGTGCAAGCGAAGTAGACATATCGCTGCTTCGTTGCTGGGTCAGTGGTGCTCTCGTGTTTTTATGCCGCTATTTTCAAAGATAGGGTATTGGACGTCAGAAAGCTCTATACGTATTTTAATATTCGAAATAACTTTTGTTTAAAACATTTTTCATTCGGGCTATTAATTATCGAGATACGGCGTTTTTTAAGTTTTCAACCCCTATTTTTAGGATTGGAGCGAGTTGAGGGGCAACTTTTTATTGGGGTTACTTTTTAAATGCAACCATCTACCGTTAGTCAAAAATTCATATTCTACGCTAAAAAGTGCTGGGTTTTTGTCTCTTTTACTGGACGACATATTGTGGTCGTTTCCAGAGCTGTATGTAAGACCATGGACTTGAGTTTTCGACATAGTACAAGACGTCGAGGCCCTATAGAAAACGAGCGCTGCTCCATCCCGCGGTAGTAAGCGGCGGCTCGTAGCGAAAAACTGTGAGCTCTGCACTACCGCCGTGACGAGACGTCGCGACGAAATTTTCTGGCGTGTGGCACATAGCCTTAAGGCGTTTCGAGAACATTCCTTGGGTGCGAAAGTGAGGATGGAAATACACTGAGATTTTGGCAGGATGCCAACCCCTTGAGAAATAAAATTTCATGCAACAATAAATTATTATTGGGCAATTTTCAAAGTATAATATTGTTGAAAACTGTTTCTCAGCCGAGAAATGATATTTATAGTTATAATTTTTGTAATTAAATATAAATAAATTGAAAAAATAAATAAATACCGATAGGCTTGGCAGCAGCGATAGTTTCTGCCTCTGGCGCGACTGACTATCGCTAAAACCTTATCAGCTGTAATACTATGTACGTTTTAAACACCATTATGGATTTTGAAATACCCGCTTGTTGATTCATGATTGTGTACACACAATACAAAATTGTTACAGTGCAATTATGAGCCACACTGTTATCAAGTGTGGCTTCCAGAATATTTCTTTCGCCGAAAATCTGTATCTAAAGGTAAGCAAATACACGAAATATGATATATTCACTCATATTCATTGTAATTTCTACTACGTATTTATTTTTAGGATTATCGTATCACTAATAACACGATGATCAATTGATTAAAAAATGTATAGGGCATCAACAATTTCAAAGCCACCACGTTCAGGTCATTAAAATCCATGATACAGCTAGTGGAGAACGGATTGTCGGTGGAAAAGTTAATACCACACACTCGAGTGAATAATCCACCGTCTCGTGTAGAAATTTGAACCGGGTAAAAGTATTGCCCCTGATCTGCCTTCTCTAGATAATATCAGGCTC
The DNA here is from genome assembly GCA_944452715.1 of Ophion slaviceki. Classification (NCBI taxonomy): domain Eukaryota; kingdom Metazoa; phylum Arthropoda; class Insecta; order Hymenoptera; family Ichneumonidae; genus Ophion; species Ophion slaviceki. Next base: position 43,546,326 of record OX101788.1, on the reverse strand, counting down.
TGGTCGGGCCTTCCACCCTGGAATAGGTTCGCAATGTAACGGGTCTAAGGCTAGGTCCCGAGCCGCCGTTCCCTTTCTGGGGAACTGTTGAGGAACCGGCCGGAGAACAAGCGATAAATGACCAGGAAAGTTGTTGGGAATAGAACGGGAAGATAACCGGGAACAAACGAGGAAATTAAAAATGACGTTTCAGCGATTTTGAAATGCTTGATAAGGTACAATCGGGAGTTTATTCAATTTAGTATTTCGACAACATATTGTTGTCAATAAAAGTCATAAAGTGCAAAGGGTCTTTTCACAAGTATCGCAAAATTATAAACGTAGGTGCACGCTGTAAGCGTAGCACTTCTGTACGTGGTACAACTCACAGGACGAACTTTTATCCTCGTATGATGGTACCTTGCTTACGCGAAGCGCTTCGGTTGTAGCCACCTGGCGGATTGTTGGCGGAATACATTCGATGCAGAACCGGTCTTCCCGGTCAGAACATTGATATTTCCCCGCTTGGCGACCAGGCGTCCAAAAACCATGAATAACCTGCTTTACTTTTTGCCTCATAAAATAATTTGGCTATTCTATATGCTCAAATAATTAGTTATCGTAATGCCGGTATTTATGATAAGCATTGTTATCCTCGTCGATTATCATTATTATGCTTGCAATGATGAATAGAATTACAACAGATGTATTAGTTTCATCCCAATCAATTATCAATGTCTTTGATGAGGTGAAAAGCAAAGTAGCTTTTCTTTAGTTCTTAAAGACTGGCTCCAATTTTCAGAACATGTCACTGTTCTGGTCGAATAGGCATTACGTGAAGATGTAATTGCTCGCAACGTATCCCGGCCAGAAGATTGTAATTTCCAAACATGGAGGTTAAGCAGTAAAAAACGATTTTGCGATCTTCCCGGTTTGTCCCATGGGAGGGCCTGGTCAGGTAAATCAGACAAGGCAGGTCTGGTCAGGGCCGAACAGAAAGTAGGGAATGCCCAGTCACATTTCTGCACGGGTACGACGAAAACGTAGAGGCATGCATTAGTTATGAGATCAATAATAGTTAAGTAATAACGTTTGAACCATACATGTAAAACAGAAATAGAAAACGAAGATGTATCTTATTATCAAAGAAAAATGAATTATGAAAGAATAAGTATATTGGTCCTTGAAATTAGATTTAGTAAACCGCATTTTTTATTTCAGTATATAACAGCATTAACAAATGACAGATTTTCCTTCATTATTAAGGATAAGTATGGAATGTTAAATGAATAACATATTATTGGTGAATACTATTCCATCGTTATGAATGAGCACGAGATGTTAAATTAATAAAATTTATATCATAGATGAAAAACAATGAAATAACAAATAATTTACACGTGATGCTCTAAAAATGCCAATGCAAGATTTAAAATCCGAGGGTGTGATCTTCGAGGTCACACGCTCGGCCAGCAACTTAGTTGGTCACATGGGGTCGGTGTGACCCCAGTCATGTTTAAACGATTGTCACATTGATTCTATTATTCCGAATGACTTATAAAAATCCAGGGTCGTAGTTTGAACGTTCTAGAATGTAGCATTCTCAGTATAAGATTGTAATCGACATTTAAAATGGCGGAAAAAATCAGGAAGGGATTGCGTGAGTAAGTTCATGAAATCACAACTCGTGCAATGTTCAATAAAAAAAATTAGCGTGATTCTCTTGAAATATGATCGTTTCTGGAAAAAATAACTCTATAGTGGACGTTTCAAAAAAGGTATTTATTTGGACATATGAAGAGAGTCTATTTCGCAGTAAAAAAAAGAATGGTAATCGTGAAAAATGAGCAATTTCTTTGCAACAGCAGCTCGAAAAATTATGAGATCATAGTGCAAACACCATATATATGATATGTATTAACAAATACAAAATATTTAAAAATCGTAAATAAATCAAGTTTCGCCCCCACAGTTGACACAGATGAAAACTCTGTGCTTGTCGGATATTCTAAATAGTTTTATGGTTTTCCAGGTAGTACTGTAATGAGTTTTTAATTACGTCGATGGACGTCGCAAAGAATTCACATTTCGGAGTTATTCATATAAACCTGATAACATTTTTTTTACCGTTCTCATATCCATACGTACATTACGTAGAGTGATCCTATGAAGAAAGCAGAAAAAATACCACTTTATTACGAAAAAAATAATATGTGTAAGAAAATAAGTGGGATAAAGAAAAAAATAAGTGGGGGTCAAAACTACCCGAGCGCCCGCCCGGTTTTTTTCGTATCGACTACCAATGGAACTGCTGTTGCAAATCATCCGACTCTAATCGGTACTTACAAAGGACACTCTAAAGCACCCTTACAAGGGAGGCCAGCCCACTTGGCCGTCTCCAATTTATAGTAATTTCGCCTGAAAGTCGCGCGTGGGGTCCCCTGAACCCCGCGTGACTGCGAAGGGTTAAACATGATTAACATTCTGCACGTTTGTTTCTATTTTTATTTGTGCTGGCTTTAGTACACGCATTACTTAAAAACATCTCATACCGGTAACACTGTAATGAATATTGGTTACTCGATTCTTTGATTTGCAATTTCTGTTTGTGTGCATTTTTTGTGTTTGCTTTCTCGATCTTTATGTATTCGTTCCAATAGGAACTGATTGTTTGACAGGTGAACCTAGATTGTACGAAACGGAGAACAGAATGTACCTGCAAGGCTGGCTTATCGGTTCGAGGATGCAAACATTTAGCAGTAGCCTGTGTTAGGGTAACACAATTTTGAGCTCTATTATTTTTTCCTTTCTCTCACTATCCAATTATCTTCTTTAAAGAAAAAGAAATAATTGTTGCGGAAGCTGCCAGTGGTCAAAAAATATTTAGAGGTCGCTCAAGGTTTTCGAAGTTCAAGAAGAGTAAAAAATAGGCGAAAATTAGAAATTTCGAAGGTCTTGAGCGACCACTAAATATTCATTGGCCGGCTAGAGCTTTCGCGAGGTTTATTTAAAAATTATAAAGCGTAAATTTCATGAGTGAGAAGTAGACGAAAAAAATCGTCTTTTTAATGAAAATTTGACATTTTTGGGAGGCTTGAGCGACCTCTAAATATTTTTTGACCGCTGGCAGATTCCGCGACAATTTTTTTTTTAAGAAAATAATTGGATGGTGGCAAAAGGAAAAAACAATACAGCTCAAAATTGTCCCACTCTAGTCTGCATTATTTCATAAATAACGAATGCATGCAATCAAAAACCGATCAACCTAGTCAGAGCCAAGTTGACAAATGTAAAAAAAAGATTGTACTATTCTGAACATGTTCCTGGGTAAAAATTAAAAGTCAATTCCGATTTCGAGATTGGGAATTTTTGCACCCCACAACAGAACAACACTTCGTACCACCTATTTATTATTTATTTCACTGAGCCCTTTTTAACGAAATTAATACGTAAACCGCACAGCTGACCGTGGTCGAATGTCCACGAGTTGCCTGAATGTGCCACCAAGCCGCGCCACTAGAGATATTCAAGAGGCGTATACAGCCAGTCAACGCGGTGTTGCCACGTTTAACCTACAAGTTTCGTTAATGTTCAAAAACATACCGTTCGAGCTAAAACTTCACATCTTTTCTCAAGTATTACTAATTAACGAAATAGAGAGCCAAACACTGTGATCACGGTTTGCACACTTTTTTAATTTAAATTTTCAATATTATTTTAGTACCTGCAACCGCATGACAAGTGTTTACAAGGTGTAGTGGATCTTACCAAATGGATAAAGATTCGTTGAACATAAAAAAATTACGAAAATGTGTTGTGAAACTGATTCATTTTAAAAGAGTTAATCGATCTCTCGGCGATGTAAATTTCAATCGAATATGATCTTTCGATTTTAGGGTCGAAACTCCTTAATTAATATGGGAGATCGCACGTCCTCCACTGTCCGTAATTCGCATACCATACAAATCGAAGAACACCTAAATAATTTTTTTTCTAAACAACGCGAGTTCTTTCTACGAATTTGCACTGTAAGAGTTATGTAAAAACAATCAGTATAGTTCTCTGCTGTCCAACGTCGCGTGTAAGGGTCCTCGGCTCGATAGTCATACGTTCCATTTTCACTTTATAAAAAAAAATAAACTTGGTTGCTTGAAACAAACATTGATTAAAATTATACAGAAACGAAACAAAAGTAATTGCGGGCAAAGTTGCGATTTTACGAAAATAACAAAAAAAAAACCACGCCAGACTATTATGAACGTGATGAGTTTCCGTTACTCGCAAATATGGAGACAGACAGGGCAATGACTTGTCCCGCTGTTGTAAAGACGCTACATTTCACTCGAACTCGCAACGACGGATTTCAAGTTTAGTCGCACATCATATCATGTTGAACTTCGTGTAAGTTGTCGCCGGGACGACCGGATATGAATTCAGGCTGTACTTTCCACAAAAAGGACACACGTTGGACGAGCAGCTAATCTGGCCACCTCGTGCCTAGACGCGGCCACATTTTTTCCCCACCGTCCAAGCCAATTTTACAAGTATTCGTCTGTAGCAGTTAATAATGCAGCAGGAGGAACATATTTTTGTCGGATTATTACTTGTGGGATATATTTTTACCGTGTTTTTTCGTCGGCATATTTTATTGCTGGGATTTTTTAATCATCGAAGGAAAAATGAATAAAAATAACTTAGAACGCTTGTTCCACTAAAACGCGAAATCTAAAAACCTGAAGGAATTTCGGGACTAAAATCGAAATATTCAGATCCAATTGAAATGTATATCACCGAGAGATTAATTTATGATCTACGTGCGCAACTAAGTTTCCGGGTTTCCAACGGGCGATTCCCATTGACAGTTCCGTCCGGTTTCAGCAGCTCATAGTACACGTGCCGTCGATGTTGACGCTTCGCCAAGTGAAAGCCACGATTTTCTGCTTGTGGGATTCTCGAAATATATCCATTTTTCATCGCCAGTAACAATTCGATGCATGAAACTCTTTCTGTTCTGCCGCAAAAGCTCTTCGATTTTCCATTTGTCTCTCAGTCAACTCATGCGGCACCCACTTTCCTTCCTCATGAATTTTTTCCACGGCGTGCCAACGTTTCGAAATACATTGCCGAGTCACATTTAATGCCTCGGCAAGTTAATCTTCTGTTTGAGTGTCATCTTCATCCAATAACGCTTGCAGATCGGCATCCGCAAATTTATATATTTAAAAATTCACAATGGTGTTCAAAACGTACATAGTATGGCTGCCTAGGACGCTATAGCGATAGTCAGTTGTGCCAATGGCAGAAACTGTCCCGACGTCTGTAAATTCATTTGACGCCCGCAACTTTGAGTTTTTATACACATGCATGCATTATTTGCAGTCGATAAAAAGGGTTTAGCACCGATTCAATAATCGATTACTAGGTTGTATCGCCTTAATTTGCTTCGTTTGCAACCCCAGCTTCACCGGTATAGAAGTTTTAGCCTAAATTAATATGCCGTCCTTTATACAGAAGTCGATAGAAAAAAATGTCTCAATAGCACGCTGGTACCTCGCGATCTTCTCACGATAGCTGCCATTAGCGTAGAGCAACGCGTGAGAAGGCTTGAAAAAAGTCCGTAAGAAGCCTCGACAATGCCCTCATATTCCGATGTCAACACACGTTCCACCGCGTAACCATATCGATTTGTTATACAGAGAGCCTGCGCGGTTTCGAAGTATGCATTACCAACTGCAAATATCACAGCGACCGAATTAAAAAAACAACATGATGTGGTAAGGCTAGGTTGATTAATATTAACAAATCGGGACGAGAGAACATGTCAATTACTGGAACAGCAACAAAGGGACGTAATAAACTGATCGTGTGCTGGTACGCTTGTACGTAAAGGTATACCAACGAAAAGCTAAATTTGATAAGTTTGTCTGGTTTGCTCTTTCATCTCCTTTATTTTTCTATTATGCGATTGAGAATTTTAGATCTCTGTCATAGAAATACAATTATTGTATATTATAGAATTAGTTGCAAAATCATTCATTTTATATTCTTTCATTTTTTTCAAGGTATTGCATGAGCTTGAAATATCAAAAATACGATTTTTTATCACATGGTTTTATGGCCTCGAGTTGTAACTTTAATTTGCAATAAAGATTTTGTAAAATTTTAAAATCGACCGTTTCATAATGATTTTTGTAAAGGGTCCGATCACCCACTACGTTACGGCGACCTGATTCTCTGCGATGTACCCTTTTTTCGTTTGATTATTCCTCGAAAGTATGTTTCATCGAACGGCGAAAGTCGTATCGCAAAGTGTATTCATCCGATTCACTTCAAATTCATACAGAGCATAGTTTAGTACTTTTTCAATCGCATGACTGGATGTTTCTTTCATAAGTTTATTCATTTGTTAATAAAAAATGATTAAAGTAATTGGTTTGGTCGGATGTCGAATTTCATTTTCTACAGCTCGCCTTGTTTGTAATTTTCACTATTTTGAAAAATTATCCGATCATACGAAAGTTTTATTATTATACTAAAAGTACATTTTATACTTTTTCATTGCGTATTATCCTAGTTACCAGAACCGCTTACATCGGTTGGTCACGCAGCAACGGCGGCACTTTGTTTAAATAGTAATAATTGCGTTGTTGATCAATATGTTTTAATTAAAAGAAACACTTCTGCTCGGCAAAAGTATATTTTAATTGTATGTTAAATCCCAGCCTCGGCATCTCCATACTATCATCAGAAAAAAATATTGAAAAACGATCTGTTTTTCAAACTTCTTGTGTGATTGTGGCCAACCTAAAAACTAACAAACATCGACAATTCTTTATTCGTAACAAACAAAAAATGACCTAATCGCTGAAATCGTGCATCGCTCGTTGATCTCAAGCATTTCGAGCATGAGCAAGCCCATTCCTTAAGGGCTTTTTAGGCAACACGCAAATTTGGCCTTAAAAAACTCAAACGTGCTTCCAACACAACGTGGCGCCGCACGTAAACAAATCATTCGAACAAGGCGACGTACGGTAATGCACCCATGATGACGATGCGGTGATATTAGTACATTTATTAATCATGTGCATATAAATACACACACGCATGAAAATATTTAAAACATTTTGAATTGGCATGGAGATAACCTTAGTTATCGGCACGCCTGGCTGCTTCAAAGACGGTCTTGAATTTTTTTATACCAACCGTTGATTTTGGGGACCGAATGGCCCTTAAAATAATCTTTATGTAAGTAGGCTAACGTTTATCCGGACAAGATTTTAAAGACATTGAAGTGTACATAATGTTGAATATGGGGACACCTGGCTAGAATGACAACGGTCCTCAAAGTTAAATTTGTTCACAATCACCGTTTCTATATATGTATATACATTTACATGTATGGATGTGTTTATGTCGGTGTGTGTGACCGTGTCTGTGTGTGCGCGCGCGCGCGCGCGCGTGTGTGTGTGTGTGTGTGTATGTATGTATATGTATGTGTCGACGTGTATACACAGAATGAGGAGGCTTATTACAGTTTGCTTTATCGAAACCGCTCATCGCGCGCATCCGGATTCAAATTACACCTCGTAAGCCTGCCCTCTTATGTTTATTTATTCAGTTATTAAAATTACATTAAGGCTGCGCGGTTGTGCCAACCGGCACATACCTTAATTATGCGGGGATCTGGAACACGCAGCGCGGAGCCTGCTCGACGCTCGGAAGTAGAGAGACGGAGGAGGAAGAGACGCAGGAAGCGCGCGAAAGGTGCTCGGGTGCTAGGTATATATGAGCAAAGCGTTAACACATTTTGTATATTCGCACACTGTACCACGGGGAGAACTGGTCCGAGGATCACGCGTCGTACGGGAAGAGGTACGTCCCGTTCGGCGAATGACTTTATTGAGGGAAACGCGCGCGGATTCGTCCTACGCACAATTAATCACGGTCAAACTTTAAAGGGTGTGAGATCATTGTCGTTCGAGAATTGATTGCCGATTCGAATTTATGGTTTTTGCCCAATTTATGTCCTGTTGATGGACGTTTCGCGGGCGAAATAAAATGATGAAGAAGAAAGGTGCAAGTTTCTAATTAGCACAATATCCTCTTTCCACATTGTAGTTTTGTATTGCAATGACGATTACGGATGACAACGATACGGAAACTGCTTCCTTTTTGCTTGGGGACGTGTGCAAGGTTAATCTAGCCTACACTAGCGTTGCCACGTTCGACCAAGAAATTGGCACATTGGCCACTGTTTCGTTTCGAGGCAATTTTAAGAAGAGTGCGGAACTTACTACATAGTCATGGAGAACGTGGAAGGTATTCAAGTAACAGGAAATAATGACGTGAATGACAAACAAGTCGTCCATCTTTCATTTTTCAATATTATAATTATATCTATTTGAGAATCGACCTTGCCGCTGCTCGAGTTTGTACTCCTGAGTTCTAACGCATACCCTTGCAGGTTATTACGTCTTACCCCATTCCAATTGAACCCTCTCCTATCACTCCCTACCCCCACTTCGCTAATTGAAACTAACAATCGTTGCGTCCACAGCCGTCTTAAGGTATTCCTTACATACCTCGCAATTGCATGTGGTAATTTATTCCTCCATAAATTACGACATGCAATTGCGGGGGGGGGGGGGGGGCTCGGCCAGACGTGAGGGTCTACGTAGCAAGGTTTGAGTTACGTCACGATTTTAAAACTGCCAGAAATAGCAAAATTTCTGCATGTTCAAGTTTTAAATTTAAACCTCGAGTGCAATTTTACCGTGGACAGCTCACAGCTTCCTATACGCAATGTCAATTAAGGGGGAAAATCACTATGCAAGAATTGGCACAGTAGCTTTCCCACATCGTCCAAGCAAAATTTGAAGGACATTTTTTAAAAATAATTCTTGAAATTACATGTATTGAAAAATATGTTGGCAACATTTTAATTCACAAGTCCGAAAATTGATGGAGTTATAGTCACTTTAGTGAGAACAGGTAGCGCGACCGGTTAGTGGCCTCAGTCCCTACAGGTGTGGCATCATTTACAATAGATAAAGTACAGGCTCTTATTATTTTGTGAACTACCATGAAAATGAAGAACCATCATATCGCCCGCGACTGGATACTTCAATGTAAGTATCAATATTCTACAAAAAATCGTAACTTTATATCAAGAAACACGGAGCGAAAACGTTGAACGCGTTTTTCTAGAAACTAGTTTTTTCGACCTTGTCCAAGCGAATACTTAAAAACTTATCAACCGATTAACATTTTTTTTACATTTTTGTAATCGCATTGACTACGGTTGTATACGTGGCCAATTTTTAAGTTTAAATAATTACTTGTTTTAAAAACTGCTTGAATACAAAAAGGGCCTTGAAAATAGAAAAAAAATGTCCAAACCGTCGGCATATAAAAAAAAAACAAAATAACGATACCTACATTTGTATTGATATCGATAAATTTTTGTCTTTTTATTTGCCGATAACCTTTCATGAAGATATCGATGGGACAATGAAGAGAATTTTTTTTTCGTCCATAAATGAAAGCATATATCTCGGACAATTGGAAAGATTTTTTCATAAAAATTGATATAAAATTAGATGAATATTAATGAAATGAGTATAAATCCAATCTTTTCACAATTAGTTGTCTATAAAAAAAATCGCAATTATGGACGACAAAGCACCCGTTACGTTACGGAATAGAGGCGGATGGGGGTTCCGGTCAGGCGTTACGGTCCTAGTACGTGATGGAGGGGGGGGGGGGGGGGGGTGAATTTAGCGTTACGTAATTTGTGTACGTTCCCCAAGTATCTACACCAAAGTCGCAGAATTACTGGAGTTCTGCTCACCGCGTGTTCGCCCATCCACCAGTGTAAGTTGATGGTTTTTGTACTCGAGTTACTGGAAACCAACTTCGGAACAACACCTTCTCTCACTTAAGGTAGTTCTGTATGTACACGTATGGGCCAATAGTTTCGGTCGAAGCGTATAGTAACATCAAATGCCTATACACTCAGAAAAACGTTTGGTAATACCAACTATGTATATTTAGTTGAAAAAATTTTGCTTGAAGCAACCCAATTTTACTCGCTTGAAATACAATTCGATTCAAGTGACAAAGCCAGTTTAGTTGAAACAACCAAATTATCATGTCAAAATAGCAATATCTCCCTGGCCATATAATAAGTTGGATTAACTACATCGGAGTTCATACAAGTTATCCGCGTGTTATTTGAACTTTATATTTGGTCGTTATATTGGCCAATAAACTACATTTTCTAACTGAATTAATTATTACACATAAAGCGAATGATGGTTGGTTCTACAATTGAATAAGTTAATTGAAAGAAATGATTTAATTAAAGTTACTTCGAGGTAAGACCGTGTTTTCTTTTTTCTACGATGTGCATATTTTTCAGCTATTGATTGCTATTGCTACTTGAGTTCTTGTGGATGCAATCGATCACTTTTTCCCCGGCACGATTTCTAGATAACGACTTCATTTGGCAAATGCGACCACGGGCGCGCTCTGTTCGATCGCTGTGATTAGTTACCCAGCTAACCACGTACCGCAAATGTACCACTCATGTGAAGTGCGCCGTACCGGTACTGTTGCCACCTCATCCGTGCGTACGGTACGCTGTACCGCCAATTTACTAGTACGGTACCGGTAAAGTATCGCCACCGTGAAGCCACCGTGCACTGCAGTACGGTGTAGCTCCACGGTAGCGATACCGTGGAGGTACGACTACCCCGTGCAGAAATTTTGACAGGGATACCCTATGTCCGATCAAATCCCGATCAGGATTTGTCATGGATTCCCCAAAACCGGTAACCCGGTTAGAATCCAACTTGCATCCGTATCGGAATATGTATGACGACGATGGCATATCTTTGAAAATTTTGGCGTCACGTGTATTTTCGGTATTACTATGAAATTCCTATCTATAGATAGGAATTTCCATCTAGAGATTCCTATCTATAAAATTCCTATCTATAGATAGGAATTTCATAGTAATACCGAAAAATACACGTGACGCCAAAATTTTCAAAATTACGCTATATGGCGTAATTTTGAAAATTGCATTCTGACAAATTCCCCCATGGGAATTGCATTCTGCCGTTTCGAGCCGAACGATAATTTTTTCGTTAGCCGATATTAAACAAAAAATTGTAAAATTGGCGGTTGGAATGCACCCAGATGCAGAACAATCGCGAGTTTTCGCAATACCGATGCTGCATTTCTAAATAGAATTAAAAAATACAAAAAATGTTAATTGTCACAACAACTTATTAACGCTTCATTCCCGCTTATCAATATTGAAATAGATATTTGTATGTACAGCAGTGATGTAATAAAAATATTACAAAATGTTCAAGTTATCGGTGAGAAACCCCGGTGACAATGTATGCGGGACTGCGCGCAATGATACGCTCTCACGAAAGTTAGAATGTATATTCTAAGGAGATTTTTTACGCGGGACTTGGTGCTCAGGTTCAACGCTAAAAAAATTAAAGCAAAGGTGTTGCTAAAAACAACAAATTTCGGAAGTTGCATGATAGGTATGTCTTTCAAGCTGTTCAAAATATTTTTTGCTGTATTTCTATGATATAATATAAATATCATATATATTACAAATATCATAGATATATATATTACAATTTTTCGATTTATTTACAGCTGCGCTCACAAACTGCTAAACGCAGCAGGATGGAACTCCGATTAACGCAGATGCTGTGTTAAAAGCTGTAGGGAATGCCATATCCAACGCAAAAGACTGAGATGGACGCAAAGGACGCCAAGTAGTCCAAAAAACGATAACCCAGTCGTAGTTTTCCATTTTTTATGGTGTTCTTACCTTTCATTTTTAAATTGATATTTTAATTCACCAAAAATGTATAAATGTTAATTATTTTTATAATAAATTTAACATGCAATAATTCCATTTTTGCCATTTTATTTCAGCCTGTATTTACCCGTGATCCTTCCAAGATTCCTCAATGATTCCACGCGGAATCTATTTAGAGTCATTAAAGGATCCGGTTCTGGATCCCTAATGGAATCCAGTTTACGGATCTTACATTTAGTCTTAGAATCTGATCCGATATCGGACTAGATCCCGACTGGGAGCCCGGGATACAAGTCAGAATCCAGCTGTATCCCTGCCAAAATTTCTGCACGGGTACGCTGCTATCCCGTACCCGTATATTACAGTACCCGTACATTACCGGTACTGTAGGGCACGGCGTACTCCACTTTTGCGGCATGCTGTACTAATGGTACGCTTGGTTAACTGGGTAGTGGAAATCGTGAATCAGTGTAGTTTCAGATGCATGCACGAACAGCGCTACGATCACCCTTTCGACTCCCGGCTGTTCACGTCTTCTTTTCTGACTGTATACGTGCATCTCCCCTGTGAGCGTGTAGAAAACTACAATATTCATTGTGATAAGTTTTGTGACACGATTTACACCGAAAACATAAAAATGTGCGAAGTAGAAGACATCTTGATAGAATAGGGACTTCAATCGCTTGTTTCTACATTTCGAGGAAAGTGTACGATCGTAATTTGTTTTTGTCCGCCATTGTTGTCACGCTGCGTGCTATCCTTCGAGAAAAACATTGTACGGCGTCTCTCGGGTGTTGATAGTAAATTTAGTGGAAGCCGGCGAGTTTCATTAAACGTTGCGTATTCACCTAGTGCATTAGTATTGAAGGATTGCTAAGGGAATCGTGATTGAGATTTTTTTGCGGGCACGAGCCATTGTTCTCCCGCAATTTCAGATATCGATTAAATTCGGTTAATCCAACCACGTGGACACTCGGTTTAAGCCGCTAATAGTTCGTCGCAACCACGCTGTAGTCTGAGACCTGGCGTTGCGTAAAGCAAAAAGACTTGTTTGCGCCAATTCCACTTCGAGAACACACAAAATTTGATGGTTTCTGTTATGTGGCCTGCAGATAAATTCTCGATACATCAGAAAAAAATATTATTTATCTGTACACATCATTTTAATTGATTTCCCTTTTGTTTTTTTTTTCGTCACGCAGATTTCTTTTAAGTTTAACTATGTAATTTTCTCAGAGCGCTTTTTAAACTAACTTACAATTAACACCGTACAGTCGTACATCGACGTAGATTAATCAATAAAAGTTGTTTCTGTATCATCGCAGTATTTTTAATATGTAGTTTAATAAACAGGCATTATTGAAAAATTACTAATCATCTTGTCTCATAATTTAGCGGATCTATTTACCTTATTGTCCATTTGTATTGTTCCATTTGTATTTCCATACCTTATTGTCCATTTGTATTTATAATTCATCGTAAAGAGAATACTTTCTTCGATGATTTATATTCAATTGATTTTCTACCAATTCAATGTATACGTTGCATATGCTCACGTCGAAATTTTATTAGAGTGACTCGATGTTTATTTGGTTCATATTAAGCTGATGCTCTATCTGCCATTTATTCGATTGGTGTAAAACCAATTTTGATTGAATTTACTGTACGCAGCTTCAACTATGTTATATCAGTTGTCAGAACCTACTCCGTCATTCAGGGCAAACCAACATATAGTTGGATCGACTATAGCAGCGTTGGGGGATTTTCTTTTAAAATATATCTTTAGTGGTACGGACTATACATGAACTTTTATCAAAAATATTATGTATTGACTGAAATATGCTCTGTAATTCATTCAATGCACACATGTATCATTCTACTGTATATGTTTTTCGTTGAACTATATATCTTGAAAATGCTTTTAAGGGAGAGATTACCGACCCAACCGTCCAGTATGGTCAAATAAAGTTTGGTTTCAGGACACCGGAATTAGAATTGAAAGTACCCTGTGCGTTTTTGGATCAAGAAGAAGTTTGGTTGCCGGAAATAAATATATATTTGTAATTCAACCAAATCTCGCAGTCAATTCAATCGTTCATATCGTTCGCCACCCGCAACTGCAGGATTTGGTTGATTGGAACAATTTTTTTTGACGGTACCAAACGTTTTTCTGAGTGTATGATGCTGTTGGTTGTCAATTTTTGTCAGAGCTTGTACTTTCTATATCTCCCACACATTCGCACCTCATGCATAGATAGGTATCATTCTCGTATAGAGAGCAGCGCTGTAATCATGGCAACAGCGCGATTTTCCTGCAGACATAGCGTTGAGCTTCCTACGATCCGTCTTTCGCGAAATGTTTTATATAAATTTAAAAAAGCGTGAAAATGCCAACCCAAATGGAAAAAAGGCGCTTGCTAAAAGACTGAAAGCTGTGGCAGCCATGTGTCAAGCAAATGCGGCTAAACGCGATCAAAATAACCATAACCTCAACGACCAGCAACAAAAATTCGCTGTCGAAGGACGTCGGATCGTGGATTTACAACATCTTGCTGACAGTTTAAATTGTATTGGCTGTAACAAAGACAAATACATGCATAAATTGAACAAATTAAATTTGTTCGCAGAATAAATTTATTTCACGTCCGGCTCAGAATTACTAGAACTCGGGAAAAAAACACGCTTCGAGTTTCCAGACCACGCACCGATCAGCTGGCTGCAGCGTACACTGTTGCCATTCCGTTACTGATGGTTGGCCCCGAGTCCGGTGTGGAATAAAACGACCACTTTTCATAAGTCGATATCTCCGAAACTAAACGGTCAAAGTTTGTCTTTTTTTTAATCAATCCCACAATAGTACTGCGTACACGTGTGTTTTTATTTTGCAATCCTAAGATCCGTTTAGAATCTATATCGAGTAACGCGAGCAAACTCCTATCGGTTTACGTGTTAGGTATATGGGTCGCGTACAAAAATACCCATATTCAATTGCAATCATCTCATGAACTAAACAGTGAATCGAATTGAATTTTTGGGCATCAGTCCATGAAGATCATTTCTATACCATACTTATATTTCAGCCAATTCCTAAGATTTGACAAAAACTACAGAACTACCTCAAAGCAGTCTCGCCATATGCTTCTACAAGCAATCGATGCGCCTCAGCTGCAGATTTCTTCAAACTAAAGAAATCAAAAGTTCCCGCAAATGACGCTTATGCATCTTTTGTCAAACAGCGGAGACTTATTTGTACTACCAATATAAAAGTGGTCAACTATATAGATAATGAGAGATCGGTTCATAATGTGAACAGAAAAAAAAACGTTCGCGTCAACGAAATTGTTCGTTTACAGCCAAGGAAGTATTCAGGAAAAATACTCAAATATTTTATTATTCCGAGTATTCGTTGGTTTGATGGAATAAATTATTCTGAAAATAACCTAATTAAAAGTTCAACTGAAACATTCATTTCGTAATCGTTTATTGTAAGGTCTGCACGCACTTTCGCATCGACAACAGAGTGAATTTCGAAATTCATTATGAACGGATATGAAAAAAGGAAAACGAATATTACGGAGATATGAAAACGATCCATCGCGCTCATTCGCAACAAGTCATCATTTTTTCACTGGTATTTTTTCTCCAAGGCTTCCTCGGGCGCGAGCCTTTCGTTTCCTCTCGCTGGAGCTCATTGCAAATAGTGCTGAATTATCGACGAATGTGTAAGGAGAGAATGAAAAGGTTCGAGAGCTGTATCAGAAAAAGAACTTTGCTGTATATCAGCTACACGTGGTTACATGCTTAGAGATAGTCACCTCGGATATTCCTGTCTCGTTCGCGTCACTTGCTTACTATTTTCACGGAATATTTCGTTCCAATCAAGTGTTGCCACAGATATGAATATAATTTCGCAACTTTGCGACAGCAGTTGAATTCCTCGTCGACGCATTTCCCTGTGGAATGAATATATATGTACATATATATACACACATATATTTTATTCATTTTTTGTTGCCTTACATGGGTATCGATGTTCACACTGTCCTCACATTCCTGACGGGTGATCCAAGATCGGCAACTTCCTGATAGCACGATCCAGGACTTTTTACACATCGCCAAGTCGTGAATCATTTGAGAGATACGAGGCATAGTGCTGATTTGTAAAATTGAATTTCCATTGTGACGTCCGGCCACGTTTGGGCACATAGAGGATTCTCTGTTACTGTCGTGATCGATAAATGTTATTTGCGCACATCCGTCACTTTATGTAGAGTGTACATCGTAGCACTACTTGTGAGGATATCCTCAAAAATGAATAGCCTTGAAGATAATTTTGTTTATAAAAACTTCCCATAAAAATCATACTTCGTAAATAATATTGGCGGGCAGAAAAAAATTATTGTTCGACATTAATGGACGTGAGCTTTATAAGCAAAGATGAGCCAGACAGGCTGCGGGGTTTTCCCTTTTCCGAGGAGAAAAATCATTCATTTTGACGACAGATGAGACAAAATGTCGATATATTTTTTCAAAACCATTGTGATAATGATTATTTGCGAATTATGACGAATATTGTTGAATTGTCATACTCCCTGACGTATTTCGACTGCGACCATTTTTATTTAATTGCTCCATTATCTGAAGCTTACATGTCGATACTACTATCAATGTATCATTCATTTTCCAAAGTATGTTAATTAAACCGGAATATTATGAACAGTTATTTTTTTTCAATCTGGGATTCTTTGGTTGGGAGGTCATTTTATTCGGAAAAGTATTTCCGGAGGAATTTTATTCCCAGGGACATTTTTTTCCATGTAATTTTAAACGTGAATTTGGTCGCCTCGCCGCATTGATGACTACACTGTAAAAAATAAGCGTGTTGTCGGTGTGTTGAAGCAACACACAACACGCCTACAACGTGTGTAGAACCTGGTTAACGCGTTGAAACAACGTGTTTTACTTATTTTACCGTGTTGAAATTATACGATCTATACCACTCCTGATAACAAAACGTTTTAAATAGGTTGCTGTAGAACACGCTTAATGTAACACACATGAAGCGTGTCGAATCAAGCCATTTTCTTTCAAACACGCGATTCGAACGACACAAAGCGTCGTGAAACAACTTACTTGCACGCGTGTACCACAAATAACACGCGTCCAGTGAGTTGATATGACAATATGGCGGCTTTATAACCTCGCTACGTTATGCATGGACTTGCGAAAGAGTTTTTCAATTGCGAATTGTATTATTTTAAAAGCGAAACACATAAGTTTTTGCTCGTCGTGCACACCTACATGAATGAAGAAAATAATGTGCTCGGTGAAACCATGGTAAATGCAACACTCAGTTTATTGACGTATATATAAAATAATTTTTTGGTAAAGTGTCACTGCGAAGAAAATTTGCTATTTTGTGCGGATCAAGATTTTGTTCGATGTTGAGAAAAGTTTCTGTCCAGAGTGAAGAAAGATGCTTTTTAGGGGCAAATTTAATTCTATGCGTACCAAGTTTTCCGTTCAGAGGGAAGAAAACTTTCTGTGCGGAGTGGAGGAAATTCGTTGTTCCGGGCAAAAGAAACTTTTTATTCTATGCGGACCAACTTTTCTGTCCGGAGTGGCGTAAATTTCTTGTTTGGGGCAAAGGAAATTCTTTATTTTGTGCAGACCAATTCTTCTGTCCAGGGCAAAGAAAATTGTCTGTCCAGAGTGAAAGAAATTTCTTGTTCTGAGCAATCGAACTTTTTAATTCTTTGTGGACCAACTTTTCTGTCCGGCGTGGAGTAAATTTCTTGTTCGGGGCAAAGAAAATTCTTTGTTTTGTGCGGACCAATTTTTCTGTCTAGGTCAAAGAAAATTGTCTATCCGGAGAGAAAGAAATTCCTTGTTCCGGGCAAACGAAATTTTTTATTCTGTGCGGACCAATTTTTCTGTCTAGTGCAAAGAAAGTTTTCTGTCCGGAGTGGAGGAAATTGCTTGTACGGGGCAAACAAAATTTTTGTTTTCTGTGCAGACAAATTTTTCTGTCGAGGGCAATGAAAATTGTCTGGTCGGAGTGAGAGAAATTTCTTGTTCGGGGCAAAGAAAATTGTCAGTTCGGAGTGAGAGAAATTTCTTTTTCGAGGGACAGATAATTCTTTATTCTGTGCAGACCAATTTTTCTGTCCAGTGCAAAGAAAATTGTCTGCTCGGAGTGAAGAAAATTGGTTGTACAGGGCAAAGCAAATTCTTTATTCTGTGCGGACCAAGTTTTCTGTCCAGTGCGAAGAAAGTTTTCTGTTCAAAGTGATTCGAGAAAAAGGGCAAAGAAAATTGCTTGTATGGAGTAAGAGAAATTTCTTGTTCGGGGCAAAGCAAATTCTTCATTCTGTGCGGACCAAGTTTTCTGGCCAGTGCTAAGAAAGTTTTCTGTTCGGAGTGAAGAAAAGTGCTTGTACGGGGCAAAGGAATTTTTTTTTCTGTGCGGACAAATTTTTCTGTCAAGCGCAAAGAAAATTGTCTGTTCAAAGTGAGAGAAATATCTTGTTCGGGGCAAAGAAAATTCTTTATTCTTTGCGGACGAATTTTTCTGTCCAGTGCAAAGGAAATTGCCTGTTTGGCGTGAAGGAAATTTCTGTTCACATTTCACATTTTATGTGTGTTGAGTGTAGACACACACACACATATATATATACATAAAATGTGAAATGTCTTCATTACTCTTCTCGTTCAATGTAACCATGTATTCCGTTTCTTGATGAAAAATCGCAAGTATAGGCGATAGCACAATGGTTAGCGTACGTGTATTAGGTATAGAAGTAACTAGGTTAGGTAGGTTCGAAACCGGGTATGGACAATAAAATTTATTCGCAGGAATTAATTTCAGGACGACTGGAACTCATCAAGTATGGTAGTAAACCATCGGAATAAACCACCAGAAACGGAGAAACCTTTTTTTATTTATTTTTAAAAGTATGCCAACGTGACGTCTTGTACGTTATTCCCAAGCGTCCACAAGTACACATCAAAAAGCGTGTTGATTTAGCCATCAACACATTTCAAACATGTTGAAATTGGCGACAAGTGTTTACACGCCTAAAGTGTATCGAAACAACACGCTTTGAACTTGCTAAAACACGCTTGAAGCGTATTGACAGAACACACGTAAAATGTGTCGTTACGACATCAACACATGAGTTGCCGTGTTGAAAACGGCGACAGGATTACACACGTGAAACGTCTTGAAACAACGCATTTGTTTTTACAGTGTAGACTGGAATTATTATCGACTGATGCTTATTGTCGTTTAAAAGTGGCTGGTGCGTGGGAAAGACACGTTTCAAGGGGTGTATCGATTATTAAGGACTGCAGCCTTCGCGGTCGTATGGAATAACTAATTGACACAAGGTTTATTAATGAGAAATGTTGAATTAAAAAGCATTTTTACCACGAACCTAATTGTTTTACAGAACTGCGCTAGCGTTACTTGAACGTGCTTAATGAATACTGCTTTCATAAATTATTACAACTTTTTAAGAGCCGTGCAGTATTCTAAAAACATGTCGAAATTTTAGAAGTTGATTGCAGGAAAACTGCTTTTTCATTTTACTTCATTCTTGGTGTACCTATCATTAACGTACGGAATAATAAATATATACATACGTCCAAATGCAGAGAACAAACAAAATAATTCGAAGATTTATTCGTGAATCAGATCGGATTGACATCCGGTTGTTTCAGTAATATTATTTTTTAACAACATATTAATAGAGACAACGCAATTTTTCGTTAAAAATCCTCCAAATATGAGAGTCATAGTCGTCGTCGAACGATAGACAATATAGTATACTTCATGAACTAATGTCGTTTTTCAGTCGAACAGAGCAGACAGGTGGAATCGGGCACACTTTTATTATTTCTTCGGGAGATCGGGCTTGTACGCATAATCGGAACATAGTCTAGCCAAGTTTCATTTTATAGACAAATCTTGACAAAAGATGAACTTATTATCATGTAGGTAAAGTGCCGTCGTTGCTGCCTGGTCCATCGGCGGGAAAAATGAAAGATTTACTTTTAGTATAATAATTAAACTTTCGTATGACCGAATACTATTTTGAAACGTTGAAAATGACAAAAAATGGCAACCCGCAGAAAAATAAGTTTAATTTTCGACCCACAATTTTTTAAAAATAATTTGTTATTAACAAATTGATACTAAAAAAGTCATCAGGCATACGATAGAAAATGTTTATGAGCTATGCTTTGTCCGAATTTGATGTGAATGGGGTGAATAAATTTAGAGATACGACTTACACTGTTTTGTATACATTGTTTCGAGAAAAACGCAAAAGAAAGAAAAGTTCGCTGTAGTGCAGTGGACGATCGACCCTTCATAAAAATCAGCATAACTCGGTCTATCTTTGGAATTTTTAGAAAATCTTCGTTGCTAATTAAACTTAAGAACCTAGACTATAAACCTATTCAATAAAAAAAATGTATTTTCGAAATTTCGAATTTTTATCGTCTCCTTAATCGGTAGACTAATGATGTACCAAAAATGAAGTAAATCACACGAGTCCTGCAATTAATTCTTCAAATAATCATAATTTTTATGTACGCGACTGTAGTGCACCCTCTCGATCCGAAGAAGCTCAAGGGGATCCACTGAAGAAATGACGAATCTGTAAGGGTGCCCAGTGCCTGGTGAACAAGCACAACGATAATAACAATAATAATATCAATTCAGAAAAATCTGCGAGCACGTTGGCCCTGAGCTCTATTCACAAAGGACTAATGTAAGTGGAGATTAGTGTACGTTATCCGAATATGGCAGTACAGCGCGCGCTCGACTCACCTTATAGTCGTTACATAGAGCTGAAATAATGCACAATGAATATGCTAATTTTCATCACTCGCCGTACCGGCGATGCCTCGTATGTTTTCCTTCGACAACGCGGTCTCACACGTTTCAGCTCCTTGGAACTTTGCAAATTCACTGCTATATCATCACATCCTCGATAACTGAACGTCCACGAGTGAGCGATGAAAACACAAACAGGCCGCGCGCGTACACCTCGTGAGAAAATCGAAACTGATACTTTTTTTTCTTCATTTTCTTCGTACACCCTTTCGGGATCTTAGGATCTTATGCCTTTCACTCTTACCTGCTGTCACTCTACTATTTCCAGGTCCGCAGGATTTCCAGTTCCGCCTTCCCAAAATGTTGCTCACAGGCACTTTTTCCTTGCGCACTACCGTGGGACACGAGGGCACATGGTAACTGCGAAAAACCTGTGCCGATACAGGCACAGTATGCCAGTATGCCGATATCGAAAGCTCAGTGACAATCGCACGGGTAGGGTGCAGCCCAGCGGTCACCCTTCGAGTACTGAACCCGCTTCGAGATAGACGCCAGTGCAAACAGAGTTTTCCAAAATCTATGCAGTCGTGATGCAAATAAAAATTATCGCGTAAATTGGAAACGTGCACATTGCTCCCACAAGAATCAATTTCGTTACGACATTTTCACGTACGGGCAACTCAGTTTCGTTTATATCTACTGACTCCTTTATAGAGGAATCTTCAATGAAAGTCTGTAAGCCGGCAATGTGCGAGTTGCTAATTTGCGCGATTATTATTTTTTAAACCATCTTACGATAATAGTCTATTCATTGAAAGAAAAAATAAATAAATAAAAAAAAACTAATTATCTCATATCTTGTACCTTACAAAGGGATATGGCTATCCATATATTCTCTGGGTTCGATATTTTTCAAATTCAATAAAAGAGAAATGCAATGAGATAGTATTTTTACTACCTGACAGTTTAAAAAACGCGTGTAGATTGAAGCTGTCTTGAATCCGAAAAAAATGGTTGGACCGATAACGTATTCCTACCGCGAGCAATGAGAACATTTACCCCGAGGTTGCGAAGCAACCATTAAGATAATAATCATAAAACACTTACGGGTACGAGAGAGATGGCACTCGTGGGACTCTTGACGAAATAGGAGTGACGCAGACAGAACAAATTACACAATGGTCTGTTTTGCGATATGTATATTTCGGCTGGAAAAGATACATTTTTTCCATAACCGTTTTTCATCTACAGATTGGGAAAATGCTTTTGAATAAAAATGGAGATTTTTGAAATGATCTATATGTATTTGTGTGTACTTATATTTTCGTTAATTTTAACCCTAGAATGGTAACCTAATTTTTTTTTACCTATTATGGTAACCTGGTGTGATAAACCACCCCAATTTTGAATAATTTATATCTCCGGTACAATTTCACGAATAGGGTTCAACTTGGGCTCATTCTTTTCTTTTTTTAATGCAGAATCGCGTAGGCCTACGGCGATTTCGCTTGAAGTAGAAAAAGTTAGTAAAAAATGAGGTAAGAGGGTGAAAAATATGAAAAAATCGTAAAGGGCGCCAGATTTAAACTCGCCTGGGGTGGTTTTTACCCCAGGTTAGCGTTCTAGGGTTAATTTCCTTAGTTCCAACATATAACCTTGCGGGCCTTCTACGTCTTCCCAATCGAACCCTTTCCTATCACTAGCCGTACTTTGCAAATCTAACATAACTTTCTTTGCGTAGACAGCCGTCTCAAACTATACTATTCCTCATTTGCCAAGAATATGGGGAAACTGTGGAAAATCCGTACCGGTATAGGCAACCCCATATTCTTCTGATTCTCTGCTACACATCCGTTTTATTTACTTATCTACACCACGGTCGCAGCAGTATTGTACTTCCGCTAACTGGTTGATACGCCTGCCGGTGCACGGCTAGTGGCCACAGCTCCGAGTATCCGCCATGCACAACGTTGCTTGAGGTGGTTAGGGACAATTGACGATATGTTGGCATTTGATTGAGATTTACACAGATTTATAAATTCTTTGTCATATACCGAATGTACGCTCTAAATTTTGAGTCGATCGTCTACACGGTTTCTATAACATTTACGATTAAAAAAACTTTTCAACATAGGGAGATGCCTAATTTTCATAATGTACTGAGTGATTTGACAGGTTTTCATTACATTTTAAACATTTCGTCACGCTATTTCGTGCGTAAAACTGCCATTCAGCGACGAACGTCAGCATTTTCCTAGGTTACAAAGTGTTTCTCCAATTGTCAATTTGATACAAACGGTGTAGACGATCGATTTGAAATTTGGAAGGTGCATTCAGTATATGACAAAGAATTTACTGTATAAATTTAAATGAAATGGCAACATATCGTCACTTGTCCCGAAACTCTTCAACTCCAAGCCTACCGCTAAAGCCGAACCCCGACCACCCATCCAACAGTATCGGTTATTACCTATATTTATATTTTTAATCTTGGGAAATCTTAAAGACGACATACAAAAATGGATTTTTTTCGACAGAGGCATAAAAGGTCGAAGAGGTTTTAAGTTACGCAACTTTACAGAGTCGGGAGGTAAAATTATATACAGGATTCAGCCCTTATCATTTGAAGGATGTTCGTAGAAGGTGGTTTACAAGAGAAATGCCGAAATGAGCTATCAAATGCGCTGTTGCATATAATCGCGTTATATCTTCGGCAAGCGTAGTACGTATTATTATTATCATTATTATTGCTATCATATATTTACACACATCGCTCATTCACTCGTGACATTACACGCTACTTTGTACCTATTTAATGTGGTGTATATACGAGAAATATACTTTCCGCGCTTGATAGATATAAAATGAGGAGCAATTGCCTATGAGTGGAAGCTCATTCGTCGTTTCCTCAACTTTTCCTCACCTCGGTAGTACTTACAATGTCTTCATCACTTCTTGTCGCCCCGCCAGGCCGCCAGGCCGGCGTTTTCAATTGGGCTTGGATTACCATCGCTTTGCAAAACGGTTGTTCTCATAAAGTGATTCGTTTGTTTAGTGCCGACCGATAAAAGGCTTAACAATAAGATTGCACCGACAGAAAAAGTATGTTTAATTGAAAACGGAATTTATTTAAATATGGCCTGACTATCTTCTTTTAGGTTTTGCTTAAAGTGGGATCTGTCAATGATCTTTCAATGAAATCACGTCGAATTGTTTTGTATAATTCAGGAAAACCATGTATGTAGCCGTAATCAAATGTTGTTCGACTCACGAATATTTTTATATTGAATTCAGCATACCCGTGCCTGAACTAATTTTTGCATTTTCATCTAGTACCATTCGGTAGATTAATTCCTAATTGGACTTTATTGAACGGTAATTGTTTGTTGTTGTTTTATCAACGTCCCGGGGCAGATAGTTTGCTGTACCATTGAATGATTTTTTTCCGAGGGAGAAAAAATGTCTACAATATTTTTAAGATATTCTAAAATATTAAAAAAAAAAAACGATTGGGATAAAAAAATTGACAAGTTTTGATTCAAGTTCGAAAAACCCCAAAGCTTTCAAGTTTAACTCGAGAAAAATCCCAAAATGTATCAAAAACTTCTAAGAGCTACCTAAAATCTTCTCAAATCTATCTACGATTTCTAAATGTAATCTAAAGAATTTGAAAACGTAAAAAATCATAAACGCTGTACGCGTTTTTTTCTTCAATTTCCTAACATTTGTTGAGAAGTATAGTTAGTAATTTTTCTTTTCCGCTGTTGCAGGTGTCCGAGGAAATATTCGCTCCGTTAACGGGCATTTCTTGAGTAGGCCTTCTAGGGGCCTTAAGATATGAGGTGTTTAAGGTGAAGTAGAAGATGTACCACGTGACATATGAGTGCGAGAGAGATAGCTGAAATTTTCGAACAGAGATTCTTCAGAGATAAATAATATTTAGGGCAAAAGGAAATCATCAAGCTCTGCGTCAGGGAATTCTCCAGAGCCTAATGCTTTGTTTTTCCGAAAAAATTTAACCACCTTTGAGAAAATTGGGTTGGAAAATTTGTGAGGTTATGTTTGTGAGGACTTTGTACATGCCCTTAAAGTGTACAAGGAATTGTGCGACAACGTAAAGTCCGTGACAGCGGAGCGTGGACTTTTGGCGCAAGGATTACGAGATACGGGAGGCACGTCATCGCCGCAATTACAATGCTGAGAGGATCAAGGCTACTAAGAATCGGAAGCAAGCGAGTGCGCAATCCTTCTCTCGCTGTCACGCGTTCGTTTGTCCCGTCCCACGTGTCTGTGAGTATGAGAGAGAGGGAGTCCAACGTGTGTGTGTGTGTGTGTGTGTGTGTGTGTGTGTGTGTGGGTGGGTGGGTGTGTGTGCGTGTGCGTGTGCGTGTGCGTGTGCGTGTGCGTGTGCGTGTGCGTGTGCGTGTGCGCGCGCGCGCGCGCGCGCGTGTGTGTGTGTGTGTGTGTGTGTGTGTGTGTGTGTGTGTGTGTGTGTGTGTGTGTGTGTGGAGAGAAAGAGAAAGAGAGAGAGAGAGAGAGAGAGAGAGAGAGAGAGAGGCAAAATTAGTCGCGTGTCCTGATCTGACGCAGTGATTTGTCGGCTTTGCAAGCAAAGGTGGCCCGTATAGTACTACACGCGGCGGACACGTATCAACCGCGCGTTCGCAACGCCGATCTTCGGTATGGGAAGAAGGAAGGAAGAAAAGAGCTACGCAGGAGTGGAATATCGACTCACCTGCCATGCCGCGAAATCCCACAGCCCGCCGGCCAGAAACGGCCTGCCAGGAATGAAGCTGGATTCGCCCGTTCATTTAGCATTATATGATGAGTTAGGGTGACAACTAACGAAACGAAAAAATATATTCAAACGCAACCAACACTGGTGGATTGGGTCGGGCTTCGGCGCTCCTTCGACTTAAGCAGAACATTGTGCATGGCCGACATACTCAAAGCGGTGACTGCTTAGCCGTGCATCAGCTGACGCATCAACCATTGAGCGGAAGGCTCACTGGTTCTCCCAGGTCACTTCTCAGATCCAAGATCTCACTTCTGAGACCTTTGGTAGATATTTCGGGAAAAACGTCTGTGCACCAGAGAACCCGAGTCGAAATTTTTAGCCTCCTCTGAACCCTTGCAGGACCCATTTCTTTTGTAACAGATAAGCCGCCAGCCTCCGTTGAACCTACGAAACCTCATTTGTCGAGTTCAGTGCCATGAAGAGACCTCCTCTTGGCCCAGGGTAGCCTCTGCTAGACCTCCCAAACCTTCTCTCGACCCTCAGTTTCAGTGAAACGTGCAGAGCACAGGCCTCCTTAACCTGCTTTCAATCTCAAACTGTTGTCTCGACCCCACCTAACCTGCTTTCGGCCCAAATTCGATATCTCCTCCATCATCATTCCATTGTGACCTGATCGGTAACCCGTTCGATGACGAAAATAATACGAAATTAATAAAAATACATCGTCCCCTTATCAAATTAATAGTCCAATATTAATATGCGAAAACAATCAAATTTGCTCAATATCGATTTATTATTATTTTATAGGCAATTGATAAAAGAATGCTTGTGTATGCAGTCTTACTCCAATTCTATCGGATTAATAGGCATTTTCCTGTGAGAAAAAATCTCACAGGAAAATTCTTTAAAAAATGCCAGTCTATCCAGTATAAGCTTACGCGACGTTTTTCGTTTTTGACATTTCTTCTTAAGCCTTCTAGTTCTTGAGTTACATTGCATTATCTAGAATTAGTCTTTTTAGCAAAAAATGAAATAACATTGCGAAAAAAATCGTACAAAACTTTATAAAAAAAGCAAATGAAGTTCCTGCTACCCCGTTTAAGTTCATCATGGATAAACGTAACAATTTTTTTCCATAAGTCATGCGTTCAATTCTTGATGGTCGAAAAAAAGCCGAAAATCAGTTACGTATAAAAGTGCGTACCGGGTCGAAAAGAAAATGATAAAAAAATATTTCAGAAAAGCAATATACAGCTGAATTTATGCCCGTCAAAACGCCGTTCGGTAAATTTGGTTATCTTTTTTTTACGAAGCTATGTGACTTTTAGTGCAGCAAGAAATATCGACTGGTGTATCCAAACATTTAAGCGACGGTATATATTATATAATACTTTATATATATATAATACTCGAAATATGTGGTTGCGTTAATATATTCGAATATACACTACCAGTCAAAAGTATTCGGACACTTCAGATAACTGCAAAACTTAATATCACTTTGGATCATTGCAAACTTATGGTAGAATAATAATTATTTTACCAAGATACTATAAAGCTCTGTGAAATTACTTAATCATATAGATCTTTATAGTATCTTCGTGAAATAATAAATGAAATGAATTATATTACTCTAACATTATTTGGCAATTATCCAGCGCTCAAAAGTTTTGCGATTATGTGGAGTGTCCGAAAACTTTTGGCTGGCAGTGTATATCTAAATAACATATAATGTTGATTTCTATATGGAACGATAGGGTGTTAATTATAGTCTATTTCATGTTCTGAAGGATTGAAATTGTCGGTTTAGAATTCAACCTCATTCGATTTTTTCTTTTTGTTTTTGTTCGTTTTGTTTTTTTTTTGTTTATTCAATAATGAGTTGATAAATGGCGACGGCCGATTACCGTCGATTTCAAATAAGATGTTTGATTTTTCCTTGTTTTTATTTTTAGCACGTCGAAAATTAAAAAAATATTTCCACGTGTATGTATGAAGCATATTTTTATTTTTTCCCGCTAAATATTATGATATTAACTAACCGCGTCTATTTGATTTTTTTTAAATTTGTATTAACTAGATTTTTCATAGAACCAAATTTTTCCTATTGCATTCCATTATTAAAATGATTGATTTTAAAAATGTTTATTTATAGAAAATCAATCTATTTAATACCGTCCAATAACTACATATTTTATTTGATCCTAATAAATCTGTGATTCGGTTTCATCAGTTTAACATTTTCATCTGTTCAAAAAAACAATTTAGTCAAGTTCACTGAATGGATCTAGTTATTTTTTTAAATTTACCTTAAATAGAATATTTGTAGAGTTAAGCATTTTTCTATTTGATTGAACTACTGGTCCATCTTTATTGCAACACTCATATCAAGGGGGCGGGGGGTAATGAAGGTGGAGAGAGAGGAATTCACTACCCCCCGCCTATTTTATATATATATATATATATATATATATAAAATTCCTCTCTCTCCACCTTCACTACCCCCCGCCCCTTTGATATGAGTGTTACAATAAAGATGGACCATTAGTTCAATCAAATAGAAAAATGCTTAACTCTACAAATATTTTATTTAAGGTAAATTTAAAAAAAATAACTAGATCCATTCAGTGAACTTGACTAAATTGTTTTTTTGAACAGATGAAAATGTTAAACTGATGAAACCGAATCACAGATTTATTAGAATCAAATAAAATATGTAGTTATTGGACGATATTAAATAGATTGATTTTCTATAAATAAACATATACATACACACACACACACACGCGCGCGCGCGCGCGCGCGCGTGTGTGTGTGTGTGTGTGTCTGTGTGTTTGAAAAATCTATAGCTTATGTGATACAACAAATAGTTGGAGGTATTCATTTGGTCTCTTATTTCATATCAGCGACCAAAATGTTATAAGCACTCGGTAGCATAGGGGCAGCGGCGCGTAGTTATGAGTAGGTAGGACTAGGTTCAAATCGCACATAGGGCAAATATTTTCTTCGAAAAAAATCATTTCCAAAGGCCAGGGAATGACGAATTACGATGAAAAATCCTTGTATTTGTATTTTCGATTTGTGAAATATTTTTTGCATATAGTACACTAAGCTTTACAGTGTACATTGTAAGCAAATGAAGATTAATTTGAATCTCATCTTTATTAACATATATAAATATATTTGAAAGAAATATGATCGTAGTAGACTGGGAGACAAGGAAAAAAACCTATTTTATTTAAATAGATTCTATATAAATTAATTTTTTTGTTTAGCCGTGTACAGTAGGCCGAAAGGGGGGCAGTAGGTTCTGCGGGAGTGCTCGAAGTAGGCCCACCTGAGGTTCCGTAGGTTCAATTGTGACCCTCCCTGACCTCCTTTGAGTCAAAAAGTCTACTTTCTGCCATGCCGGAGGTTCATCGGAGGCTCTAACGCATGGTACTTTCAAACATTGTACCCTCCTTTAGATACCCAATAACCCGCTCACGCCGATTTCTGCTCGCCTTCATTTTGTGGGTTGAACGCGGCTCGAAAATTTCGACTCGGGGAATGAGATAAATATGAAACCGTCTATACCGGCACTGGTTTATCACAGTTCCCTTTAAACAGCTGTGGATGCAACAGAAGTTAGGTTAGATTAGCAAAGTCTGGGTAGAGACCGATAGGGAAGGGTTCAATTGGGAAGACTAGTACGTAAAAACCCGCAAGGGTAGAGGAAGGGCACCATATATCAGATACTTTTGTTTGAATTTAAAAAAAATCAACAATTGCTAAGACCTTCTAATATTACGATTTTATGATTTACATGTCATATACAACAAGATGCTAGTCATTATTTTACACATTACATTTTAATATTTTGAATTATGTTATGTTTTACAAAAAATGACAGATGTTATGGATTTCGAATAAGTTGCCTATAATCGGATATTCGATATAAGGGCCCAAACTCCATTTCTATTATATCTGATACTAGCTGTCGCACGGGTGCGTACGATTTTCCCTATTGCTCGCTATGTATTTCTTTTGCGTGCATACATTGTTGCGTGCCTACACTGTTGCGGCTAAGTGCGGATTTCCTATTCAGCATTGTGAAAACGTTAAATTAAACTCCGTGGTATTCAAGTATACGTAAGAAACGTCATCTGATCACGAAAACAGACTAACCTCTTTGATATTCAAGTATACGTAAGAAACGTCATCTGATCAAGAAAACAGAAACAGTACACTCGGGGTGTCGAGTGGAGCGCGTGGTTGGCGCGCATTCGCTCGCGGACGTTTTCACTGTCAACATTTTCTTTCGGAGATTCTGACATTTTTGTTCGCTGCTCGAATTTTAAGAAGGTCGGAGCATTAAGACCTCGGCCACCCTAGACGCCGAAAAAATAGGCTTTTTGGGGATCTTTTTTCAAGAAAACTACAAAATAAAGCGAGATTACTAAATAGGGTGTTTATCATACATATCAGTGACTGTATATATTAATTTTTTTGAGGCGATTAATTTCAAAATGGCAGCTGTGCAGCGTTTATGTCAAAACTGCATTTTTCGAGTTGGCCGGAAACATAACTCAGACAATTTTCAACCGATTCACTTGAAATGTTGAATATATCTGGAAAAATACATTGTCTATGGAAGAACGTGGATTTTTTTTTGTATTGCGTAGTTCATTCGTTATTAACGATTTTTTAGGCAAATTTTTGGAAAGTGCAAAATTTGCCTAGAAAATCGTCAGATAATTGTTAATAACTAATAAGCAATGCAATATAAAACAAAATCCTACGTACTTCCATAGACAATGTATTTTTCAAGATATATTTAACATTTCAAGTAAATCGGTTGAGAATTGTCTGAGTTATGTTTCCCGCCAACTTAAAAAATGCAGTTTTGAGATAAACACTGCAGAGCCGCCATTTTGAAATTAATCGCTTCAAAAAAAATATTGAAAACAGTCACTGATATGCAAGATAAACACCCTTTTTTGTAATCTCGATTTATTTTGTAGTTTTTTTGAAAAAAATCCCCAAAAAGCCTATTTTTTCGGCCTCTAGAGTGGCCTAACACCTTAACCACAATACAAAATATTTTTTTTAAGGTGATGTACCACACGCCTCCGATCACTTCGAAATTTTGAAATGGGAATTCTCCAATACGAAAAAACCAATTCTAATGAAATGTGTTGTGTGCATGCAGGACGCTTGCTCCGAGAGCATGGTTCTCGACATTTTCTAAAATTTCGAAAAAAAAATTACAGTTTGTGGTTACCATACGAAAAATTGTGAATTATTAACCATTGTATCGCATTTTCGGTAATTTGGCGAGAACCATGCTCTCGACAGTGAAAAAGCACACATTTTAACGGAGACTTTGTCCTTGGAGTGCCATAGTTCAGGTGTTTACATTTTATTTTTTTTAAAGGAAACGAGTAAAGCTTTTTGAGTGCGGTTTTTTTCTTGCTTTTATTCATGATATATAGAACGTTAAAAAAAAACAAAATGGCGGCCGTTGCAGCTCCGCGAAATCAGGTCCTCAAATCGCGGGAGGTAAACGGCTGTCATCACTGCCCCCTCTTTGTTGATCTGAAACATAAATTCAAAGCATATTATCAATCTGTGACCCTTTGGTCATGGAATGACGGATGGGTTTCTCGTTTAGTACAAATTTCGGAAAATGGCGGCAATTTAAAAAAAATCGAATTTTCGCGTTTTTTTCTCGCATAAAAAGATAAATAATAAATGCAAAAATATAGCTATCGAAAAAACGATCCGTCATTCCGTGAAGACATATTTTCTGAGTATGCTCTCCGAATTTCAGGTCGATATGTTAATTACAGCGGTAAGGAGAATGTCAGCAATTTTTAAAAACGTGCTTTCGAGAAAAACGCGTTTAAAGTTTTGTAATGTGTTTACACAAATCTGTTTATAATTACTGCTAATCGGCAATGCCTGGTCCATAGAGGCATCCCTCCTCTTCTTCTAGCTGCTGATGTTGAGCTCAAATTGATTTTTTAAAAATTTCAAGGACAAAGTCTCCCTTAAGCTTTGTTTCACCTGTTTTCATGCACAAATGGGGGAGAAAAATCATTTTGAAATTTTTAGATTAATGTAGCAAAAATGTACCAACAAAGCTCAAAATACTATGTACCAGACCAAGAATTTAGTTTATCTGTTTTCTCACTGGCGGCACGCAGCTCGCATCGTGCTGTTTTTATCGACCGCGCTCGCCTCTTTCCGGAACAGTTTGTTTTTTGACAGGTCGAAAACAGGAGCTAAAACCTCGAACATTCGTTCGAAATATATTTCACACGATGTAGTGTGAATATATATTTCGAACGTTCGTTCGAAATATATTTCATACAAAATAGTGTGTAATAGAGTAGAGTTTTTTTCTCACCACCGACGAGAAATCCCGGCAACGAAGCCCGACAAAAAAATTATCCATGAGAAAACCGCCGCAGCCGATTACAAGGAAAAGAAGATCAGGGAAAATAGTGACAGCGAGAAGCCGAAGGAGAACGGCGAGGAGAAAACACCGGAAGTCAAGGTACGTGTGTGCTATCGTACTCAACAGCTTTGGGAATATCAAGGGTGTAAAGGCGCTGAGAAAACCTGAACCTCAACTCAACTTCCAGGCTCTTATAACACGACAGAGGGTCATCGATTCTCCAACGAAAACTCCGTTCATCATGGGCTTCGAGTGGGCTGGTGATATTGAGGCCGCTCTGTCCGATCAAAAAAGCCTCGCCGGAGCGCATTGTGATTCCGGCTAACTCGGTTTTTGCCCTACCAGTCGAAATGAGAGATGTACTTGGATGCGGCAACTATTACCACGAATCATGCCATCGTTTACATACTTGCTTGTAAACTTACATAAATTAATTAAATAGCTTGCATGTATTACCCCCGGCAAGACTCTTCTAATCCACACCGCCGTCGGTGGTGTGAGCCACGCAGTCGTTCATTGCCAAAGACGGCCCACAGCATTACAAACTTTGGTGTTTGCAGCACATCGAAATACGACGAGTTCAAATCGCTCGGCACGATTGATCATCTCCTCGAGCGTGGAGCGAGTACAGGAATGAAATGAGAAAAATATCTCCGAAGGTCGTTGACATTGTTCTCGATTGTGTCGATGACACGGAGTGCAACAGCCCGTGCGGAAATTGAGTTGGGGCTGTGATCGGGCCCCAATAATATTCCCCTAACTTTATTCGGGCCCTAATCTGGAAGCCACACGAGGGCCGTTAGCGGCCGGTCACACTTTGTCAACAAGGGCCATTAAAGGCGCAACGACCGGGGCCTTATAAGTTGCCTCAATGGCGCCTCATCAAAACCATTTTAGCGCCCTGAAAATGCCTCAACGGCGCCTCATCATAACCATTTCAGCGCCCTAAAACATCCGTATCAGTGGATATACGCGTATGTTAAATGCGTCAGGGTATATCTGTATTTGTTTTTATGTAATTGTTCATGTGCATAGGTGTAGGCGTGAGTACATGTGTATGTATGTGTGCGCGCGTAGAAATGTGATTGCGTATTTGCGTGTGAGCCTTTATGACAGACTGCCATGACAAAATTAATACAAAAAATAATCCATTCTAAGGAATGGATGTGTAGTAGAAATAAAAAAATATATGGGTCTACTGAATCACTAGAATCTATTTCCATTAAGGGAAAGATCTGGAAAACAAAGACCAATTTATTTACTTATCCTACACAGTCAGATAAAGTTTATGAATGGGAAATATCAGCGAAGTCTTCAGAAGAAATAATTTTCCCTATGATGAGTATTGAGCGGAAATTAGTTGCTATAAAAATGTCGAGAAAACCGGTTGGGACTGTTCACACTTATGCGCCAGCATTACTCCACGTATGAGTGAAACCATAAGTAATTGTTTGTATCTATGTAAAAGGTTTCTTTAATTTGATAAATAAATACTGTCTGATGTTTGTCTGCATTTTTGTGTTCATCGTTGATTTTTTATTTGCTAGTGCCCTTGGGCTTTTTCTCAGTTTGCGTTCGATAATATAATTCGATCGATGTATATAATCGATTTGAATAATTGAAATACCATCAACCATGTAGCCTAAGCTATTTATACTGGTTTATCGCTACAATAGTCAGATCTGGGCCTATTGTCGAGATCTCTACTTGTTTATCCATATAATGGCCAAGTCGGGTCCTTTTGTGGAAATCCCTACAGGTTTATCCCCATAATGGCCAAGTCGGGGCCTATTGTGGAAATCCCTACAAGTTTATCCCGATAATGGCCAAGTCTGGGCCTATTGTGGAAATCCCTACTTGGGAAAGCACTAGGAAAGCCCTGAAAGGCCCTTATTTTTATTAGGGATGCCCTATTAGTTTTCCGCACGGGAGAGGATGCGCCCTACAAAAGACCATGGGAAAATATGTTAAACATTTCAGGAAACAATACTGACTCATTTTTTGCACGATTCGGTCTTTGCGCACTATAGTTTTACTCATCTTTAATTGCATAGATTGAAAGTCGATACCCCCAAGTTGTATTTAATAGTCGATCTGAGAACATTAATGCGATTTACTCTCGATATTTTCTACGAAGGTAAGGTTACGGAAAACAGGTAAGGTTACGGATTAAGGTTACGGAAAACAGTTTTTTTTTTCAAAACTAGGCATGATCAAAAATTGAAAAGAAGTGAAAGTTTACAAAAAAATTAAATTAATTTTTTTTACCAAAAGGAGTAAAAATTTACCAAAAAAAGATGAGTTTGGAAAAAAAATGTTTTTTTTCCAAACAAAAGATCAGTTTTGAAAAAAGTGTTTTTTGTACCCCTAATAACGTTCGCAGAAAATATCGAGAATTAATCGCGTACAAGTTCTCAGATCGACTAGTGAATATAGCTCGGGGGTATCGATTTTTGATTAATGCAATTAAAGATGAGCAAAATTGAGGTGCGCAAAGGCGAAAACGTGTCAAAAATGAGTCAGCACTGTTCCCTGAAAAGTTTAACAAATTAAAAAAATTATAATTTTTTTGTTGAAGTTTCTCGATTTTTTTTTAATTTAACAAGCAATTACTGCAAAGTTGTGAAAATAGTCGAAGAAAATGGGTCTTTCCACTTTGATCATGATTACACGATGTTTAGGAACAATACTCTTGTTCCTTTAATTGTTTTGTAAAACTTTGATCAATCGGTCTGGAAAAACGGTTCGATGGATCAATTTGAAAACTTACACGGCTATTGGGGGTAAATTAAGCCGAAAAAAAACCTGGCAACACTAGTCTTTCCATCAATATTTGCAATGTAGTAGTAGATTTACTGAAAAACCATTAAATGTTATTTTTTTGTCCTCATTTAAAATTAATATTAATGGTGAAAAAATGTATTTTTTTTTTCACAAATCTACAAACGGATCTTGTGCGAAATTTACACAAGTTTTCAAAGGTGCCCTTTAATTTCCTGTGCGATCATTGGTTGCTGAGATACCGATGATCGTAGACAAAAGGATCTTTTTTCATTCAAAGTCGGATATCTCAGCAAAAAGTTGACGCAGAGAGACCAATAAAACCCAAATTGAAGCTGAATAAACGAGCTAACGGACCTATACATTTATTTAACTGAAAAACTCCGAGCCCGTGGGCCCTTGAGAAAAAAAAAACAAAAAAATGTGGAACAAAAAATTCTCTCGCTATTTCTTATGATTGCGCGATAACCGTTGCTCACAAAATTATTTTGTGAAAAAACCTCAAACTAGAACCTTGAAGCTTCAACATTTTTTTTCATCTTGATACGACCATTTTGAACATTGATACACCACTTCAAAAAACACTTCAAAGATTGAAGAAAATTTCTGTGTGTTTAACTTTTTGGAGTAGTGTATGAAAAGTTATAAATTTTTTGACAATTTGCAATTGATCGAAAAAACCGCTCGTCCTTGACTGTTGAAGCAATCGAAGACGCTACAGTCTAAATTTCAAGTCGATTGGACGGAAATGGTTCGAGTTCTGCTGCGTCCCAATTTCAAGACCACGGTTTTGAGAAAAACGTGTTTGAGTCAACAGTTTCATAGACGCTACAGCTGGAGAAGGTTTTTTTCCCGTAATTTAATGCCACCTATTGGTCGAAAATAAAACTATTTTTAGTCGGTGACTTTGTCCCCACAGACAATAGGCTTACAAGAGTTGAGAACTGCGCCTACCGGCATGTCATCGCCGAAAACGCTTTTCAACGCCGGAGACTTCCCTAAAAAATCGCTCGAAAACTACTTTAAAACCTTTTCTCAGCTACAAACGAATATGCATGATATTTTTTAAGGTTCCAAGAATTTATTAAAAGTGTTTCCAACAAAACGATTTTTCGAAAATTTTACACCGATGTCTAAACAATTCGCGATCGTAAAATTTCATCGCTCTTCTGTAGAGCGAGACTCCTACGATCGTCATCGCTAGAAAATTCGATCCTTGGAGAAACCTGTCGAAGATAAATCCCGGCAGAGAGAAAAAATGCTGCTAAACGTATTGTTTTTTTGTTGCAGTAATTATAAAATGTTACCACTCTTTCGCAGAGTGAGACTCAGTCGATCTCGTTCGCTCGCGAATTCTGTCGGCCGGGGACAACCTGCCGAAGATAAGCCATGGCAGAGAACAAACGGCCGAACGGATTTGTTTAAACAATGAGCATTGTAAAATTTTACAGCTCTTTTGTAGAGTGAGTCTCGAGCGATCTCGGTCAAGACTTGAGATTTTGGCAGAGATCGAATTCGTCGACAATGAGCGGCATTGGGATTCCAAGTAGCCCTCGAGCTTATATGTTTAAATTAATTAAACAAGGATGGGAAAATGCCGCACCCTTTCACAAATGCCAGCACCCGTTCACAATAGGAGTCTCTAGCAAAGCCCGTTTGCTAGAACGTTCAAACCTAAAGAAATTTCCGATGACCGCCGTAGTCAAAAGAAATCGATTCAAGGGCATTTGGTTAAACAATCCGCGATCGCAGAATTTGACCGCTCTTCCACAGAGCGAGGCTAGTAATCTTGATTGCTCGAGAAGTTGACTTTCAAAAGTGCTGCCAAAGATGAACCCTGGCAGAGATCAAAATGCCGACCGCATTTGATTAAATGATGAGCATTGTAAAATTTTACCATTCTTTTGTAGAGTGAGCACGTTTCGAGCACTTTCGTTCGCTCGAAATTTTGGCAGAGATCGATATCGTCGACGATAAGCGGCATCGAGATCACAAATAGTGCTCGAGCTTATTTGTTTAAATTAGTTTAAAAAACATGGGACAATGTCGACACCTTTCCACAAAACGAGTATCTAGCAAACCCCGTTTGCCAGACAGTAATCGTCATGAAATGTCGACCGATTGCAGTCGTCGAAAAAAGAAATCGATTCGATGCCGTTTGCATATACAATGTAAAATGTAACAAAATTTCACCGCTCTCCTGCCGAGCGAGCGCATGCTTCCAATACAAGCGTACCATGGTCGCTACGCATAGTTGTGTGTATTGTGTGAAATACACATAGATATCCAGATAGAACAGGAAGGTCTAATATACATATATTATATGCATATATGTATATGATATGTATACGTCTATGATAGATATGTATACGTCTATGATAGATCTGTATTATACGTATATTGAACGTATATTGTGGAGCTATTTCTCTGATGATGGTGACACAATTTCGCATACGTATATTTTACGTATATTATACAACGAGTACTGGACATCGAATTATATACATATATTATATCTATGAGAAACATCTACTCGACAATAAAAATTAATTCATCTGCATTGCTATCAATATCACCTACTATATACGTACATTGGACGTGTTTTTTTTCAACATTATCACCGTGGAATTTTGTGCATCTCATGTACGTATAATATTCGATCATTATATTAAGATTGTGATTGCATTATTGGATTCTGTTCGTTCTTCTTTCGTTGAATCTTTGATGTTGAGTATACGTATATTATACATTCATTAAACTTTGATGTGGAATATATGCATATTATACATTCATTAAATCGCTTCAGATCCAGGAATCACAATCGTAGGATAATGAACGACTATTATACGTATATGAGATGTCCAAAATTCCACGGAGATAATGTTGAAAAAACACGTCCAACGTACGTATATGTTACTTCATATTGACAGCAATGCAGTTGGAGTTATTTTTATCGTCCAGTAGATGTTCCTTATATACATAATATATGCATATGATTCGATGTCAAATGCTTATTGTATAATGTACGTAAAATATACATATATGCAATTCTTTCACTATTATCAGTTAAATAGATCCACAATCCACATTTAATATACGTATAATACAGGTCTATCATGGACGTATACACATGTCTATCATATACAGATATACATGTTATATATGTATATTACACATTCCTGTTCGATCTGGGATCTATATATAATACACTATACAAATACATACCACTAATACCCAGATAACCACGTACCACAGATGTACCGCTGATGTGGAGTCCGCCGTAGGGTACAATTTCGGTACGCCGTACCAAGTACGCTTGGTTATCTGGCTATATACTTGAATTCTTGGCATGTATCAAGAGACGCGGCAGCGTCTTAACGCCAAGGAATAAAAAAATGATGAGCACTACTGCCATAAAAAAGATGAGCACCGCTGTCACGGATGACGAACACGCCGGCACTCTTTATACAATAAGATGGGCTGTCAGTGCACCTATTTAAACTTTGAATCGAAATTACGCAAGAACATGGAGATGAATAAAAAAAACTAATGACATTCTACCAATGAAATGTTATTTTTTCGATCGATTTTTACGTATACCATACGTATAAAATACGCATACCATACGTATTTTTACGTATACCACACGTATAAAATAGGATACCATACGTATGGTATACATCTTTTATGAATTTATTATTCATATATAAGGCGTTTTTGATATGTCTAACATACGTTAATACGATGTCGCCCTCGACGTCTATAAGACGTATTTAGTACGTATATTAAAGAGTTGAGTGTTCGGCTAATATTCGTGTAATGGATATATATTCTCCGCTGGTCAAACAACATATTTTACATATTTTCGACATCTTATATACATAAAATATACCGTTTAATAAACGTAGAATATACATACATTATACGGATAGAAGTCGGACATTTAGCTCTATAGTACACGTACTAAATACGTCTTACAGACGTCGATGGCGACGTCGTATATACGTATATTATACGTTAGTGTTCTATCTGGGTATAAGGTGTTTGCGTTACGACCGAACCGCGTGCGAGAAGGTTAGTTCTTTGTGCACGCGGCCGGCGTAGCGACACACATACACACACGCGCGACCAGTGACCGCCGTCTATTCAGCTTCGACTCTTCGTCCCACAGTCCAGTCGAGATAGGATTTTACCTGGAATTAATTCGGGGGTGCGATTTTGTTTTTTCATACTTAGGGGGGAAGGGGGTGGTTGGTAGTGTAAATCCTGATTTTCGGGAAAATCCGCCCCGTGCGTTTGCCGCCATCTTGATTTAAAGAGGGATTTTTTGTTTTTCGAATAACTCGCTTATTTTCAACCTTAGAGTGAAAATGAAAATGTCCAAACTTGTGGGAAATATAATTCCCCACAAGTTCGGTGATTATAGTTTTTACCCTAGGATCGATATTTATAGAGTTAGACTGCTAATGGGGTAAAACGCGTTTTTTTGTTAATTATCTCGTTTATTATCAAGTTTATTGTAAAAATGGTAGAAAATAATCACGTAGGAAATTTTATTTCCTTCAACTTTGGTTATTACCATTTTTACCCTAGGATCAATATTTTCGGACTTATACTTAATTTCGGGGTGAACTTTTTTTTATGTTCAGTTATTTCGTTTATTATCAACTTTATCGTAAAAATGGTAATGAATAATCAGGTGGGGAATTTTATTTGCTTCAACTTTGGTCATTACCATTTTTACCCTAGGATCAATATTTTGAGAGCTATAATGAACCCGGCACCAGAGTCTTTGCTAAAATTGATATCATGCAAGTGTAAAGGTAACTGCGGGAAAATGTGCGGCTGCCGTTAAGCGGGCTTCAAACGCTCTGTTTTATGTTTGTTTTGCAACGGAGAGACGTGTGACGACGTCACACATATAAGGGACCTGATGCTGGAGGACGACTTCGACGACAAAGAACCTGATTGCTCCGAGGATCTCCGTTTGGAAGAACTTTCCGAACCTGCTGACGACGATCGCGATTATTTGATCGACAGCGAGGTAGGAGTGGATGAGATTGCAGATCAAAATATCGCAGGGCCCTCCGTAAAACGAGCGAAATTGGCATAGGACAACCTACCCGGGATCCTACGTGGGACCTACGTGGGATTAAAATTGGAGGTACGTATCTTATGGAAGGAAACAACATTAGTATGAATTTGACGTAACTTTCAAGTTGAATAACTAATCAGGTGTTGAAATCCACAGGTTTCTACTTGCTGAGACGGCTCTTTACGACTAGAAAACACAGCCTAAGTCGAAGAAATTTGAATTACGTACCTGGTTATCCATCACTATTTTTATAACAGATTGAATGATAAATGAATTTAAAAAAACGAACAAAATTACATCTCTATTTTAATTATAACTCCCAAAATATTGATCCTAGGGTAAAAATGGTACTAACCAAAGTTAAAGGAAATACAATTTCCTACGTGATTATTTATTACCATTTTTACGATAAAGTTGATAATAAACGAAATAACTGAACATGAATAAAAAGTTCACCCCTACATTAAGTATAAGGCCGAAAATATTGATCCTAGGGTAAAGATGCTAACAACCAAAGTTGCAGGAAATAAAACTTCCTACGTGATTATTCATTACCATTTTTACAATAAACTTGATAACAAACGAGATAACTAACAAAAAACGTTTTTAACCCCTATTAGCAGTCTAACTCTATAAATATCGATCCTAGGGTAAAAACTACAATCGCCAAACTTGTGGAGAATTACATTTCCGACAACTTTGGATATTGTCATTTTCACTCTAAGGTTGAAAATAAGCGAGTTATTCGAAAAAACAAACAAAAATCCCTCCTTCAATCAAGATGGCGGCAAACGCACTCGCGGGACTTTTCCGAAAATCGAGATTTACACTACCAACCAACTACGTATGAAAAAAGAAAATCGCACCCCCGAATTAATTGCAGGTGAACCGAATTTATACCTATCTCGACTGGACCATCAGTGCGAAGCATCGGAACCGAATTCGCGAGCGATGCGCCGTTCGTCGGTAGTGACTCGTAGCTATAAACTGCGAGATCTGCAGTACCGATGTAAAGAGAAGCCGCGGCGAAATTTTCTGGCATTTGGCACATGGCCTTAAACATATGGGTCATTCCATGTCAAATCGACAAATTTTTTACCTGACCCCCTTTGATTTCGCTGAAAATTTTCTATCTTTTTCTACCCCCCGAAAGTTATTTTTCAGAATTTTTTCAAATTTTTTTTCCCGACTCAAAAAAAGTTATGAATTTTTGAAAAAAACCGCTCTTTTATTTTTAAATTGCCAGAACTTTTTCAAAAATTGACCGTTTGGGAACTTCTTTTTTCAAAATTTTTGTTTTTAAATGTAGTTTTCGAAAAAAAATATGAAAAAATTTTCAGAATCCCAGATATATGAAATATTTTAGTTTTTTTGAAAAAACCGTAATTTTCTCAAAGTCCGACCGTTTTTTTTTTTTTTATTTTGCTCTAAAAATACTTCAACTAATTCTGCAATGATCCCCGTTAATCAAAAGATGTGACGACAATCGCTTCTAATTTTTTTTCTTGATTATAAAAAAAATTTTGTTGAATTTTTGCTGATTTTATATAACTTTGTTATGAAATTTTTTTTATTTCCTCGTGAAACCTCAAAAGTTAAAAAATAAAATTTTATTGGAGAATTTCAAGTGATTATCGTCCAAGAAATTGTTATTTAAAAAAAAAAAATAATTTTTTTCTCTCATTGACGTTATTTTTTTATTCTTATGGACGTTTTTTTTTGGTACTGAAATATGACAACTTAACGTCATTTTGGTACTGAAACATGACAAAATAACGTCAATGAGAGAAAAAAATTATTTTTTTTTAAAATAACAATTTCTTGGACGATAATCACTTGAAATTCTCCAATAAAATTTTATTTTTCAACTTTTGAGGTTTCACGAGGAAATAAAAAAAATTTCATAACAAAGTTATATAAAATCAGCAAAAATTCAACAAAAATTTTTTTATAATCAAGAAAAAAAATTAGAAGCGATTGTCGTCACATCTTTTGATTAACGGGGATCATTGCAGAATTAGTTGAAGTATTTTTAGAGCAAAATAAAAAAAAAAAAACGGTCGGACTTTGAGAAAATTACGGTTTTTTCAAAAAAACTAAAATATTTCATATATCTGGGATTCTGAAAATTTTTTCATATTTTTTTTCGAAAACTACATTTAAAAACAAAAATTTTGAAAAAAAAAAGTTCCCAAACGGTCAATTTTTGAAAAAGTTCTGGCAATTTAAAAATAAAAGAGCGGTTTTTTTAAAAAATTCTTAACTTTTTTTGAGTCGGGAAAAAAAAATTTGAAAAAATTCTGAAAAATAACTTTCGGGGGGTAGAAAAAGATAGAAAATTTTCAGCGAAATCAAAAGGGGTCAGGTAAAATATTTGTCGATTTGACATGGAATGACCCATATGTTATTGTCTAGATACACCGAGTCTTTGCGAATGGTTTGAAATTTTGTCAGCACCAAATACCAGAGATAACAAACAATTTCATATATGCAATTGTACGTGCGCTTAGACGGGCAAGACGTCCACGCTACGGGTGATGTCGTTTTTTCTTGGCTATTTGGCACCAAGATAAACTATTTCTAACAACGGATTGACGCAAGCTAAACCTTTGTAAACATTTAGAAAAAAAAAATCCCCCATCTTGCCCATCGTAAACCATCTATATTCAATATTGAACCATCAAGATTTGATGATAGATTACGAATCTTGGTCGACGAATTAACAACATTGCTGCAAATGTCAATGTTTGCGAAGTCGCCGTATTTCGGCAACACTCAATATTAATTAATGGTAATAATAAATAATCTCGTGACATACATATAAATAGGCATGATTATAAATGACTCAAAGTTTCATTCTA
Source organism: Ophion slaviceki (assembly GCA_944452715.1). NCBI lineage: Eukaryota > Metazoa > Arthropoda > Insecta > Hymenoptera > Ichneumonidae > Ophion > Ophion slaviceki. The sequence continues at coordinate 43,503,737 of OX101788.1, read as the reverse complement.
AGTTGTTTAAAACATTCGCTGACGCAGTTTTTTCATAATAATCATCGATAATGTTAAACTTTTGCGAGTTGGTCGTAACATAAAAGTTTTTCTTATTTACGTAATATAAATATATAAAATCATAATTTAGTCCTTTAATTTAAAACGTGAATGTATTTATTGATGTCTCAATTAATTCCTGATTTCCAACGTATACCCTCCCGGGTTTTTTTACGTATAACCCTTTCCAATTAAACCCTTTGCCATCACTCCCTACCCGCACTTCGCTAAACTAATCTAACTTCCGTTGCGTCCACAGCCGTCTTAAGGATGTTGTGTCCAAAATTGAAAATGGTAATAAATTTGGAAAACTGAACTAACTTTGCAATTATTATTTTTTTTTGTTGTAAAAATTATGCCAAAAATACAACAAACATTTTTTCAACACATTTAGGAAGCTCGTGTTCTAGAAAAAAAAATAAAGACGAAGTACGTGGTTTTCACCGCAAGAAACAAGAATATAGCGGCAACGTTACATAGACCGAAAGTAGCGGGAAATTCAAATACTCATTTTCGTTCACAGACGACGTCGTTTCTTGCACCATGAAGCCACCTGTGTTTTTAATACATTTGAAATAAAATAAACGATCATTCATAAATATTTCTTCTACTTCTTGTGAACATTTAAAGATTACATAACTTTAAAATTTAGAAAACAAAAATATATCATTTTTAATTGACGTGAATAATTTGCGATTTTTTAAAATTGACAAGTATTTTGTGATTTTATAAAATTAGCAAGTATTTTGCGATTTTATAAAATTGACAAATATTCGACTAGTTTTTTTTATAACTCTGGATGAAGTTGTCACTCGAACATTAACATTTTCATTTTTGCCAAATAATCGGCGAATACCTGATTCGTTTTCTTCACGATACGTGTCGATGATAACATTATATGGAATATTTGCATGGGCTATTCTTTTTCTCATGTTCAACGAGCAATGATTTTTCAAGGGTGACAACGATTCGAAAATTTCTGCTGACCGTTGCGAACAATCTTCTTTCTGGACGAAGTAATCCCATGTTTTACTGCTATCGATTAGCTCTTTCTTTGAAATTTCTAATTGTTCCCTCACTTTTTGTGACGTCGATAACAGCATCGTGCGCTCCATTATTCGGAATATCTAGTGACAGAGCTAATGTCGCCAGAGAATTCTCACCCTTGCTTTTTTTGCCTGTAACTTTTCTTGTAAGAGGCAACGTATCAGTGAATCCATGAATGAGGGTTCCAAAATCTTGAAACAAAGGCGTTTCAGCAATAGCTTGCAATAATCGAGGGGCATCGAACGTGTTATTGTGAGCACATAATACGTATCTTTTTTCACATGATTTGAGAAACAACAAAAAATCTTGCAGCACTATTGCTATATAGTGCTGCAATATTGTAACGGGTAACCCCTTAATACATTAAATTTATTTGGGTTCGGGACTCGACTAGGGAGTAAATCAATTGAGACCTTTTTATTTGGCAAAAGAATCGAATTTTATTTGCAATTTCTTTACTCGATCAGGCACATCAGATGTGAATCACCCTGTACATTTCATTTCCCCGCAGTTGCGTATCTCTGTACTGTCGCTTTGACGTCTGTCACCGAGACGTTGTTTTGGTGTCGCTCGCTTTGAATTTATTTTCTGTACCGCTAGTTGGTGTGTGTGTATCGCGGGATCTTTCGCTCCAATTTCTTTTATAGGTGTACCGCCTCGATTTGTTGTGTATGTGAGATTTTTGAATCTTCGCGTCCGGCCTCGCTCGGCCGCTAACCCTTTTGTTTTCCTTTCTTCTCTCTTTCTCTCGTGGGGAATGCTCCTTATTTTTCTTGCCTTTATCGTTGGGCTTTTAAAGACTGATAATCTCTTTCGAGGCGCTTGGTCAGCTGAGACTTCTCGGCTTTAATTTTTGACTTTATAAATTTTTCTTATCGTCCTTTTTCCACCGATCCTCGCTCCTTATTCTTTATTGCCTTTTCTTTTCAGTCCCGATCCCATCCTTTCACGAATATTTTCCTTACTTTCTTCAGCTTGGATATATTCGCTACTCCGGACACTCGGGTACTTATTCAGAGGGCCAAAAACTTGATTTCTCTTGGTCCACTCTCAGCATATCCTTTTCTGCCAAACATGATCTTTGCTTCTGTCAGCTTGGACCTATGTTCGTCTCCGGACTCGCGTCTGAGTTGGACTTCAAACAAGAAGTGCCTTCCTATCCTCAGGGAGGCCCTTTTATACACCTCGTTTCCCGCCAATTCTTTCCCCTTCCCAAGCGCCTTTTTACAACTAATATTCTTTAATGTTATCTCCGTTCTTTTTCTTTTTCTATTGACATGATGCCATCCTTCGGGGTTTCCCCGAGGGATGGCACCACTTGTGCCGTTTCTAGCAAATTTCTCCACCAGAGAAAGAGACGGCCGTGGTCGCGCTTGACCCCTTATTGCCCTTCGCTCAGTACACGCGCGTGAGACGGATCTCTCCGTCTCAATATATATATATATATATATATATATATATATATATATATATATATATATATATATATATATATTGTACTATAGGTTTCGATTCGACACGACATCCGTGTAGCAAAAAGGGGCCAGTCTACTTTGGAGCTGCAAAAAAGGCTATTTTCGCAATTTTTTAAAGGATTTTATAAAAGATATGTATATAAAAGTTGTTGGGCTTGATAAATAAAGTCTTGAAATACATTTAAAAAAATTTAATTCATTTTTATTCATTTTTAAGTACAAAAACTATAGTTTAACGTAACGCCTCAAAAATAGGTGGGCTAGGTAGCTCCATCACAACTCGGCAACGGCTTGCCTGAAACAAAAAACCCAAACTAAATGACCCTCGGACATAAAGTTTTATAATAAAAAAAAATTGGCAGATGAAAGACGAAAGAAGTAAAAAAACGCGTTTTTTCCGCAGTTTTTCGAAAAAAAAGAGTAAAAATCAAAATTTTAAAACCATCGAGGGTCATCTTGTTGCGAATCATGTTTACAATATTTGCTTCAAATTTCAAGAGAGTCGGTTCATTAGTTTCAAATGGAGTAGATTATTAGATACGATGGAGCTAGATTTTGAAAACGTTGTTTCGAGAAAAATGCGTTTGAAGTTTATCCTATGAAAAACTCTTACCTAAACTCAATCGGCAATTCCTGCACCGTACAAAATCCCTTCTGATTGCTCATCATCGTCGATTTCTTCAAGTCTCGCTTGCTTTCGATTTTGTGAAATTTTCAAAGTGGACTGGCCCCTTAAATTACCATTCTCGTTCGTCAGCCCATTCACGTTCGAAACTCCTTGAGAGATTCGCCGTTTCGGGTTTACATACGCAGAAAAACTGAAAACACCACTTTTGGCCGCAATTTGGAGAATGTCAGCGTTTTTGTTGAAACCCGAAGTCTCCAAATAAAAAAACACGACATGTTTTTCGTCAGGGCCATTCTCCTCTCCATTTTCAAAAGCATTCGGTGTCAAAAGTCCCATATTACTGGAGTAAATTGTCCCCTCTAAATTTTCTTTTAAAGTACGAAGACGAGTTTTTTTTTTTTTAAATAAGCGTCTTTTCTTTCGTTCCGGATTTTCTATTTGTTCAGCTCTCGCCAATGTTGCTTTGTCGATTCGTTCGACATGCTTTTTTGTCAGCTCTCCGGTAGTTATCGTTAATTTTTCTTTGACTGCGTCAATATATTGTTCGCCGCAATTTTTCGGATTAACGGCGCAAGCGAATCTGAAATTGACCGATTCTGATAAGCTGTAACACCGTGATTTTGGGGCTTTACTTGCCATTGTAGTGTTTAAAGATTCATTTACTTGGCTAGAGGCGCCAGCAGCCAAACGATCTACTTTTTTGCCAGTCCCGTGCAGAAATTTTGACAGGGATACCCTATGTCCGATCAAATCCCGATCAGGATTTGTCATGGATTCCCCAAAACCGGTAACCCGGTTAGAATCCAACTTGCATCCGTATCGGAATATGTATGACGACGATGGCATATCTTTGAAAATTTTGGCGTCACGTGTATTTTCGGTATTACTATGAAATTCCTATCTATAGATAGGATTCCATCTAGAGATTCCTATCTATAAAATTCCTATCTATAGATAGGAATTTCATAGTAATACCGAAAAATCCACGTGACGCCAAAATTTTCAAAATTACGCCATATGGCGTAATTTTGAAAATTGCATTCTGACAAATTCCCCCATGGGAATTGCATTCTGCCGTTTCGAGCCGAACGATAATTTTTTCGTTAGACGATATTAAACAAAAAATTGTAAAATTAGCGGTTGGAATGCACCCAGATGCAGAACAATCGCGAGTTTTCGCAATACCGATGCTGCATTTCTAAATAGAATTAAAAAATACAAAAAATGTTAATTGTCACAACAACTTATTAACGCTTCATTCCCGCTTATCAATATTGAAATAGATATTTGTATGTACAGCAGTGATGTAATAAAAATATTACAAAATGTTCAAGTTATCGGTGAGAAACCCCGGTGACAATGTATGCGGGACTGCGCGCACTGATACGCTCTCACGAAAGTTAGAATGTATATTCTAAGGAGATTTTTTACGCGGGACTTGGTGCTCAGGTTCAACGCTAAAAAAATTAAAGCAAAGGTGTTGCTGAAAACAACAAATTTCGGAAGTTGCATGATAGGTATGTCTTTCAAGCTGTTCAAAATATTTTTTGCTGTGTTTCTATGATATAATATAAATATCATATATATTACAAATATCATAGATATATATATTACAATTTTTCGATTTATTTACAGCTGCGCTCACAAACTGCTAAACGCAGCAGGATGGAACTCCGATTAACGCAGATGCTGTGTTAAAAGCTGTAGGGAATGCCATATCCAACGCAAAAGACTGAGATGGACGCAAAGGACGCCAAGTAGTCCAAAAAACGATAACCCAGTCGTAGTTTTCCATTTTTTATGGTGTTCTTACCTTTCATTTTTTAAATTGATATTTTAATTCACCAAAAATGTATAAATGTTAATTATTTTTATAATAAATTTAACATGCAATAATTCCATTTTTGCCATTTTATTTCAGCCTGTATTTACCCGTGATCCTTCCAAGATTCCTCAATGATTCCACGGGGAATCTATTTAGAGTCATTAAAGGATCCGGTTCTGGATCCCTAATGGAATCCAGTTTACGGATCTTACATTTAGTCTTAGAATCTGATCCGATATCGGACTGGATCCCGACTGGGAGCCCGGGATACAAGTCAGAATCCAGCTGTATCCCTGCCAAAATTTCTGCACGGGCGTTTATCAAATAAAATTTTCAAATCCTCGAACATTTGCTCGTCTCGAAAATAATTATGTGGTTCATAGGTTGCCGGATTTTGATGGTACTTGCAACATTCCCCGCACTGATCGTGTTGGTTGAAGCAATGATGCGGAATATTTTAAATCGCAGCTGCCATTGCTTTTCGTCGACCTTTATTTTGAGCAGTTGCATATGCGAAACAGCGTCGAAGCTGCTCAATGCACGCCGCCGATAAATCTTTGTGATTTTGTTTCATCATGTACAGCTCTTTGACAACACCTTTTTTGGTATGGTTAATGTCTGAGTGTTCGACGACGGGATGAATACTGCTACAACGTACTGCTGCCATGGTAGAGCTGTCATCATCTCCGACTAAAACGCCAACTTGAAGATTTTAATCTTCAAGATTGAGCTCTTGGTGGTTAATTCCACGGCAGCATTGGGTTCCATAGCTTTGGCGCTTCCGGTAAAGTTGCGATGACAGTTATGGTCCTCCGGCGGATGGCCTTTGTCACATTTTCGACATTTTCTACAACGTGTTGTAAAATCCAAAACACATTTTGTATGTAAACCAATGATCGCTGCTTGACCGTTCAAGCTATCACAGTTCCTGCCTGTGCCTCGGGTGCTCAAACCCATGTCGTACGAAACGACAACTCGCACCGAGTCGTCGAATATTATTTCTTGTCGGGCTAGAACTTCACTTCGTAGACCATTCATTACTTCATTCGGTTTACAAGAATCCGAAGGCGTTGAGGTGGCGTCAGTCGTATTTTTTTCTTCAACAGTGAAGCTGGACTGCAAATCTTGAAGTCTAAGAAAAATGGAAAAGGCATCCGTACAAAATAATTTTTTCTTTCTTGCACATCAATTTTTATTTCCTTTTTTCAGCTCATGAAAACATCGTCGTTATTACATATAATTTTCAAAAATTGTATTTAATCGTCACTTACGACTATTTTTTATGGTTCGTTTTGTAAATTTTACCTGACCTAGTAGTTTGACGTTTCCGGGCATAATTACCGAAATACAGATAAGATAGATCGCATTTGTGCCGTCTACGATGTTATCATGATTACACAGCCTGGTATTTTGTGTGTTTGATTGTCGCACAGAATCGCTATTAAAAAACATTAATAGCTTTATAACGGTACTGTGAATCTTCATTTTCACGGTACCAAGGGTTAGTTCGACAATTAGTCGAACCGTGCCTATTTTTTCAGCTCCGTGGTAGCATTTTCTTAGCGAATATCAATAATGTACCGAAACATGATCGGGAGTTTTCCATAAGCGTAGTGTAATTAGTCCATGAAATACGTCGAGATTCTGACTTTTTTTCTTTAATAAACGGTACTTAGAACAGTCGTGCTGTCGGAGAAAAACCCTCTAATCGGACAACAAAAGCAGAAGGCCAGTTTTTTTACATGTGATTCCGTAAGTGCCGCGGGTGCTAAATCCAAGTTTGCCAAAAAGTCGGGGTGCAGGTTTTTTTTAGGCGATGAAGAGGGATGGGGGTGGATTGATGACAAACAACAACCCCTACAAGGTCGGATCCGTGAGACAAAATGTTTAGAAAAATCCGAGCTTTAGTTTTGTCTACAGCGCCGAAGTTATGGTAGTTCATTTTGGGGGTAAAAAATAGGGGTGATATGTTGAAAAATCAGTTTTATTTCAATAACTCTTCAGGGTAAATGCTTCCAATTTTTCTTCAAATGGGAACGTTGTAGCCCTTGAGAAGACGCTTCGATTGAGTATTTGATCATCACTTTCTAACAATATAATCACCCCCAAAAAATGGTTGAATTGCCAAAAAAAATTGTTTATTGAGTAACTCAAGAACAATCGATTTTATCGGGTATGGTTTAAATGTCCGAAATGTACAGAATACTTTCCTCTATATTTTCGTTCCTATCGACCACCCTTGAATTTTGCTTTTTCCAACCCCTTTGGGAAGTTGAAAATAAAAAATGAAATTTTGGGAAAACTATTGACCGCACGAATTCGCCGCCTTGAAAGAATTTGTAGCTTGAACCCTCAGCTACATTTTTCTCCACAGCGCCAAACTCGGATCTCTTTATTTTCGGTCAATAGTTTTCGCCGAATTTCATTTTGAATTTTCAACCTCTGAGAGGAGTTGGAAAAAGCAAAATTCAAGGGTGGTCCATAGAAAGAAACGAAATCCCTAAAAAATCGATTGTTTTTGAGTTATTGAATAAATTTTTTTTTTTAGATATTTCTACAATTTTTTGGGGGGTGAAGATATTATCGGAGAGGGATGATCAAATACTCGATCGACGCATCTTTTCGAGGACTACAACGTTCCCGTTTAAACAAAAATTGTATGAATTTTCCCTAAAGAGTTATCGGATTAAAACTGATTTTTCAAAGGATCACCACCTTTTTCACCCCCAAAATGAACTTCCACGACTTCGGCGCTGTGGACAAATATAAAGCTCGGATTTTTCTGGACATTTCTTCTCCCGGCGGCGACCTCGTAGGGGTTGTACTTTGGCATTAATCACCCCCATCCCCCTTCATCCCCTAATATAAAACTCTACATGACGATTTTTAGGCAAACTTGGATTTAGCACCCGCGGCACCTATAAAATCAACTGTCAAAAAACTAGCCTTCTTCTAATTTTTTCCGATTCCAATATACAGCATGACCGTATTTACTGCGGATGACCGAAGGACGGTCAGCAAAGGGATTAATAAGCGTCCAGAAAAAATGTCAGCTCGGTGGTAACATTTCGCACTAACCCTATAACAACCTTAAATCATGGATTCATCGTTTTAAAGTTATAGTTATCAATTATTTCAACAAACGACGACCTTCTATAAAAACAATAAATGCTTTTAGCTTGCTTGTTATTGGCCTTGAGTCATCACTGATCGAGTCTTTTCCTACTCATATTATTTATTATTGTTATTATTAGAACATTAGTATTACGATTATTCACGACTATTGTTGTAACTTTACTGTTACTGTCGATTTTGCAAATATTCTTCTTATTTTTTCACACCATATATTTGTCCCTATCATTGTCTACCGAGCTGTATCTGTTACGAAATGCCAACTCATCAAATTCAATCATTTGTTTTTCCGGATGCTTCTTCCATTATTTCGACTCGGATGATTTCGTTGTAAATGGATTTACGCACAATTATTTCTTGTCAGGTGTGGTATCCAATATTTAAGACACACACACACACACACACACACACACACACACACACACACACACACACACACACACACACACACACACACACACACACACACACAGGCCTATATTCCAAATCAAACTTTTCATTTCCGGTACCTGAGAAAATCTGTGTACGCAGGTTGTAAAAACGCGACGCCCGATTCCGTTTGGATATCAAAATACTGTGACGTCCGGAACAAGTCTCAACACCGCAGTGATATCGTTTCCGGTTGTCTCAGAACACACACCCCGAGACCCGTAACGTATCTTTATCTTCAACGACCAAGAGGAAAGCGACAATGTCGTTAGCACCGTGAACCGGGGATAACGATTGAGCCAAGCCTTGGGTTTTCAAGTGACTTACAACAGAGATTAGAGTGTGTGTGTGTGTGTGTGTGTGAGAGAGAGAGAGAGAGAGAGAGAGAGAGAGAGAGAGAGAGAGCTCTTTTCCGATCCATCTAGTCGGGTCAGTAAAAAACTCGGCCTGCTCCAAGCAGATCAAACAAGAAAAAAGGCGTCGACCTGTGGCAACTTTTGGTGGGAGTGCTGAGATCAAGCGTAATCGAACACAGGAATGAGTAAGGCACTGTATCGCCGATAACGGAGCGCTCGGTGAACGTCTTCGTCGTCATCCTCGCCTTCAGCTGGGATATCGCCTCTCATCACATAACCTGATTTCCGTCAATTTCCAAAAGAATTGACGGAAGTCGCGTGTACCTGACAGAGATCGGAGAGGGCGGCAATATATTTCCAAGTATTTTGTTGGATTGGACAAAGCCCGAATTAATTAACTCACTTGATTCACGAGTCGAGAAAGAAATGCTAATTTGAACACGAAGGGTTCAATGGTTTCCTTTCGTTGCACTGATGTGGTGCTTTTGAATCCGACATGGTTGTTTTATTCTTTCAACTTTATTTCCAACTGCTGAAAATGCTCCAATTCCAGCCCAATGTCAGCATACAGAATCTGTGTGGTCAAAAAATTGCTTACTTTTTCGTCATGAATTGGGTGACGTTGTTTGGGTTTCTTGGGTACGTTAATTATGAGGTATGTTTTTTTTAACGTAGGCAAGTATTTTTGAAAATATCATCATGTAATAATGTTTTAAATATATTTTATTATTATTTATCTTTTCGTATTCATTTTATTAGCAATGAGCGATTTTTCATGCACCCCACTTTCTGCCCCCCTCGTCACCGGTCTTTGCATTTCTGAGAGTCGGCGTCTAGAAACCCCGATGTAAGTTCGGAATATCAAAAACCTTATACTTATTTGAGGTTAACTATGGAATTTTTTAACTTGTTAATTGAATAACTTTTAAACAACTTTATTTAAATGTGTTTATCTCGACTTCGTTTTTGAATATTCAATTCATGAATATGTTTTACGGAGTATAACTTTTTCCTCGATACAATCGATAAACTTTGAAAACAGTTTGATCGAAGATTTGGCATGGGTATGAGGCCAAAGGAGAGGCTTAATAAGCGTTTATTAATATCTTTAAAATGCTTTTTTTCACAGTCATATGGGAAATTTGATATCATTTTCGTCGGCAACGGTCGAGGCATTCGGACGAATGTATGAGATGCTCGATATTTATTTATTTATTGACTTTCCGGAAACTGTGAGGCCGCAGTGTCTGAGAAAAAAAAGCGTCTCTTAATATTAAAACAGCAAGACCGGTACGTAAAATAACGTGGGTTTCAACTTTTTAAGCGTCTGCCAACTGGTTGAATGAGGCAATGGACAGTGATTGATCATTTCAAGGTGCGCATAAAATGCATGTGGGATCAGATGGGTAGTGGCTCGAATGACAAGTGGGTCGCCGCTATATCTTTTATTGTTGTTGTCAATGTCAATATACAACGATGCATCCATTATACTGCTCTAACTTGAAAGTCCCTTCGCCTACTCCCCTCTCTTCGTTTCTCTTTTTGAACAAGAAATTCTAACATTTATAAAGAATTTCAGATCGATCAGCACATTACTATCACATGGGACGCGGTGCCTTCAGCTTTCGAGCGGCATTATCCTTAAATCCGATGGTATTTGACATCGATAAGAACACCAGGAAGTGGTGGAAGTCTTATATTCAAGGACATTTCACTTGTATTTTACGATTTTTTACTCACTATTACTATTATTATTGGTTTCTTCCTTAGGTACACGCTTTTCGCGTTTGTTACCTATTCTTCCCCTCATTATGACCGTTCTTTCATCTACTGTTTACTCCTTTTTTCTCCGACACTTATTGCGACACAATCTGCATAGATCTGCATAGACTACGGTCTGCATATACTACGACACTTATTGCGACACAAATGTCTGACACTAATGTCCGATCTGTTCACACATAAGACGGTTTCGGTGTCTCAGAAAGTGTCTGTACTGTGATGTCGCTACACAAGTGTCTCAGATGTTCACACACAAAACTACTGACACGTCTGCAGTACCCGCTCGCACGCCATGGAGAAACGCCGTGCGGCGGCAGCCGTAACTTTGTGCGCTGTTATTGAGGGGCTATACCAGTGTGACACTAAAAAAATCGATTTTTTACCCCTTTTTCGACAGTTTATTCTTTCAAGAATATCATTATCATTTATATTATATATATCAATATCATTTTATCTTGCAAAAATCGATAGTTAAATCTTTAAACGCATTTTTCTTGAAATGAGATTTTTCAAATTTGCTGACATTGTAACTCAAAGAGATCCGATTGACTTGAAATTTGAACTGAGTACTCTTGAATATATTTACAATGACGTAGGAGATTTTTGATCGCATGAAAATTGTCGATTAGGCATTGAAAAAAACGACCATTTTATAGGCAAGAAAAGAGACTTTTTTCATAACTACGCCATTTTGTTACATTTTGATATTTTTCAAAAATCCTACGTCATTGTACAGGAAATACCTTCCAGTTTAACGACATTTTTTTTCCTTTTTCGGTTTCAGCTACGCAATCAGCCGGAATCATATCAGCAGTGGAGGAACTTTTTTTTGCGCCTGCGAAGGCAACGCATAAGTCACTTGGATCTCAATATTTTTCAATGAAAAAATTATGTAATATAAGTCAAATATATTTTTAATTTTCCAAAACATTTAATTGAGTACTTTTCTTCCAAAAAAATCCTGAAAATCACCCAAATTTCCAGCGTTCACACTGGTATAGCCCCTTAAGCTGTGTTCTTAAATTATGATTTTTTCTGCCGACTTTAGCCGATATTGTGCCAAACTGTTCCGCTCAGTATTGAAGTGCTGCCTGTTTCTTTACTCTATTTTTATAATCAGCACAACATATTTGCCAAAGTTCCGGCAGTCCTTCCACAAGAGATATCAAATTTTTAATGCTCTCCTTGCTCCACGTAATGGCCATTTTGATTTAACGCGGGTCGCGAGTGTCTGGATAATTTCGCGCCGGTTCGAAAACTTGGACACTGCGGCAGACACTCAGACACAACCTGTTCACACGGCGCTCGGCGCGACACCTACCGAGATGTCCCAATAAATGTCGCGAGATCAGACAGTGGGATTCACACACAGACACTCGATGTATACATTGAGTGTATACACCAAAGTGTCGTAGTGTAAACCTACCCTTATTTCGCCGCGAAATGCCGAAGCAAAACATTTCACGACGAAATGTACGCGACTGGGATTCGAACCCGGGTCCTCCCGGTCCGCTGGTTTAGTGGCGAGCAGGGGAGATTACGATATCTCCGGCGCCTTAATTTTATCATTGGATTATGTAATATGGGCGAAAAAAATACGAAAAACAAGAATAACTTTTTTCGTTTTGAGCCTTAGTTTCGGAGTTACAGCGCTTTGAAGAGTAAAACATTTATTTCCCCGATTTTTCGATGATCGATGACCCAAACAAACCAAGCCTAACCAAACCCAAACAAACCAAGCCTAACCAAACCCAAACAAACCAAGCCTAACCAAACCCAACCAAGCCCAAACAAACTCAAACAAACGGTGCTGAAGGTGCTTCAGACCCACCCAACGATTCCGCCCACACATCGAAGGTGCTTCAGACCCACCCAACGATTCCGCCCACACATCGAAGGTGCTCCAGACCCACCCAACGATTCCGCCCACACATCGAAGGTGCTTCAGACCCACCCAACGATTCCGCCCACACATCGAAGGTGCTCCAGACCCACCCAACGATTCTGCCCACACATCGAAGGTGCTTCAGACCCAGCCAACGATTCCGCCCACACATCGAAGGTGCTCCAGACCCACCCAACGATTCCGCCCACACATCGAAGGTGCTTCAGACCCACCCAACGATTCCGCCCACACATCGAAGGTGCTCCAGACCCACCCAACGATTCCGCCCACACATCGAAGGTGCTTCAGACCCACCCAACGATTGCGCACACACATCGATATTCTTTATTCGGGTTGACTCTTTATCTATATATATTATAGAGAGGGGATTGTATCTGTATCTACTAAACGAAGCCAAAATCGCGATTTTTTTATTCTTCAAAAAGTGCTTATTTTGGCCCAAATATTGATTATCCATGGTTAAATCAAGGCGCCGGAGATATCGTAATCGTGCCGGCGAGCACGCTAACCACTAGACCATCGCACCGGTCTATTACTATTGTTACTATTTTTAAATTATTTTTTACTTACTATTATTTTACTATTATTTTAAACCATAATTAATATTATTATTGTTAAGATTGTTGTATATTTTAGTTCTACGTTATAATGATGATATTTTCCGGACCAAATACAATATCATCCGTTTTTTAGGTCAAGTCGATTTTTTATGTCCTCGAAACATTCCTCGAGTAGTTCGCTCACAAATTTTCCTCGGTTAGCAGCTCGCTTAGTGGTAATTTCTTCTTGGAGAATATTTTATGCGCGTGATATAAAATCTCAAGATGGCAATGTGCAAGTTTGTAATTTGTACATTTTTCTTCTATCCTATCCTGCAGTCATACTCCGCTTTATTTATACTATTCACAATAAAACGGGGGATGATACATGTGTTTGAGTTGTTTAGGGTAAACGACCTCAATAAAGAGGCCGAATATATTCGTCGCTTCCCTTCATATTATGAATAGTTATAAGGATTTCCAGCAACCGGAGTTTGAAAAAGAAATTTTATCAATTTTTCGGAGAAGCCGCCTTTCGAAATATCAGGCCTGGTTTTTTTAGAAGTTTGAACTGCCAGAGAATCTGGACCCTGTCAACCATTCCCGCGAAACTAAAACCCAATCCTTTTCGCCCGTTACTGTTAATTTATAAAAATATTCTATTAAAAAATGTATAGACTTTCATGAAAACCTCGAAAGGCATCTCCGACACGAAGCTCCCTCTACCCACGTAGAGATTGACCGTTGGGCCTGGGACGGGCCTTCACAGTTAGCCTTTCTAGAATATTGGGCCGTGAGTATTTACCAATGAGGTGCCTTTGTAGAAATGATAAGGACAGCCCGATATCGGCCAACAGAGCCAACAATTATTGGGCCAATGATTTAATTCATTGTAGCGTCAATGTTGGTGATTGCACTTGGCCCTATGTGGACCCTCTTAAAGGGCCTATGTAGAAATTGACCACTGGCTCCATGATGGGCCTTCACAGTTGGTTTATCTAGAAGTTAGTCTATCTAGACTATTGGGCGTGGGTTTGTTTGGGTGCGTGATAAATATTCAACCGATATCGGGCCAAGATTGGGCCGAGATTGGTCCTTATGGATACATATTTCATGGAATAACCTTGAATTAAATAGTGATTTCCGTATACGACAGGTTTCAAAATTGGCATATTTTACTTACTTATGATGGTTATTTACAAATGCCAATAATAGGTCAAGACTTGATTACAAAAACTGAACTACAAAATATAGGCGATTAATATATGACGTGCCAGTTATTTGCTTATTCTGGCACAATATACAGATAATGAATAACCCAAGGCTTAAATAAAATAAAAGCAGGTATGGTCTGAACCACTTAGCCAATAAAGGGCTTAGATTAATTAAATGTAATTTCCAGTATTTTAGCATTGCCAGTTTTAAAATTGGCAAATTTCGATGAGCTTTCACGGCTGTTTATTGGTTTTAACAGATGGGCCCGGATAGGTTTTAATAATGGGCTAATATTGTGCCAGTTCTCAATTTATAACGGAACAATAATGGGCCAATGTAATTGGCAGTTCTTCAGCATCACCAGTTTAAAAATTGGCAAATATTGTTTATCTATCATGACTGTTTAATGAATTTAAAAGATGGTCCATGATAGGTTTTAACTATGGGCCGATATTGTGTTGGTTTTCAATTTAGAACGCGACAATAATGAGCCAATGTAATAGCCAGTATTTTAGGATTGCCAGCTTTAGGATTGGCAAATTTAGTTTAACTATCACGGCTGTTTATTAGTTTTTAAAGATGGGCCAGGATAATCTTTAGTAATGGGCCGATATTGTGCCAGTTTTCAGCTTAGAGCGGAACAGCAATGGGCGAATATTATTTCTCTTTTGTTGGCTAATACGATGGTCCCAATATTGGCCTGATCGTAACATTGGGCAACTCATGGCAACCTCTACATGGGTATGAGAAAGCAAAGTACATATCTTCTTTATATTTTCCTTCGGCCGATACCGATATTGTGCTGTACATAAAATATCAAAATAATTATATTCCTTATTTAGACGATACAAGCGAGCGAGGCGATTTCACTGTAATCGTTATTATCAATACTACAATCAAATTAAAGTGATGGAGGAAAAATATTATTGCGTCCAGTTTTTCGTTGAGCACCTGCTAAAATCGTACTGATATCGAAATTTCAGTGTCGATATTTGTCCATGTAGCTAATTATTATCGCATCTCGATAACTGGTGATAATCTCATAGAGATAAGCGATGACTTATTCTCCTAATCAGTATATAGGTACGAGTAAGTTAGGAAGAGATAGGCCGAGAAAGCGAGAGAGGGAGAGAGAGAGCGCAAGAGAAAGAAAATATACGCGATTAGTTTTATTAACTGCGTGTCTAATATCCGTGAAAAGCTATTATCTATAATGGAGGCACGAGCGAAGGACACTTCGATCATGGCATGATGGAAATAGTATCCGCTGTAATTCGGAAGTTTCCTTCAATGTCCGAACGTCGTTGATTCCTAGAAAATGATATACCTACGTAGCCAACATGTATCTCATCGTAGATCGCCCACGTTTTTCATAAGGAAGCGAATCAGGATACGCCCAGCGGATCGTTTGACCGTTATTGCAACAGCCTCTGGAAATCGTCTTTACTGCATTACGGTACAAGTTCATCGATTAACTAGCTCTCGCCCCCCCCCCCCACTCCATTGGAATCCGATCGATGGCAAATCCACCCCCTTCATTTTACGTTTTTACTAAATTTCCGAGAGGATGCTGGAAAATCTTACACAAGTGCGCACTATATCTCGGTGTGCACTTATTCTTGCCCACCAAAATCTCTCTCTCTCCCTCCCTCTGGCACCCTTACCACAATGTTACGAAATGCGCTTATTGCATCTCCCCCGAATGGAGCTTCGACCACGGCGGTTGCAGATTCAATATCTGTTTCGAATCAGGATAGTATGCTGCACAAAATTCATACCGAGATTTCTTTCTTTCGTGAGGGCCAAGAAAAGATGAATGATGAGTTCCAAGCGCTGTTAGAACGCATACCGGCGATAGATTCCACACTAAACGATCACGCTGTTCAGATCGCAGCGATCAAACAAGACAAATTGAGACTTACAAATTAAGTAAATTTTTTTTTAAACTCAACGTGCAAATTCGCAGGGCTCGTCTACTAATTTGAGTTTCTTAATTATGAGCGAAATACCATTCGATCCGTCTTTTCCTGCCGAACAAGTTGTCAAGAAGATTTTTGAGACACTTGATATTGGTGAACTATCTGCTCATGTTCTATCAATAAGAAAAGTGAACCATGATAACAATGCAGGAGTAGTCAGAGCCTCTACAAGATTGAAGGTTTCGTATATCGTTTCGATCACTTCAAATTCCGTGAGAAGCGTAGTCCTAAATAAAAAGAAAACAAAGAAAGATTTGGAATGGTCCGACGTCCATCCAAACTGCGATGATGCGATAACAAACTTCAATATATACTTAAACGGGCTCTTTCTATCGGTTACATAAAAATTGTAATGACTCTTCAAACAGAAAGCTGCGCGGGTTGGCTTTAAGTATGTGTGTGCTAAAAATGGGATTATTTACGCCAGAAAAACCGTTGGTCAACCTCTTCTTAAAATAAATTCTCTTGAAGACCTCCCTTCAGATGAGGCTTGACTATCCGTGTCTCCCATGTGACACCTGGATTGCGACTTATCATCGGTTTCCAGTGCCCACTCATTGCCACTCACTCGTAATACATTAAAAGTAGCTCAGTTCAATGCGCACTCTTTACTATGGCACATCGATCAGATAAAAAATTTCTTTGAAAAAAATTTCTTTCACATCATTAGCATAGCTGAAACTTGGCTGCATCATCATGTACACGATGCCTTAGTTAACTTAGACAATTATTACTTCGCAATGATAGCGACGGAAAAAAAGGTGGGGGCACTGCATGTTTTATTCATTTTTCTCTCAAAGCTCAGCTCCTGGCGTCATCACCAAATGATTTTTCGAATGCACCGGAATTCATGATTATGCGAATTTTCTAAGATCTATCTCACCCTTTGTTATTTACTCGGTATAACGTCGGCCCAAAGGGCGTCTTTTTAATGACTTTATTGAAGCATTTCATCGTCATTCGCATGCTTTTATCATTTTATCATTTCGGCAGATCTTAATTGTAACTTATTGATTGATTCGTTTGAATCGGATTCTCTCAGAAATTTGATCGCATCATCCGCTCTGCATTTAGTTCCATCTCAGGCCTTTATTCATACGGCTACGAGCAATTCAAGGCTTGGCGTAACGATAGTTGATGGTGAGGATAAGGTAGTTTCTTTTAAAAAGTTAGATACTCCATTCATGAATGGACATGATCTCTTGGAGCTGTCTTAAAGGTGTGATTTTTTACCTGGAAAACAATAATCTGTTCGCCGTAGGAGCATGGTCCACTTTAACGAATCTGAATATTCAAATCCCGTTACCACTCTATTTGACATTAATAGCGATCTTACTGCGCCTACCTCCTCTATTGATTTATGTATTACGTCTTTTTCCGATTCGCTCATGAAGGCCATGGTTACTGATGCTCCTTTTCATTGCTTTCAAATAAACAAACCGACGACTCCGTGGCTTTCTCAAACTTTGAGGAATAGAATCAAGGAACTTTCTAAATTATCAGATTGATAAAAAAGTTTTGTCGCAAAATTTTTAAAAATGTCTTTTTACGTATTGATGCAATATGACATCGAGCTATGTCGAGAATATTCTAGAATGTTTTCTACTCTTCCGCGTGACAGGGTATAAAAGGGCGAGCGCGCGTTCTAGTGGACAGAAATGGCTTCGATCTCGCAGGAGCAACTTCGAGCGATCATTTTTTACGAGTGGCGGCGCGGCACGAACGCAAGCACAACTGCTAAAAATATACAGGATGCATTCAGCGAGAACGTAGTTTCTCATCGAACAGTTCAGCGTTGGTTCAATCGTTTTAAATCTGGAGACACAAGCCTTGAAGATAAGGAACGTTCCGGACGACCGTCGACCACCGATGATGAAGCATTACTCCGCTGCATCAAAGAAAAACCGGAAGCAAGTACGCACGAGCTAGCAAGAGAACTTGGCTGCACCCAACCGTCGATAGTCAATCACTTACACAACTTGGGATACAGGAAGGTTCTAGCTCAATGGATACCACACCGTCTCACCGACGACAATAAGAACGGTCGCGTGACCATCTGCCAGTCTCTCCTGCTTCGCCACCATCGCAAGGAGTTTTTAGAAGATCTTGTGACGGGAGATGAAAGCTGGGTCTTGTATGATAACAGAACGCGTTTAGCCTACTGGCTTCCTATCGGAGAAAAAACGCCACACCAACCGAAATCTGATCGTCACTCACAAAAGGTTTTGTTGTGCTGTTTCTGGGACGCAAAGGGAATGCTGTTTCACAATTTTCTCCCTGTAGGTAAGACGATCTCCTCTACACGATACATCGGTAATCTCCAGGAATTGGCAAAAGCTATAAGAAAAAAACGGCCAAGACGCGCGACTGTGCACCTTTTCCACGACAACGCGAGACCCCATGTCGCAAAGGAAACCCACAAAACAATCACTGAGCTTCACTGGAATACCGTTCCTCATCCACCATACTCTCCCGACATCGCGCCATCTGACTACCATTTGTTCAGACATTTGAAGGCATATTTGAGAAACAAAACTTTCGAAAACATCGACGATCTCAGAAGGGATATTTCAAATTTCTTTGAGTTCCAGCCGCCGCAGTTTTGGGCAAAGGGAATAAATGAGTTGCCAACTAGATGGTCGAGTGTCATAGAAACCGATGGCGAATATATTGTTGATTAGAAATGTTTTGTATAAGATATATAAATAAATAAATTATATTGAAATTATTGCGACAAAACTTTTTTATCAACCTGATATATAAATCAGCAAAACGTGCGAACAGGGATAAAATCCCTGAAATGTCTATACAGTTCTGGGATTGTTTGACGAGCGATCTAAGAGCAGCAAGGAATGAATTCCATTTGAGTGTACTTACCCCTATCACTGACCCCTCTAAGTTATGGAAGGAGTTGGCTCGACTAGGTCTCATCAAATTTGGTTGTGGTTCTCCACTTGATCACTTCTCTCCCGATATTCTCAACGAACATTACTTCAATGTATACAGCTCTGATCAAGTATTGAAACGTAAATATACTTTTCGATTCTTGAGCACTGCCCCAGAGGTGACCACATTTTTAATTTCCGTATCGTGACCGTTTCAGAAATCCTTCGACGTATAAATTCGACCAATTCAATGTCTCTCACTGCTGGTCCGGATGGTATATCGATTTTTAGTATGAAAAGTGCGTCAAGTCCTGTGGCTGTACAGCTCGAAACCATTTTTAATCAATCCATTACCGAAGAAAATTTCCCAGCGTGTTGGAAACGCGTCTTCATTAGACTCCATTTGAAAACAAGGTCTTCTGCGTTATCATCAAATTGCGTTATCCCATTGCAAACTTATTTGAGGTGTCCAAATTGTTTGAGGGCCTAATTAAAGATCAAATTTTTTACTTTATTGAGAGCAAAAATATTCTTGGTGATAGGCAATCAGCCTATCGTTGTAGTTTCAGCACTCAGACTGCACTTCTCAAGATAAAAAACGACGTCAGACGAGCAGTTGACAATGGTCGTCTGACTATACTCGTTCTTTTTTATTCTAGCAAGGCCTTTGATTCAGTATTACACCACCTGCTTCTATTTAAACTTAGGCGCTTGGGCTTTTTGGACTCTTCGTTAAGGTGGATTTTTTCTATATTTGACCTATCGTTCGCACGCAGTAATTGATAACCTTGGTAACTCCTCTACGTGGCTGAGTACAACGATGGGTGGACCTCTCGGGTTGGTGCTTGAGCCTATTTTATTTTCTCTGTCCATAAATGAACTTCATCTTGCTCTTGCCATGGTACAGCATGACGTTGATGTGATCGCAAATTATGCACAGAAAAATGGTCTCTCATTGAATGAAACGAAGTCAATGTTTTTTATCCTTGGGAGTCGACGTAGAATACGGTGGTTGATAATGAATGAACTTCCTCGAGTTCAGATAAATGAAAATCTACTGCCGTACATCATGGATAAATGTAATCTAGGGGTCCATATGACATCCAATCTTTCATGGAACAAGCACATATCTGAAATTTCACTCAAGGAACACGCCACGTTACACAAGCTCAAGTATCATCGAAATGCCTTACCGGTCGACCTAAGGATTAAACGTATTACCACGCTTGTATTTTCCCATCTAGTCTATTGCTGTCTTGTGTGTCACGGTTTAACGGTCAAACTAGATCACAAACTGCAGCAGTTAGTAAATGTATGTATTCGTTTCATATTTAATTTGCAAATATATGAGCACGTAACACCATACCGTGATAAGTTCAAGTCGCTTTCAACGAAGAACCCACGCCTTTATTTCATAGGTATCCTAGTGTTTAAGATTCTTCATAAGCGAGTTCTTCATTCTATCGATCAGCTGTTTGTTCAAACTGATGTGCATTCGCGCAGAGCTCCTAGAGTACAACCACTTACTTTTCTTGTTCCAGCGCATAGGACGGTTTAGAAATTCGTTGTCAGTGTCTGCCTGTTATTTTTGGCATTCACCACCGGAAAATGTTGTTAATTAATGTTCGCTCGACATGTGCAAATCTCGACTGTTTACGTATTTATTAGAATCTGAGGTTTGACCTGTCGGATTTTCTTGTAGGATGTTGTAGTTGTTTCGTTTTAGTTCTTTTGTAGTCTTTGGCAGTTTTATGGTTACATATCAGCGAACAAAATTGTAAAATCTGCGTGTGAAGTGAACATTTTTAATCTTAAATAGTAGAACGTAAAGTGTCAGATCGAGTTCGCGTAAGCACCGCACACTTCATTAGTAGTAGGGCAGGCGTGAAATCACAAATGATTATATAAGAGGAGAGCTTAAGCTTGTATCATATTATAGTAATACATTTTTTAATTGTTTGTTAAAATGCTCTCC
>OX101788.1:43434493-43482325 GCA_944452715.1 Ophion slaviceki | reverse complement strand
TATACTACACAATTTTAAAAAATACATCGTCATCTTATCAAATTATTAGTGCAATATTTATATGCATAAGCAATCAAATTTGCTTAATATCGGTTTATTATTATTTTATAGGCAATTCATGAAAGAATGCTCGTATCGAGAGACGCGGCAGCGTCTGGAGGCCAGAAAAAAAATCGATGCGACATCACTGCTTGTGAGCACCACCGACACCATTTACCCGCCGCGACTCTTTATACAGTAAGATGGGCTTTAGCAGACGACATTTTAATTTGATTCGATATTACACGAAAACGCAGCTAGGAATAGAAAATTTAATGACATTTTACCAATGAAATATGATTTTTTTCTATCGATTTTGTTTGGGTCATTTTTCGATCCGTCTGCTCAATCTTGAGATCTCATAATATTCGACCGAATTTTCGAACGATTTTTTCGACCACGAAAATTCTTCAACACCTCAGAATCGTTCTAGATTCACTTCACGCTGAAATGCCGCGTTTCAGCCCGAAGTGCACCGTTTGTCGACTCGCTCGACAATCGGTCATATTAAAACATACACTATATCGAATCGAATACGCCTTGTATGAAGGCCCTGACACGCAGCACCTCCTTTTTCATACCGCCGGGCAGTTGCCCGGGTCTGTAGGAGTTGACGCCCTTCTGTTCACGTCAACCCTGAACTGCTTAAAAAAATTGACAGAACCTAGTTGGTGACAAGCCGAAGTAAAAAACTTTTGACAAGTCTATTGAAAATCATATTATAAATATAAATGAGTATACGAGTGCATTGAATGCATAATTGGAAAAACGATATGATGTTAACGGAAAAGATTACCGCAATGATGTCTTTAATTGCTGCATGGAAACCAGACACATCGTTGTAAAAGACATTACATATTAAATATATAGTCATTTTTAAGGTGTAATTATTATGATATATTACGATGGAAGTAATTTTTAATAAATTACAGCCCGAGAATTTATAAATGTGTATATTATGTTTTATTTCCTCAGTTCCAGCGTATACCCTTGCGGATTTTTACGTATTACCCGTTCCCCATTGAACCCTTTCCTGTGCAGAAATGTGACCGGACATACCCTACTTTGTGCCGGGCCCTGGCCAGACTTGCTTTGTCTGATTTACCCGACCGACCCCTCCCATGGAACAAACGGGGAAGATCGCTCAATCGTTTTTTACGGCTTACCCTCTATGTTTGGAAATTACAATCTTCTGTTCTGGATACGTTGCGAGCAAGTACATCGTTACGTAATGTCTACCTGGCCAGAACGTTGACATGTCCTGAAAAATGGAGTCCGTCTTCAAGAACGGTGTATCAATGATAATCGACGAGGATAAGAATGCTTATCATAAATACCGGGATTACAATAACTAATGATTTGAGCAAAACGAATAGCAAATTGTATAATGAGGCAAAAATGTTAAGATTCGTGATTCGTAGTTTCTTAACGCCTTTTCGTCATATTGGGAAATATCAATGTTCTGGCTGGGAAGAAATTATCTGAATGTATTTCACCAACAATTCACCAGGTGGCTACAAGCGAATCGCTTCGTGCAAGCAAGGTACCATCGTAAGAGGATAAAAGTTCGTCCTGTGTGCTGTACCACGTACAAAATTGCGCTGCTTATAACGTGTCCTTACGTTTATGATTTTGCGATATTTGTGAAATGACCCTTTGCCTTCGAGGCCTTTTTCGCTCGCAAAGTGAATGATAAGCAAGAGTCACCTATTGAGTGCAGAGGGATAATAAGTACCAGTATACCAGCTATACTATCTATTTCACTCGCGTAGATCGGCAAAAGCCTTTTCCAGCACGTGATCGTTGTCCTATCCAGTTCCTAATCAGTTCCCGGAAAAGAGAACGGTGGGTCCGGGGCCGGGCCTAAGACCCACTACATGGTGAACCTGATCTACGCTGGGCGGCCTGACCATGGCCTGATATTGTTTAGGGAAGGCAGATCAGGGGCAGGACTGTTTCACCACTCAAATTTCTACACGGGTTCCTATCGCTCCCGACCCGCACATTGCTGATCTAACCTTACTTTCGTTACAACTTAAGATAATCGTCTTAAGCCACACTATACCGCATTTGCCATAGGTACGGAGAAACTGGAATACTCGTACCGATATAGGCAGCCCCATATTTTCCTAATTCTCGGGTGCACAGGCGTTTCAATTGAGGCGATGTGCCATACGTCTCTGACCATTTCGAAATTTTGAAATGGGAGTTATCCTCAGCGGACCAACTAATTTCAATTAAATTTGCTGTGTGCATCCAGGACGCTGGCCAGTGGCGGACTAAGGGGGGGGGGGGGGCGGAGGGGGCGGTCCGCCCCGGGCCTCTGGTCCTGGGGGGCCTCCAAATCTCGAGAAGTCATTTTTTTGTAAAATTCCAACCAAAGCCGAAATATATTCAGTAAGGGGCAGTTTCGAGTTGGAGGCCCCGTACGTATGCAAAATATAAACATAGGTAGGTAGGTACTAATTCACCTGTTATCAGGGGACCTATTACGGTTCTCGGGTGAGACTTCTCACTTCTCGCATTTTCATCTCACGTGAGTTTAGTCACGCTATTACGCATCGGTTGGGTGAAAATGTCAGATCACTAGGAACTTCCGGCTAGTGATCCTACATTTTCACGACACCGTAGAAGGGGTATACTAGCACGCCTATCAAACCCAGCCCAAATCGAAAGACGTGCGCATCGGCAGAACAATCTCTTCACTCGAATAAGCAACAAGTTTAAATAGTATCTGAGTTTGCAACATGAATGTTACCGAAAAACAAAAACAAATGTTATTAGATTTAACGAAAAAAGACGAAGATTTAGCGCGAGGCAGATTGCGACACAGCCATTAAAAAAAAAAATACTGGTAATTTTTGCATCATATCAGAACATAAAACGGTTCTTATAAACAGTGATAGAATTATTGTTTTATGTTAATAAATCGAACTATTACGCAACATATTCTTGTTCCGTTAAACTAAAGGGATCCAAGGCATCGCACAGTGATCGTCGTATACGAAGCATTCGATTTTTCCGATCTCGCAAAACCACAATCATCTAAAAATTATTCATCATTATCAGATGACATTACTTAACTCGCTACGATATCAACTTTAAGTTGTTGAATTTTATTAATTATTCGGTGTCGAGATGCTACCTTCGGTGTCTCTGAATCAGCTATTTCATATTAACTTGTGTTATGTGTTAGCTTTGGACGTGTCGTCGCTGGGTTAGGAAGACGCTCACGCATGCGCATTTTGATTTTCGACATGACATTTCGTGTCGAGTAAACTTACGTGAATAATCTCGCATTTTCATTAGGTGAAGAGAACCGTAATAGAGTGATCTGCTCACTTTTGTCATTTTCACCCGAACGGAGAACCGTAATAGCCCCCCTGGTCATGATAGAAATTGTCAATATAGCATAAAGCTCTACCTACTTATAGCCAGCGCCATAAAAATGGTGCACCCCGCGCGGTGGGCCCCGCTCACTCTATGGTGGCTTTGGCGCGAAACATAAATACTAGATCCGAACAATTGAAAAATTTCGTAATAAAAATGACATACATACGCACTAAAGAAATTACATCCATACGTACTAAAGAATAACAACAGGGGAAATCAACCAATCTGAACCTTACTGTCGTAAAATTACATTATAACTTGTACCTTGTTAGAAGCCAAAACAAATATAGTAGCCGCCGCTGTTGCCAACTTGTTTTGTTATACCCACCATCAGCGGTTCTGCGATCCACCAGGAAACCTCTAATACCGCTTGGTGTTACCGCTTACGGTCTAGTAAGCAAGCAACTACATCTGATGCACTTACATAACAAAATTATGAAGTATTTCAAAACATACTTTTTCAAGCAAATTGAGCTCGATTCAATTACTATACCCTGTGGTCTATATTCATTCAAATCTATATACAGCCAAAATATTATTCAGGGAATCCCCATGGCGCTGGTAGATATTTACAAGATCGTAGCGTTGCCTACACCATAAAAGTTGACACATTTTGTGTCAAAGGGCCTTGTCATAGCAAAATATAATGTATCATAAATTTGTTTACACGTTAGTGGTTGAATATCTTGCTCACCACTAACAAAAACCACCAGCCACTAAAAACAAATTTTATCCACTAAAAGGGATGTCTAAATCACCAGTTTACGTAAAAAATCCACTAAGTTGTCAACACTGTTAGCCGCTGCAGGACTTTCCTGACCCACGGTCTTACATACCGGTCTGGAAACGAAGCCACATTTCAATGATGCCGTGAGGCATCGTTACAAGATCCACTTTTTATTCCGCTCGCCGCCACATGCGTCGCTCCTATCGGAGGATAGGACCCACCCACCCACGGTCTTCTGTGATCTCATCCTACTTATATTTTCCGTGTTGTCATGTAAACGATAAGCGCGGTCCGTGTGTGATCTCATGGTCTTAAGGCATTTCTTTCACGAACTCGAATATTTAACAATTAATTGATTTTCGTCTATAATCAAGCAAAAATACATCCCCGTATACGTGTAAATTTGCAAGCCAATTTACCGAACTTTTAACGAAAAATGACAACTCTAAAAAAGGTCTCATTTATACGGCACTTTATGGAGATAACGCGCTGGCCACATTTCTATGTAATAATTTAAACACTAAATAACTGTAGATGCCAGATATAAACTGCTCATACGTGTAAAATATTATAAAGATTTCGTAGCGACAATAAAAACAGCCGGTCACAGAATGTTTAGAGAAAATATTCAGAATTAAACCTAGAAATATGTGACTAGCAGACGAGTTTTCGTAGCTGCGACTTTTCAGAGAATGGGTCTATCAATCAGTTTAGTCTTTAGTAAGAGTATTATTTGTTCATTTGGTTTTTTATTCGTATCCTCATCAAATATTCGGGGGCAAGGTCGACGGCGCATGCGCCTCGATCTGGAGAGTGGGAGAGACAGACAGAAGATATTCTATCCATGTCACACATGTACCCGTCAACAGCAATGCCACGTGGTGGCGAAAAATGAAAAGAAAAGTAGATCGACTTAACCCGCCTAACAATCGTGGTCTTTTCCAAACCTGTATCAAACCTTTATTATTATTAGATGGGACTTCAGTAAATTTTTGCCCTGTTTATCACTTATAATCCAATACTTCTTGATCATTTGTGTCTGGGTCGCATTATGCGAGAAAGGTTTTTCTAAACTGAAATTTATAATAAAAAAATCGTAGTGCTATGATGAACCAAGAACGCCTAGTAAATCTGTCCATTCTATGAATTGAAAGGAAAGTTTCAAGGGAAATAGATTTCAACGACGTTATTGAGAAGTTCAGTTAAATGAAAGCACGAAAACATGTAAAATAGTTGCAAAGCAAAAGCTTTGTTTTTAAACATATAAGTACAGTAAAAGTTACTTTCTTATTATAGTCGTCATTATTTATGTGCACTCTACCTGCTAGGTGCTGTGTTAAATACTGATCCGTGTTCTAACTTTTTTACCCTTATCATAAGTGGGGCGTATAGTAAAATTACATTTCATCAATAATACCTCCATTTTTTAGCAGACCTCATTTATTATATGCCGCCCCGGGCCTCCGACGGGCTTAGTCCGCCACTGCCTATAAGTTTATCCCTATACTGGCCAAGTCTGGACCTATTGTGGAAATCCCTACAGGTTTATCCCTATAACGGCCAAGTCGGGTCCTTTTGTGGAAATCCCTACAGGATTATCCCCATAATGGCCAAGTCGGAGCCTATTGTGGAAATCCCTATAAGTTTATCCCGATAATGGCCAAGTCTGGGCCCATTGTGGAAATCCCTACTAGGGAAAGCACTAGGAAAGCCCTGAAAGGCCCTTATTTTTATTAGGGATGCCCTATCAGTTTTCCGCACGGGTATTGATGAATCGACTTTCCAGTAATATTTTTGCTTCATTGTACCAATCTTCAGGGGAAAATTTCACTGTAATATTGGGAATATTGTTCGATTGTGAAGCCCACTCGAAAAGTCCTTGCGGAGTTATTATTTGGCGATCAGGTGGTAACGGCAAACTGGCACGGGCGGCTAATCTTTTTACGGTGCCCCCTACGCCATCACAAGCACCTTTACCGTGAGCTGTTGGAAAAAATGCTATTCTGCACTGATGCCATAATCCTCCTTATAGTAATATATGTTTATAAAGGTTAAAAAAATGTTAAATTGTTGAGGGGCTCCATCCGAGAAATAATATAATTTTGAAGCCGCTTCGTTGATTGATTGTATAAAATCAATTATAATTCTGGTGTAAATATAAACGGCGTTTGAGTCATGCCTCAAGCAATCTGAAATGACCACCAAGCTTTTGAGAGTAATTTCACCGTTATGTTCGAAATATACAACAACAGGATATATCGTTGCCTGATTGTTGTTCCAGTGGAATCCGGGAGCAGGATTTTGCACGACGAAGGCCTAATTTTCTGCGAAGTCACAAAGAACGAGAAATTCACCGTCTTGTAACGACTCTTTTGTTACTTTCATAAAATTTCCTTGCTGCTTTATGATAAATGAATGCGGTAAAAGAATTTTTACTTTTTCGCAGAAGTCGTAAACTAATTCGGATGCGTTTTTGATCGTGGTTTCGAGATTCGTACGTGGCGTTGATATCCAATGTTTATAAGTAATAGATTCAATATCCTTTTCTTCCAAAACATGATTAAGAAAGTCATGTAGCGTTTCTATTCCTGAGCAACATGTACATGTTCCACTGTAGCACTCTGGAGTTGGATCGGTACATTTTATTAAGGCCAAACAGTCGGTATAATGTTCCAAAGGGTCCTTGGAATACTAACAAGGGGACAGTACGGCAGTCGGATTTTTGTAATTTTTCGTACTCATGGTACGTGAAGTTCAGCGCTCGAATATTAATATCCCAAAGCAGTTCGACGCCATATTCAGAAATTTTCGAGAAAATTGACTTTGAAGTTTTCGAGCGCACTCTTATCCCACAAAGATGCAACGATATTCGAACCGGGCTCGTGGCGTACCCGGTAGCGCTCGAGTCTAGTAATCGCGGGGTTGCTGGTTCGAGTCCCACTTCGAATTTTTTTTTTTAATTCGCATACCTCCGTCATTTAAATATCCCGATAAATTTTTGTTGTATATAATCACATATTATTATATATAATTAATATAATATATCTATATATGTTTATATATGGACAAAATCCATATATAGTTATTTATGTACAAAATTCATTATAGTTATACATAATTATATATTTTCTCATATATGATCATATATTATTTATATATAACAATAGGTGATTATTTATAAAAAAATAAATAAATAATCCCGGGATAAAAATCATAAAATCTATGCTAATTCACATATATGTAATTATAATTGTCAATGATAAATGCAAGTCTTATTTTTGATTATCTCTTCCTTGAAATTGCGAATAGGCGACGTAAAAATATCCAGTAATAATATTTACATAAACTCCCTTGTAGATTAATAGGAATATAAATAGAAGAATAAATGTTGAAATATGTGAATATAACTCACATATTTCAACATTTATTCTTCTATTTATATTCCTATTAATCTACAAGGGAGTTTATGTAAATATTATTACTGGATATTTTTACGTCGCCTATTCGCAATTTCAGGCAAGAGATAATCAAAAATAAGACTTGCATTTATCATTGACAATTATAATTACATATATGTGAATTAGCATAGATTTTATGATTTTTATCCCCGGATTATTTATTTATTTTTTTATAAATAATCACCTATTGTTATATATAAATAATATATGATCATATATGAGAAAATATATAATTATGTATAACTATATATGGATTTTGTCCATATATAAACATATATAGATATATTATATTAATTATATATAATAATATGTGATTATATACAACAAAAATTTATCGGGATATTTAAATGACGGAGGTATGCGAATTAAAAAAAAATGAAAAAAAAAAAAAAAAAAAATTTCGAAGTGAGACTCGAACCAGCGATCCCGCGATTACTAGACTCGAGCGCTACCGGGTACGCCACGAGCCCGGTTCGAATATCGTTGCATCTTTGTGGGATAAGAGTGCGCTCGAAAACTTCAAAGTCAATTTTCTCGAAAATTTCTGAATATGGCGTCGAACTGCTTTGGGATATTAATATTCGAGCTCTGAACTTCACGTACCATGAGTACGAAAAATTACAAAAATCCGACTGCCGTACTGTCCCCTTGTGAGTCCTTGGAGTACTGAGTCCTTGGTCAATACTTGTAAGTTACAACCTACAAAAAAAGATTAACATAACCTTATTTGCACCAAGTTTATTCATAGCTAATTCGTTTTTCAACCGGTTAATAAAAATACTGGTAATGTTTTCAATTTAAGGCCGGTAATTCCTATTTCATTATTCGAAAATCATCAACGAAATTAATTTGAGTACCAAAATAATTCAGTATCTGCTCAAGGTGAGCTATTTGAGTTTTTTTGGAATTTTGAGAACGTTAATAGTTTGTAAAACACAGAAAAAAAATCTGCCCACTATGGGTGATAGCTTGAAAATTTTTATATATTTTCACGGTTTTTTGACAATTTTTTTAGATGTTTAAAAAATGGCGTCTTATTTTTCAAAAAATTTGTTTTTTTTTTAATAAGGGATGTTTCGAAAAATCTAAAAAAATTATAAGGGTGTGTTTTAGACTCAATGCGATCATATGAAAAAAAAATCAAAGAAATCCGACAGGGTTAGGGTCACGGGTTTAGACACTTGGGCTGGAATACCTTATATATATATATTCACGGTTATTTGCGCGGATGTGAAAAACGCAAACAAACGGCTCTTATAAGAGCCAAAAATTTATTTAACAAAGGTTCACGTCGTTTTGTATTTAGGTGTGGATTATTTATTTTGATCCTAACACGTGTATATTAGCCGTGGCGCTCGCGCGGAGTCCGTCGGAGAAACAGCGACAGAGGAAGATACGCAAATAGATGCAGTGTAAGTTAAATAAATATTCAATAATGTGCTCATTTCTTTCACTTGGTTACACAAAATTAAGAAATTCCCGTGCGGAAAACTGATAGGGCATCCCTAATAAAAAATAAGGGCTTTCCTAGTGCTTTCCGTAATAGGGATTTCCACAATGAGCCCGGACTTGGCCATTATTGGGATAAACTTGTAGGGATTTCCACAATAGGCCCCGACTTGGCCATTATGTGGATAAACCTGTAGGGATTTCCACAAAAAGACCCGACTTGGCCATTATAGGGATAAACCTGTAGGGATTTCCACAATAGGCCCAGACTTGGCCAGTATGGGGGTAAACAAGTAGGGATCTCCACAATAGGCCCAGATCTGACTATTATAGCGATAAACCAGTATAAATAGCTTGGGCTACATGGTTGATGGTTTTTCAATTATTCAAATCGATTATATACATCGATCGAATAATATTATCGAACACAAATTGGGAAAACGCGTAAGGGCATTAGCAAATAAAAAATCAACGATGAACACAAATATGCAGACAAACATCAGACAGTATTTATTTAGCAAATTGAAGAAACCTTTTACATAGATACAAACAATTACTCATGGTTTCACTCATACACGGAGTAATGCTAGCGCATAAGTGTGAACAGTCCCAACCGGCTTTCTCGACATTTTTATAGCAACTCATTTCCGCCCAATACTCATCATAGGGAAAATTATTTCTTCTGAAGACTTCGCTGATATTTCCTATTCATAAACTTTATCTGACTGTGTAGGATGAGTAAATAAATTGGTCTTTGTTTTCCAGATCTTTCCCTCAATGGAAATAGATTCTAGTGATTCAGTAGACCCATATATTTTTTTTATTTCTACTACACATCCATTCCTTAGAATGGATTATTTTTTGTATTAATTTTGTCATGGCAGTTTGTCATAAAGGCTTACATGCAAATACGCAATCACATTTCTACGCGCGCACACATACATATACATGTACTCACGCCCACACCTATGCACATGAACAATTGCATAAAAACAAATACAGATATACCCTGACGCATTTAACATACACGTATATCCACTGATACGGATATTTTATGGCGCTGAAATGGTTATGATGAGGCGCCGTTGAGGCATTTTCAGGGCGCTAAAATGGTTTTGATGAGGCGCCATTGAGGCAACTTATAAGGCCCCGGTCGTTGCGCCTTTAAGGGCCCTTGTTGCCAAAGTGTGACCGGCCGCTAACGGCCCTCATGTGGCTTCCAGATTAGGGCCCGAATAAGGTTAGGGGAATATTATTGGGGCCCGATCACAGCCCCAACTCAATTTCCGCACGGGTTCGCAGACAGACGTTCCTGTGCAGCTTTTGTGTGCCCTGCCAGCACAACCTAGCTTCTGTACGTCATTGCCAATTCGTGTGATCTTAAGTCTGGAATTGTTGAATTCACGTCGTTTGGATCGTATATTATGTTGTTTGTCTTATGATAGTCTCATAATAGAGGGTGAAGATTTTTTGTAGAAAATGCATTCGACTCTGTAGAATTTATTGACGCAGAGCTTGACAATTATTTTGTCTAACGCATCATGAAACGACCTGAACAAGCTTCGCAACAGTTTTTCTATAAATGCCCATAACTGCTTAGAATAATTATGTATAGTGTCGTGAAAATTAATGAATTGCTTTGCGTCAGTGCTCTTAACTGTGTGTACGATGATTGCGAAAGCTGGACTTCGCAGTGTGCTCTCTGCGCTTTGCAAGAGACGAAAGCTTCTTTGGGATACTTTTGTGCCGCAAATCCATTTCTACCCTACGTCAACCGAAAAAACTTTGTTCGGATATAATAATTGGGAAAAACCTCACCTCTCGCTGTACTCACAATAGTGTCCATGCGAAGAACTACAAATGATGAAAATAATGTCTTGTTAGACTTTCTCCACAGTATTGTTCATGTAAAAAACTCTGACTAACATATAATAACTTTCATTAGTAGGATTCAGTGAATCATCAGAAGATTTCTCTCGCGGTTGAACAAGTTGACAAGCTTCACAAGCTGTGGAAAATTGAATAACTTGCCCGACTGTTTATCAAACTTGACATTTTGTTCAGCAGTGAGAGATAAGTTATGATGATTCACTGATTCCCTCTAAAGAAAGTTTGAAATGTTACTCAGAGGTTTTCACGTGGACAGTACTGTGGAGAAAGTCTAACGAATCATTGCTTTTAACCCTTGTAGTTCTTCGCATGGGCACTATTGCGAGTACAACGAAAGGTGAGATTTTCCCAATTTTTATGTGCGAACAAAGTTTCTTTGGAGTACGCGGTAGAGAAATTTGTGTGCGGCTCAGGCGTATCTGCGAAAAGCTTGTGTCTCTTGAAAAGCGCAGAAAGACTGCAAAGTTCAGCTTTTGCACTCACCGTACACATAGTTATAAATGCTGACTCAAGGTAATCCATTTGTCTTGACAACAGGAAATGTAATTTTCCAAAACAATGAATATTCATAGAATAACTGATGCCCAGCTTGTTCACATAGTTCTGTAATGCATCTGCAATGTTTAGCGCTAGGTGGGAAATTATGAAGTGGTTTAAGGGGAGGGTGGGGGTTTCAGCGTGGAAAAAGAACACTTTTTTGCGAATTTTGTTCATCTATATGGACAGAGTAAATTTATTGAATCCTTTTGTACATTGTTAAGTGTCATTTCAAGAACATTCCGTGAAGTTTGTACGCGAAAATATCCACAAACAATTTTTTTTCAACTTACACTGAATCATCGATTCCAGCTCCATAGAGTAAACTCCCTGCAGTAGCTTCGATGTCTTGAGCCTCTTTTTTTCAAGCCTTTACCTCAACCTGGCTTCTTTGCTCTGCTTCTCAGCTTGTATCTTGGCCCTGTTGATGCGACAGTTATCCTCCAACCTTGCGTATTCGTGAGCGCTCGGCCCAACGCTGATGTTCATATCCGACAGAAAGGTGAGAAAAGCACCAGCACCTTCATTGAAAGTGCATGCAGCCACGTAGGCTGTAAATTCAACGATTTGTTAGCTGCCAGGTAATTTTTTCGGTGCTATCCTCCAAATTAGCTGGTTCAGACTTTCGTTGGCATTTTGGGTAAAACCTCCACGACACCTGTCAAAAAGTTCATCCTTGCTCAGATCTTCGTAAATCGGTTTGATTGCTTGTAAGACATTTTCTGGAAGTGGAGTGTAATTGTGTTCAAAATTTTCCACTCCTGTCGTGGCCAGAGCTTTTTGATAAGGACACCACGAGTCCTCGCAGCTCAGGCACTTATCGTGTTGAGGGTTATCGTCTGTCGACTGCTGGTGATAATACGTTGCCCAGATGGCATTTTTCATTTTCTCTACCGAATCACAATTATATCTTATTGCTGCTCCGTAGTATCGACTCAAATTATCGATGACTTTTCCGGTGAGTTTTCCTTTGCCGCCGAGTACTTTACTTCGCCGTTTTTTTACCTGAATTTTTTCCTGTTTTCACGACTATCTTCAACAGTATTTTTTACCAGATCACGTAGACGTTTTCCCATTCTCTTTTGCACGTGACCTACACATTCTTTTTTATTTATAGTGGAATTTTCACCGTAAGGCTTCCCTTTCACTAAATTGCCATACGTTTTGCTATCGCCGTCTCCGACATAGTTGCTGATCTTTGCTCCATACTTTTCCTCAGAGCGGCGGAACATCTCGATTACTGCGCCTACTTCCATGTTACCTGATGGTCCGGTGTGATTGGCTTGACATTCATTATTATCAACGTGTTCTTCGTGCCACTCTTCAAATTCAGTTGTATTCAATTTTTTCCCCACAATTTGCAAGATTGACAATACAAACTACTTACGAAAATATCAATAACTTTTCAAGTCCAATAACCTATCAACGAAGTGACGCCAAACAAGGAGCCTTGCTTCTGCCACGTGCCGTCGCCAGAAACGGTCAAAGTATCAGACTCCGAATTTGCCCTTGTTTTCCCTTTTTTTTCGTCTGCGGCGGAAAGGAGAAATTTTTCAGCAGTCGTTTCGAGGTATGAGCAAATCGATTTCATAATATCCAAATAAGACGATGTGGCTAAAAAAGTAAGATCGCAAAACTTATTGCAGCCTGCTAAACGCAAACCTAATGTACGCATTTCGAAAACAAATCGAGTGTTGATTTCGTAGCGATGACTAGTTTTCTCACTCGATGGTTTATAGCGTAGATCACAATTGGCACATTTTACCTGGATTTCAAAGCCAAGATCTTCTTTTTTACAACTTTTGAACGCAACTGAACCATCGCACTGAGCACATTTCACCAAACTTGCAATTGTTGAGAAACCAAGCTAAAAATCGACGATTCCACATTGATTTTCATCGTCTTCCGGCACGCTCGCACTGGTATTCAACTTACCTTTTTCGACGATGCACTCTTCGTATTAGCTGCATCCTTATTTTTCGATATGGATTAGGCCTTTTTTCGATTTGCACAAATACGTTCTTGTATCTGTTCGGTCACCTCTTGAAATCTTAAACAATTTCGGCATTTTTAATCAGAAATTTTCTTGACGAAATTTAAAAATCTCTGAGACCGAACGTACTACAGTTAACTAACGCTCGTTTCTCTTTGGAAAATATTATACACCTATAATATATGTATACGGCTTTTGTTACCTCTCTTCACTCAATAAAACCTTTTTGAAACAAAATAATGGGAAGGACGATCGCCAAGTGAATAAACTGCATACCTGCTCGGCAGCTGCGTGCTGCCTTCCCGACCGCCCGCAGCTGTCGGAGCTACAGTGTTAGAGGAGCGGGACTAAATAGTCAATAACTTCGAGAGAACATCTGATTGGCTGGTGCAGCGATCTGGAACGATGACTGCAACTATATAAGGAATACCTGAGACACGAGAGCTTCAGTATCGGAGCTCTCAGCCCTGATGATGCAGACTGTAACGTTTGCGAAACGTCGGCACAACGCTGATCCCCAACACGGCCTCCATCCGGAAGCCACATACTCTTCTCATAACTTCGAGAGTTTTGCTCTGATTGACTTGAAATTTTGCGATTATATTCTTGAAGTGTTTAACTATAAGAAAAGACAAAAAAATCGATTTTTCAAAAGTGCAAACCCCTACCCTCTCCTTAAATGCTTTGAACGAAAATTGCATTGTGAGACTGTAAAAGTGAGAGACCTGAACTTGACTACGAAAATATTTCAAGTACGGTCGAGTTGCATGTATTTATATTTTCCATTCCTATTTGTATTATTAAGGAGCGTCTTCGTTTTGTAAATTGAGGTCGTGAATCTCGAACAAAGTGTGTAAAAACGTTTAAAGCATTTGCACAGCCGGCATGGACCAAAAACAGTTTGAGCATTTAAGGAGAATTCATTTTCGTTCCATTCCAACGATGCAAACTTCAGCGTCATGGAGTTGGGATCACAAAGATTAAGAGCACAAAAAAATTATGAAAATTTTTCAGTGATTTTCAAATTGCTCTATTTCCGCGCAAAATCATTGTAGGGGTAAATTTAAAAAAGCATTTTAAATATTACAATCTCCAGATTTTAAGCTTCCACTTAAAATAATTGTTTACTCTTTTGTTATAAATAAATCAAAAGAAACGTCGCAAAGGAAAATGTCCGATTTTTGTTTCGAAAAGGTGTACAGACAAGGAAAAATTTGTTTGATTAATGACGATTAATGAAATCTGACGTATTTTCCTTGGATCGCCCTTTCTATTTTGAACTTTATAACAAGTATATCTGAATTACATGATCAAAATCAAATGACGCTTTTGACTTTAATAATCAATAACTCATGAAACAATCATCGCCCACGAATTTAAAGGGCAGTTCTGGAAAGCTGAAAGTATGCTCTTCAAGGTAAGAAAAAAATCATTTTTAATCAATTTGTTTTCCGTAAGATGAACAGTTGAAAAATGTCAAAAATGCCGTTTATTCTTTAAATTACAAAAGTTACGACATCTTTGCGGATAGCTATCGCGAATATTATGCTTAGGCATTTTTTCCAGGTTAATAGTGTCTACAAAAAGTATGATAAGCGTACAGTTGTCCCGATTTTTTCCCTGTAGCCCAAATTATGAGAGTTTTGAATTTCGTAAAAAAATTGAAGGAAAACTATTATTGTTTTAGGCCACCATTATTTCGCTTACGCGGTAAAAAAAAAGTTTTTCGACATTTACGGGTATTTTCACTCGTGTAAAGTGAGAATCCGTAAAAAGAAAAAAATTTAACTTGTTTTCAATAAACAAAAATCTCTTTGTTTTTAAAAGGGAATTTACTTTTATTCGTTTGTCAATTTCCTATTGACTAATAACAAATATACCCTCTCAAAGTAAAAAGTTCCATTCTTTAACGTTTTTTTCGTACGAAAAATGGATGTTAAAAGTTGTAATCCCTTGATATTTCCTATATTTTTATTAA
Organism: Ophion slaviceki; assembly: GCA_944452715.1. Classification (NCBI taxonomy): domain Eukaryota; kingdom Metazoa; phylum Arthropoda; class Insecta; order Hymenoptera; family Ichneumonidae; genus Ophion; species Ophion slaviceki. Next base: position 43,466,861 of record OX101788.1, on the reverse strand, counting down.
TGCGTTATACGCAGTTGCAAGGCAAAAAAGTCGTTTTTCACGATTTTTTTCTGGAAAAGGATTTAATTTGGGCAAAACGAAAAGTATTAGGCAGTGTAGTGGCATTTTTCAGCTTTAGATTGGCATTTTTTATTTTCAAAAACATTCATTAACATTCCGTCTGTAGGAAGTCTCCTGGAGGTCCCCGAGAAAAAGTGTCCGGCGGTAAGCAAAGTATCTCCGGTTTGGATGATCTAAAATGAAAAAACCAAAACGATTATTTTAGGGGATAGATGAATCCAGGCATTGATCGAAGGAATAGTCGAAATTTAAATTTTTGACAACATGGTGGCTCCGGAAAGAAACAATTTCGATATTCGACCAAATTTTTATCGTTCAGTCGTTGAAAAACAAATAGAAATAATTATCGGAAATCTTATTCCTTCGATCAATACCTGAAGAATATATCTGACAAGGTTGTGTTAAAATTGCAGATCGATGGGTTCAGCCGTTTTTGAGAAATCGTGCTCACCGACTTGGAAAACACCGTTTTGAGAAAAACGCCTTTGAAGTTTCAACAGTCGTTCTTTGTAGCGCTCCGAGCGTCCTTGCAAATATGTGTGTATTTCTGAGAATATTCGCTGGATCGATTTGAATTTTTCAGGGAATATACTCACATATTTGTACATTCCGAAAATGCAATAAAAAAATCGATTTTTTGAAATTTCTAACTGCGCATAACCCGTAAATGTGAAATTAATCTTCTCATAAATTAGCATATTGTGAATACTTTATTATTTAAAAAATCGTAAAAAGAAAAAAACGCGTTGTATTAATTTCTTTAAAAAAATGTTCAGTAATAAAAGTAATGTTTTGTACGAGTAATGTTTTGAACGAGTTTGAAATTGCAGACATCTAGTTTATTCCGATATATTGAAATTACCCTTTCAAAAAGATTGGAAATCTCTTTTAAAAACTTTTTTTTAAGTAAAAAACAACGCCAAGATATAAAAATCCCGCAAAATCGTTATCGTTTGTTTTACTATATAAAAAATTCTGATTTATCTCAAATATCTCAAACTATAGTTTTTATTCGAGTTCAAAAATAGTTTCATTATACTTTTTTAGTGCAAATGTACAAAAAAGTGAAATCACTTTAATGAAATAGCCAAGCAAGTGTATTAGTCATGTTGCACACTTAAATGTTGCATAGTTAAAGGTTAGGAATAATATTTTTGAAAATATTTCATTTCAAAAAGTCATATTACTATTATAAGAAAAAATTGATATCACCATTAGATAAAAGTACAAAGTAAGTAACACACAAGTACACGGGAAATGCTGTGCAACGACTTGGAGTGCATGGCTAAAAAAAAGTTTGGCGAAGGATTTCGTTATCTCAACATCTCAACTGTCGGGTTAACAAAACAAAAATTGTCACGATTTATTGTGCAAGTGAAAACCAGATTCATGTGGAGTACGCATCAAATGAGTGATGTACCCTTTGACCACACGGCACTTGGAATATTAATTTATTTGGGTCATACGAAACAAATGTGTATAAAAGCATTTACATTTTATGCTCTAATACAATAACCGCATATTTCATTAAATATTTTGCGTCTTATAGACTTTGATGTAATGGATAAAGTATGCATCTCTAAACCATCTGCCTCTAAACCATCTAAGCATCTGCAGGTTTAAAGTTAGCATTACTGCTTTATCCTCCTGCTGGTGGAAACAGACATTTCGTACCGATAAGGTAGATATGATTGCTAATAGCCCTGGTACCTGATGGGACATTATGATTTGAAATGTTCCTAATACCCCTGTTAGTCGACGCCACGTTATAATGTAAAATTATATATATACATACTAGGTGCGCAACTAAGTTCCCGGGTTTCACACATGGATGGCGCTAGCGACACATGTAGTCGGCATACAAGTCTCAAATTGGGTGTCTTTATAGCTTGGACATCTGTTAAGAATACCCAGTCGTAATATAAACAAATATCGCAACACAGCGACTTATTTTCTAACCTCGAAAATTTCAAAGTTTGTGCCAAATAAACAGCATTTGTGGGAAGCATTGCTTTTCTGCTTCAACCTAAAAAAAACAGCAACTGAAGCACGTCGGTCACTTGAGGAAGCCTACGGCAAACATATACCATCAAAAACAATGTGTGAAGATTGGTTCAAGCGGTTCAGGAGTGGCGATTTTAAGACTGGGGACAAGGGGCGCTCGGGAAGACCGCAAACATTTGCGGACGCCGATCTGCAAGCATTATTGGATGAAGATGACAAACAGAAGATCAACTTGCCGAGGTATTAAATGTGACTCGGAAATGTATTTCGAAACGTTTGCACCCCGTGGGAAAAATTCATAAGGAAGGAAAGTGGGTGCCGCATGAGTTGACTGAGAGACAAATGGAAAATCGAAGAGCCACTTCCGAAATTTTGCTTTTGCGGCAGAATAGAAAGAGTTTCCTGCATCGAATTGTGACTGGCGATGAAAAATGGATATATTTTGAGAATCCTGAACGCAGAAAATCGTGGCTTGCACTTGGTGAAGCGTCAACATCGACGGCACGGCCAAATCGCTTCGGAAAAAAGACAATGCTCTGCGTTTGGTGGGACCAGAAAGGAATCGTGTACTATGAGCTGCTAAAAAATCAATTTGATCTGCTACCGCACCTGCCGTATTAGCCAGACCTGGCCCCTTCAGACTATCACTTGTTCCGGTCGATGGCGCATGGCTTGGGTGGGCTGCACTTGGCCAATTACGATGCAGTACAAAATTGGTTGGACGAATGGTTTCAGTCCAAAGAAGCGTTTTTTTGTCATGGCGGTATTTCTGTATTGCCAGAGAGATGGCAAAAGTGTGTAAATAGCGAGGGACAATACTTCGAATGAACCATTTTTTTGTATCTGTCTTGAAATTTTCGATTTGTTATTGGTAAAAAAGCCGGAAACTTAGTTGCGCACCTAGTACATATATCGACGCAATTTATTTTCGTGGGCGGTCGGAACGGAAAATTCTGTATCTTCCCGAGCTTTTTCCTAACCATCCACGCCAAGTCGTTGCACAGCATTTCCAGTGTAGGAGAGACTGGGGTCGATAGAAACACGGGTCAAATGAAACAAGTTGAATAACTCGAAGATCGTTATTGAAGGCGGTTCGTCCCCCCCCCCCCCCCCCCCAAGGGGGGAAGGAACTGCTTTGCATATCGAAACCTCCCGTGCGGAAATTGAGTTGGGGCTGTGACCGGGCCCCAATAATATTCCCCTAACTTTATTCGGGCCCTAATCTGGAAGCCACATGAGGGCCGTTAGCGGCCGGTCACACTTTGTCAACAAGGGCCATTAAAGGCGCGACGACCGGGGCCTTATAAGTTGCCTCAATGGCGCCTCATCAAAACCATTTTACCGCCCTGAAAATGCCTCAACGGCGCCACATCATAACCATTTCAGCGCCATAAAATATCCGTATCAGTGGATATACGTGTATGTTAAATACGTCAGGGTATATCTCTATTTCTTTTTATGTAATTGTTTTATGTAATTGTTCATGTGCATAGGTGTGGAGTGAGTACATGTGTATGTGTGTGCGCGCGTAGAAATGTGATTGCGTATTTGCATGTGAGCCTTTATGACAAACTGCCATGACAAAATTAATACAAAAAATAATCCATTCTAAAGAATGGATGTGTAGCAGAAATTAAAAAAATATAGGGGTCCACTGAATCACTAGAATCTATTTCCATTGAGGGAAAGATCTGGAAAACAAAGACCAATTTATTTACTTATCCTACACAGTCAGATAAAGTTTATGAATGGGAAATATTAGCGAAGTCTTCAGAAGAAATAATTTTCCCTATAATGAGTATTGAACGGAAATTAGTTGCTATAAAAATGTCGAGAAAACCGGTTGGGACTGTTCACACTTATGCGCTAGCATTACTCCATGTATGAGTGAAACCATGAGTAATTGTTTGTATCTATGTAAAAGGTTTCTTTAATTTGATAAATAAATACTGTCTGATGTTTGTCTGCATATTTGTGTTCATCGTTGATTTTTTATTTGTTAATGCTCTACGCTTTTTCGAAATTTGCGTTCGATAATATTATTCGATAGATGTATATAATCGATTTGAATAATTGAAATACCATAAACCATGTAGCCTAAGCTATTTATACTGGTTTATCGCTATAATAGTCAGATCTGGGCCTATTGTGGAGATCCCTATATACTTGTTCATCCCTATACCGGCCAAGTCTGGGCCTATTGTGGAAATCCCTACAGGTTTATCCCTATAATGGCCAAGTCGGGTCCTTTTGTGGAAATCCCTACAGGTTTATCCCCATAATGGCCAAGTCGGGGCCTAATGTGGAAATCCCTACAAGTTTATCCCGATAATGGCCAAGTCTGGGCCGATTGTGGAAATCCCTACTAGGGAAAGCACTAGGAAAGCCCTGAAAGGCCCTTATTTTTATTAGGGATGTCCTATCAGTTTTCCGCACGGGCTGTCGCTTAGTTTACGCCACCGCTCCGAGAGCGTCGAACATTTTATGTGGGTGCATCGCTTTTTCAACAGAAAAAGTAAATTTTTTTATTACTATTATTTTGCGTATTGCTTCAAAACTATTGTTCCTTCTTCAGCGTTGTTTACAGTCATCATTACTGTGAATATCCTAGTGAGTTTATTGTGGTCAGCACCTACCTACAACATTTAGGTTCTTTGTTATTTGATAAATTATTGGAAGCGAGGGTATGGGGGCAGTTGAAACAAATGGTTCGGGGTCAATTTAAACGTGTTTCTATTGACCCCGAACAAACATTTCATACGCAAGCAAGTTTTTCAAATCTTGTTTATTATTAGATACCAAGAAACCGTTCGAAACTACGAACCGCGGGAACTGCAATCTCGAAAATTATAAAAAAGGCATATGAACATGCCAAAAAATATATATATAAAAATATAAATATTAAAACGCTAAATAAGGGTAGGAAAAAGAGAAAGTCAACAATGTGCACCGATACCCCAGAAAAAGAAGAAACAAGGAAAGAGACTGAAGAGAAAGACCGCAGAAAACAAGCTCGCAAGGAGACGGCACGACCGTGAGGTCGGGGATTTGGCCGAATTTTTTTGTGGTGGAAAAGGACCCCTAGAACCTCACGTGGTTAAAGTAGTAGGACGCACTACTCGGAAAATTCCGAGACAAATCGATTCAAAGTTTCTTAGGCGCCGTATGAGTTTAAAATGTCAAACACTTGTCGAGCCGCCGTCTAGTCTAGACGGTTAGGGCTCGGTCTTTTGCGCCGGAGGTCTCGAGTTCGTTTCCTCCTTCGGATCTCATTTTTTTTCTTTTTTTTTTATTATTCCATCAATTATTCAAAACATTTCTCATCCCTACATTACTTTTTAAAATTTATTTACATTATTTTTAAAAATTATTTTCCTTTTTTAAAAATTATATATTTTGTTTTTTTTTCCAATAAAACAATTCATAACGGTGGGTTTTTTTTTATTTTTCATTCTAACGTATATGAGGAGGAACATTGGGTTTGTAATGAGAATAACAAAGTCCATTAAGAAAAATTCAATTTTTATTCATATAATAATTATATACAAAAACCGCAGTGGTAATTATCGTAGAAACAAACACAGCAATAATTTTTGCGACATCTTGTGCAATATATAAAAGCGGATTTTTTACAATCGCAGGGAGTTTGCAATACATCCATGTCCCATTAACATTCATGAAAATGTTTTTAGTAACTGATAATTTTTAGGCAAACCAGGCGTATTGAATCATGTCTTGGAATATTGGTGACGATAATTGATGGTGAATTATTGAATCGATTTTTATACAATCTTCCCGGGAATTATTTTCACGATTCTGCTCTAACAATTCGCTGCAATTTACTAGAAACGTTTTCATGAATGTTAATGGAACATGTTTTTGTACGGATTTATTGCAAACGCCCTGCGATTGTAAAAAATCCGCTTTTATATGATGCGCAAGATGTCGCAAAAATTATTGCTTTGTTTGTTTCTACGATAATTACCAGCGCGGTTTTTGTATATAATTATTATTTGAATAAAAATTGAATTTTTCCTAATCGACTTTGTTTTATTCGCATTAAAAACTCAATGTTCCTCCTCATATACTTTACAATGAAAAATAAAAAACCCACCGTTATGAATTGTTTTATTGGGAAAAATATAAATAATCGAAAAAAAATAATGTATTTAAATAAATTTTGAAAAATAATGTGGGGATGAGAAATGTTTTGAATAATTGTTGGAATAACAAAAAAGAAAAAAATAAGATCCGAAGGAGGAATCGAACTCGAGACCTCCGGCGCAAAAGACCGAGCCCTACCCGTCTAGACTAGACGGCGGCTCGATAAATGTTTGACATTTTATACTCATAAGGCGCCTAACAAACTTCGAATCGATTTTTCTCGGAATTTTCCGAGTAGTGCGTCCTACTACTTTAACCACGTGAGGTGCTAGGGGTCCTCCTTCGCCACAAAAAAATTCGGCCAAATCCCCGACCCCACGGTCGTGCCGTCTCCTTGTAAGAGAGTAAAAAAAACCTCGAATACAAAATAAGTCGGTCTCATTGAGTACCTTGCCAGCAACAAAAACTATTCTCTGACTGATTATATTTAGTAAATTAAAACTAGATAAGTAAAATAATATTGAAGCACCTCAATATGCCTTCGGTGATGCCAGAACTAGAATGAAAAGTAATAAAACCGATTATTTTAATTAAAAGTGTATTTTATTCACAACAAACATACTTTATCACTTCATACACATCATTAACAGTACCTGGGTTTAGTAGAAACATCAGTTCAATCAGCAGAAAACACCTGTTTCAACTAACCCCAGGCACCGTTTCGATTGACCCCGACACAGGGTCAAATGAACCGTTTTCCAAGAGTTTTTAAATAGCTTCTACCTAAGTTCAGGGCATAGTAGAAGCAAAATCAATAATGCTATCATATAGGGAGATAATCTAGCTACAATTGAAGCCCATTACCAAACAGATAAGGTATGAAATGAAGTCACACTAACCGATTTTCTCAAAAACGTTCCAATTGATCCCAGCCTTCCCTACTTGTTTGTTACCTACTTTGTACTTTTATCTGATGGTGAAATAAATTTTTTCTTATAATAGTAATATGACTTTTTTAAATTAAATATTTTCAAAAATAATATTCCTAAACTTTAACTGTGCCACATTTGATTGTGCAACATGACTAGTAAACTTGCTTGGCTATTTCCTAGAAGTGATTTTACTTTTTTTTGTACATTTGCATTAAAAAAGTATAATGAAACCATTTTTGAACTTGAATAAAAAGTATAGTTTGAGATCTTTCAGATGAATCAGAATTTTTTATATAGTCAAACAAGCGATAACGATTTTGAGGGATTTTTTATTACTTGTCGTTGTTTTTTTACTTTTTACATACATACAGTACTTGTGTGATGCATACATTGTACTTTGATATAATGGTGATTCGAACTTTCTATCATAATAGTAATATGGTTTCTTGAAATAAACTGTTAAGAAAAATAGTATTTCTAGGGTTTGACAATTTTGTTTACGTTTCTAGTAAATTTGCTTGGCTTTTGCATAAAAAATTATTTCACTTCTTTTAATTATGTAAAAGAAGTGAATTGGTATGTTTGAATTGGAAAAGTAATAATGTAACTAAAGTATGGTTTGAAAAAATCACAAGTATTTCGAGGTTAATTAGAATTTTGTATATAGTGAAACGACTGATAATTTTTCGAGCGCATTTTTCATTGCTTGGTATAGTCTTACTCCAATTCCATCGAATTTATGGGTGTTACGAGTTTTTCTGTGAAAAAAATCTCACAGAAGAATTCTTCAAAAATCCAAGCTATTCAGTATAAACTTACGCTACTTTTTACATCTTTGACATTTCCTCTTAAGGGACTATACCAGTGTGACACTTTCAAAAAATCGATTTTTTTGTTGCCTTTTTCGACTGTTTATACTTTCAAGAATATCATGATCATTTATATCATTTATATCAATATCATTTTATCTTGCAAAACTCGATATTTAAATTTTTAAACGCGTTTTTCTCGAAATGAGATTTTTCAAATTTGCTGACATTGTAACTCAAAGAGCAATTATCCGATTGACTTGAAATTTGAACTGAGTATTCTTGAATATATTTTCTCTACAATGACGTAGGATATTTTCAATTTGATGAAAATTAACGATTTGGCATTGAAAAGAACCACCATATTATAGGCAAGAAAACAGACTTCTTTTCATAACTACGCCAAATTGTTATATTTTGATATTTTTCAAAAATTCAACGTCATTGTACAGGAAATATCTTCCAGTTTAACGACATTTTTCCTTTTTCGGTTTCCGCTACTCAATCGGCCGCAATCATGTCAGCAGTGGAGGAACTTTTTTTTGGCGTCTCCGAAGGCAGCGCATAAGTCGCTTGTATCTCAATATTTTTCTATGAAAAAATTATGTAACATAGTTCAAATATAGCCAAATATATTCTTAATTTTCCGAAACATTTAATCGAGTACGTTTCTTCCAAAAAATTCCCCAAAAACTCACCCAAATTGTCAGCGTTCACACTGGTATAGCCCCTTAATCCCTATAGTTCATGAGTTACATTGCATTTTCCAGTAGTAGTCCCTTTTAACCAAAAATGAAATAACTTTGCGAAAAAAAAGTACACAACTTTTAAAAAATGAAAATGTAGCTCGCCTTTCGATTGGTGTTTAGCGTGTGGAAAGTGGCTTATTTCTCAACGATACGCACTTTCCCGCACGAGTGCGGAAAAAATCTATTTATAGCTCACTTTACCGCATTTATTCACGAAAAATGGTTTTTTTCACGGTTTATAGTTTTTCGTTCAACGATTTTGGACCTATTGAGGAAACTTGAATTTTGCGAAATTCATGTGATATGAAACGTCAACTTATCACAATCGTATTTCAATATAATTGTTATCGGTTTTGTTGAATCTCAATTCGCCTCGACTTATAGTGCAATTCTCACTCGTACTCGTGTGAAATGCACCATAAGCCTTCGGCTCATGCGGCAACTTCACGCGCGATGGAATTCGTTGTTTCCCGCACTTGTAGCATAAATTACTATTTCCGTAAGTCATGCGCCCAATTCTCGATGGTCGAATAAAGCCGAAAAACAGTAACGTCCAAAAGTGCGTACTGGGTCGAAAAAAATCATTAAAAAATATTTTACAAAAGCAAATTAAAGCTGAATTCGTTCCCTTCAAGACGTCGTTCGGTAAATTTGGTTATCTTTTTTTTGCCAAAGCTATGTAACTTTTAGTCCGGCAAGAAATATCGACTGCTGTATACAAACTTTTAAGCGACAGTGTATATTATATAATACTTGAAATATGTGGTTGTGTTAATATATTCGAATATACACTACCGGTCAAAAGTTTTTGGACACTTCAGCTAATTGCATGGCGATGACCGGTTATCGTCGACTTCAAATAAAATGTTGGATTTTTATATGTTTTCATTTTCAGCACGCCGGAAATTAAAAAAATATTTCCACGTGTATGAGTGAAGCATATTTTTATGTCTTTCCGCTAAATTCTATTGATATTCGCTTACCGCGTCTATTTGATTCTTTTTCATTTGAATTTACTGGATTTTTCGTAGAACCAAATTTTTCCTATTGCATTCCATTATTATAATGATTTATTTCAAATATATTTATTCATTCAAATCAATCTATTTAATATCGTCCAATAACTAAATAATTTATTTGATCCTACTAAATCTGTCATTCAGTTTCATCCGTTCAAAAAACAATTTAGTTGAATTCACTGATTGGATATAGTCAATTTTTTTTAATTTAAATTAAATAAATTGTAGAATTAACCTTTTTTCTATTTGATTGAACCAATGGTCTGCCTTCATAGTCAACACTCATATCAAAGGGGCGTAGGGGTAGAGAGGGTGGAGAGAGAGGAATTATATATATACTATGCACTCCGTAGCATAGGGGCAGGGTGCGTAGCTATGAGTAGGTATGTTCTAGGTTCGATTCGCATATAGGTGAAATATTTGCTTCGAAAAAAATCATTTCAAAAGGCCAGCGAATGACGAATTACGATAAAAAGTCGGTGTGGTAAAACTATCAATTAAGTGATCCATTTTATTTTGAATTTATGAAATATTTTATGCATATAGTAAACTTAGATTTACAGTGTACATTGTAAGCAAATACAGATTAAAAAAAAATTATTATTATTAAAACTATAATCTGTCAAACAAATATAACAATGAATAGTTTTGATATTGGTTGGAAACACAAAAGAAACAAGATAGCAGAACAATGGCAAGTAGCAATATAGAGTACTTTAGATGGTGCATCCAGTAATGTACTCTAATCTATTTATGTGTGTTTATTCCGTGTGAAAGCGTTCTCGTAGATCCAGGGGCTTGTATTTTTTTAGGCTTCTCGTAATTGCTCGTCTGTCATGTAGGTTGGTTGCGAGTGGGTTTGGATGCTGGTCAAGTCTCGCTTCATACGTCGTGCATAATTTTTGTGCAACGGTTTTAATTTTTTCTATCCCGAGATCTTTGTGTAGTCTGGCGTTGGTGACGAATCAAGGAGCGTTTGCCATGATGCGAAGCGTCTTTGCTTGGAATCTTTGGAGGATTTCTATATTCGAGTTGCAAGCAGTTCCCCAGAGTTGGATACCGTACGTCCAGATCGGTCAAAGTATAGTTTCGTAGATTAGTAGCTTGTTGGAGAGCGATAGCTTCGACTTCCTACCGATGAGCCAGTACATTTGTTTGACTTTAATGTCTAGTGCCTTTCGTTTATGTTTTATGTGGCTTGTTAGCCTTCGATCGAGATACATTCCCAGGTATTAAACCTCGTTGGCGACGGGAAGGGGTTGTCCATTCAGCGAGACCGTAGGGCAGTTCTTCTTTTTCATCGTAAATGTGTTGTGTACGGATTTTGTGTCACTGGCCTGTATTCTCCATCTTGCTAGCCATTTTTGTACATCGCTTAGTCCCTTCTCGAGCATTCTCGATGCGGTGTGCATGTTTTCGTGAACGACTGGGACAGCTGTATCGTCAGCGAAGGCGGCTACAGTGAGGTTGTTGTTATTATTCACAAGGAGGTCGGCTGTGAACAAGGTATAAATAAATGGGCCTAGGACACTCCCTTGGGGCACACCTGATCGTATGCGGTGAAATTGGGACAATTCTGTTCCATGCCTCACCTAAAATTTACGATTTCTCAAGTAGGATTCCAGGAGCAGGAAGTATTGCAGGATGGTTTTTTAAAAATATTATACAGTAGACCCTAGTGAAACACTTTATCGAAGACCTGCTGTATGTCTAAAAATACCGCTGAACAGTACTTTTTTTCCTCGAGCGCGTTGGCTATCGTATTATGTACTCTATTTACTTGCTCTATCGTTGAATGGCTGGGTCTAAAGCCAAATTGATAGTCAGGAATGATCTCTCGCTCATTGAACGATTCTTTTATGCGCGAAAGCAGTAATTTTTCAAACAGTTTGCATATCATAGGCAATAAGCTTATAGGCCTATACACGGAATAAAAGAAACAGCGAAAATCACAGTATAAACCGCATGAAAAACAGGGTGCCATATTTCATTTTACAGTAAAACAGAGAAATGTAAATCCTGTCCTACAAAAATGACGAATTTTCCTGTACACACTGAGATTTTTACACTTACACTGGCTTATTTACAGTTTGGTATTGTGAATACATCAGTGTTTTCAGTAAAATATTCAACTGTAAAATTTACATGAGATCACTGATTTTTATACTGTACGCAAACTGCAAGGGTTACAGCGTACACTGTATTGAGTACAGAGTGATTCATTAAATTTCACAGTGTGACACGGTAGTTTTACTCTTCTTTCGACAGTTCGTGATGTTATCTATGCACTCTGAGATTTTTACAGTAACACTGGTTTATTTGCAGTTTGATATTGTGAATACATCAGTGATTTCAGTAAAAATATTCAACTGTAAAATTTAAATGCGATCACTGATTTTCATACTGTACGCACATGAGGCACGAGGTGAGGCACGAGGCCAGGACACAAAGGATTGCCAGTTAGTAGTGCGTGGTTGATGGGACGCGGGCATTAAAATTTGTGTGACAGAATTCAAGAAATTATAAAGAAAGAGAGAATTAAAAAAAAGGTTCGTTCTTGTGTATGTGACTGACTTTTAAATATTTTCTACACATTTTTTTCAAACTTCTTTTATGGATAAACTTTTTTTTGAGTCTCATTCACTTCATTATATTCTTGATATATATATATGTGTATATACATATATATATATATGTGTGTGTGTGTGTGTGTGTGTGTGTGTGTGTGTGTGTGTGTGTGTGTGTGTGTGTGTGTGTGTGTGTGTGTGCGTGCGTGCGTGCATGTGTGTGTGTGTGTGCGCGTGTGTGTGTGTGTGCGTGCGTGCGTGCGTGCGTGCGTGTGTGTGTGTGTGTGTGTGTGTGTGTGTGTGTGTGTGTGTCTGTGTGTCTGTGTGTGTGCGTGTGTGTGTGTGTGTACATTGTTAGCAAAGGTTTCGCCGAATTTTTTTTATTTCATTTTTATAATCATATTTACAGTGTGATGTTGTGAACGGTATTCACTGGTTAGAACTTGTCTCGAGCGTGGCGCGACCAGGACACAAAGAACTGGCAGTTTTTTCAGCGCTTCAATTGTTCTTTCAGCGCTATCTGTTATTTTTACCCCTAATTTTGTATAATATACGATTTGTGGCACTATTAAATTACAGGGTTCATCAAGTTTGAATTATAGTATTAAAACAAAAATGTTTCCCGTGTTCACACTGCAAAAAGCAACGGTTCAAAACTGAACCTATATCTGTTGCTAACCAGTTTCTAGAACAGAGGACTTCACTGTCAAAACACCTACATAAACTCTGTCGATATGACTGGCGCATTCATTGTACATAATACAGATTAACCAACTGTCAAATTACAAGTTTTGTTAAATTTATATTACAGTGTTGGACTGCCAAAATTTACTTTTGACTACACTGTATTTTGGACTGTGTGTTCCAATAAAAGATACAGTAGAGCGGTTCGAGTCCAAAGAGGACAGTATAGGAACTGTAATAATTTACTTTGAGCACACTGTATTTTGAGCACTGTGTTTCAGGTAATATCGCTGTGCAATCGCTCGAGTCCAATGCGAACTGTGTAGCCCCTGTATTTTATCCTATTTCTTTTTTTCCGTGTAGGAGGTGACAGCATTCGGAGGTTTTCCCGGTTTAGGTATCATGATTATTTGAGCGACATTCCATTAGCTGGGTACGTGAGATGTGCGAAGGATTCCGTTGAATTGGTTCGTGAGATAGACTATTCCCTTCTTCTGTAGTTTTTTGAGGATTGCTCCTGTGACTAGGTCGTAGCCAGGAGCTTTTCTCGGTTTCAGTCCTTTGTGGATCATGTATCCTATTTCCCCAGGCGTGAAATGTCGAATCGGCAAGTCCATCGGTAGTGGTCGCTCCAAGAAGTCGCGAATGTCCTCGTCGTTTCGTTGTCCTGTGAATGGTGTGAAAACTTGAGCGAGATGTTCGGCGAAAATCTCTGCTTTTTCAGTGTCACTTTGAGCCTATTCTCCATTTCTTTTTTTAATCGGTGGATTATGTTGTTGCTGTTTGTTTATTCTTTTAGTCACATTCTAGAGTGAGTAATCTGTGCTTGTCGTATTTGTTAGACTTAGTAAGTACTGCTCTATGTTATTGTTATTTAATTGATTGATCAATTTTTCGAGCTCTTGGGTTGCTTTGCTTAGCTGCCATTTCCTCCTAATACGTCTTTTTTCAGCTATTTTTGTTTTTATTTCGTCCGGATGTCTGACTGTGATGGAGCTGTCCTTGGAATTCGGTGTGGCCTCCCAGGCTGCATCCTGTATCAGTTGGGTGAGGTATTCGGTGGCATCGTCTATATCGACCTCATTTTTCAGGGGCACTCGCAACTGGATAGTTTGATTGATTGTTTCTTGAAATGCATCCCAGTTTGTGTGCTTGTTGTGGAGAGAAGGCCGTTTTTTTAAGTTAACTATTTCACTAGCAATACGGATTTATTTGAATTGAATCTTTATCAACATAAATATATAAATATATTTGAAACAAATATGATCGTAGTAGGTCGTGAGACAAGGAATAACCTATTTCATTTAAATAGATCCTATTAAAATTTTTTTTTGGATCTGTATAGTAGTCCGAAAGGGGGGCCAGTAGGTCCTGCGGGGGCGCTCGAAGTAGGTCCACCTGAGGTTCTGTAGGTTCAGTTGTGGTCCCCATTGGCCTCCTTTCAGTAAAAATGTCCAGTTTCTGCCATTCCGGAGGTCCCTCGGAGGCCCTAACGCATGGTATTTCGAAACACTGTGCCTTCCTTCACATACCCGATAATCCGCTATCGTTGATTTCTGCTCGGGAAAAGAAACCTTCATTTTTCGGGAACGCGAGTCGAAAATTTTGACTCGAGTTACGGCGCGTTTTTCAGTCCAAGACGCGTGTGGATCAAGTATGTATCGCGTTTGTATCGGGTCGTCTGCGCGTAGAAAATACGCCGTGGGCAGAGGCCCTAACGTTATTTTTTTCGACGGAACTCTATTTCCATTTCATTTGACCAACATAGGTGTCAGATTACAGAAATTAATATCTTGGTAGCATACTTTGTCAGTTAAAGTAAACTTTTCAATGAGTGTTGATGCTCAAAAGATCATTTATTCAAGAACAATCAATGATGCGGCAAAGTATTCATTGATATACCAAATGATTTATTAGATTCGAATGAATGTTCAGTTGGACGGACAAGCGAGAAATAAGCGAGAAAATTAAGATCTTGATTTCGGGTACAAACACGAAAATATTTGGTGACGAAATGAATAGGTTTATCAGATTTGGACACAATATTATTGGCGACAATAGTACTTTATCCAAACAAGAATAAACATGAAAACAGACATTTCCATTACACTGTCAATTTCTTTCACACGTACTAAACACATTGAACGAACATTATTATATTTCAGCTCAAATAAACGTTTCATCAAACGGCCGAACACAAACCAGTGCCCCCCAGTATTAAGAACGTTTCATAACATTTACTATTTTATTATTTAATATCCCTAGTTAAAGTGTTTAGGATGAAAATTCCATAATTCGATTTTCAAGATGAATATGAGCCTACCCGCGTAGAAATTGCTTACGGTTTGGCTGGTCGGGATCAAGGCATGATCAGGGTGTATTACGGGTAACCATTATTCTGGACATCCAGATTTCGGTGTGACCAGGCTACATATATTCGACATCGTGGAAATACTAAAATGACCCTACTAAGGATTGGCCTAATATGGCCCTATTGAGGCTTACCATATAACTTCTACAACATTCCACGTATGCAAAAAACTCCTTACGTCCCTCGCGGAAATTTTCATTCATATTAGCTTTAATGTTTTTGCCTTTTGAAAAATTTCACCAAAAAAAGTATCGACCATGACGAAAAAAACGTTATGCAACTCGGGTGCGTGTTAGAAGATTTCGTTGTATATCTAAATCCCAAAACGCAATTCAAATTGTCTCCCCGTCGTGGGAACAAGGTATGTGCAACCTGATGATATATACGGGATTTAAAACGTTATTAATGCGTAAAGTTCAAATGTGACCGCAATTTATTTCGAACTTGAATTTTCGAATTCCCCACGTAAAATCACAATCAAGATATTTAAAAAAAATGTGTGCAAAGTTTGAAGGCGTTAAAAATTTGTTTAATGGTGCCTGTAAGGAGTTGAATTTTAAATGACAAAACACATGTATTTTGCTGAGATATAACATATTTATTTCCTAAACTCGTAATAGTGGTGAAAAAAATCTAAAACTAGGCACACATATTGTACATATATTGATGTTCAAAACATAATTTTTACAGATTTTTGCAGTAATAATTTCCACAATTTCACGCTTTATGAAGACAGCCTCGATTTCATATTTTTAAACATTTTCGTGAAATATTATTGTTGATATTGTGATGCAATTTTCAACTCAACTAGAGCCTAAATTAAACTAGACTAGACTAGACCAGACGATTAGAACCAAAAATACAGCAGAAGTTTTTTTTCCTATCAAAAGTAAAACATTGACTTAGAATTAAATTAAAACTTTGAATTGCATCCGAGGCATAAATTCATTGCACTGAAATAAATCGTCATGATATATAATATAATTGTATTTTGCGCCTCTTCCTCGAGATCACCTAGCAGTACCCTCACTTCATGTCATTATCACCACATTTTCATAGCCAACTAGAGACTTTTTCTCTGTTGCCATGACGACCGAGCGTTAAGGCATAATCTTTATTCCTTATCTTTGTGTCGTTCAAACCACACGCATTTGAGGGAAAAGAAAAGAAAAGAAGAAATAAATTATGGGGAAGAGAGAAAGACGTCGCTCGTGTTCGAGGGAGAAAAAAGAAGACCGTTGGAAAAAGCGCTTCAAACGATTAGAAAGACAGATCGAGAATCAATCACGGATGTTGAGTTTTTTAAATCAAGGTAAGTGAAGGTGCGGTTTTTTTACAGACCTCGAAAAGGAAAACGGTCCACGCAGACACCGCAGCCAGGCTGTGACGTTTTCTGTATCCCCAGCCATTCGTGAATTGATTAGATCAATTACCAATATATCAGGAAATATGCCATACGTGCGGGTCAGGCCCGCACGTACGTGCGGGTTAGGCCCGCACGTACCAGATCAGATCTGGGGCAATGGAATTTCGGAAACGGCTTACAAGAGTTTGCCCGAGTACAAAAATTCGATCTGTTTTGTGATACAAAGATGCAGATCGATTACGGGCCCCCAGTTCCACAGGATCATCGCCTTCGTCAGGGGACACGAGCGATCGCGAAGAGAGATATTCTCCAATCGTTCGAGAAGGAACTCCGGCAGTGACAAACCCCTCCGTTAGAGAGCCGCCTTGCGCAGGTCACGGTGATCAAGGATCACCAGTGATAGTGACTAAACAAAAAGATGTAACAGCTCAACCAGCAACAGACAATCTCGATGGAAGAATTCTCGAGGTTTTGGGATAACGGGTGGCAGCCGAAAAACCCCTTGGTGAACCTTTGGCAGAGGAAATTGTTTTGAGATGGGGTTGGGCTCTTTCGGGTTGGGCTGCCAAAAGATGAAATCGGCTCCCTCCTGAAAAAATACAACTCACCCAAAAATTTTACGAATATTAACCCACCGAAGTTAAATCCAGAAGTTAAAGCATCCCTCCATGAGTCGGTATGCACTAGAGACTCACGCCTAGTGGCAAAACAAGAAAAAGTTTCAACTTGCCTTGCAATTTTGGGATCAACCCTATCTGCGCTAATTAAGGACCAATCGATCGACCGTTTATCAATGATAGAAAGGTTGAGTGATTTGAGCAGGTTACTCATCGATCTACAGAGAGAGGAAACTCTCACGAGAAAAGCCCTGATTTTGCCAAACCTCAATGCTTCGGTTAAGGAGGCCCTGAATGCTACGGTAGTCGACGAATGGCTATTCGGGAATCAGCTTGAAGAAAGCTTGAAGACGGCCAAGAGTTTAGAGCGCGCTTCGAAAGATTTAGGCAAGGCGCCACCGAAACCACCGTTCAACAGACCGACAAAAAACTCGAAGGGTCCGCACCGTCACCAAGCGTTCAAGTCCCGGTCAATGATGACGGACGGACCAAAGAGAACATCGAACCTGCGGAATTCGGGCTTTCGGAAGTCGGAACCGAAACGCGATTATCATCCTCGGAGGAAACGATACTAGATTCTGTAAGTACCTTGGCCGGTCGCCTAAAGTACTTTCAAGAGAATTGGACAGAAATTACTTCTGATCCGATGATTTTGAGTTGGATATCGGGTGTATCATTGCCCTTCAGAGACCACCCTTACCAAAGATCGATACCCAAAGATCCTCATTGGTCGGAATCAGAGAAGAAACAGATCTCAGATAATATCAATAAATTACTAGAAAAAGGAGCGATAAAGAGATGCCGACCATGTCAAGGACAATTTATATCTCGAATTTTTTTGATCCCGAAGCCGGACGGCTCCAGTCGCCTAATATTAAACCTAAAAGATCTCAATAGATCAATTCAAACGAGGCATTTCAAATTGGAAGATATTCGAACGGCTCAAAATTTGTTATTTCGCGATGCTTATATGGCCACTCTAGATCTAAAAGATGCCTATTACGTCGTTTCGATTAAACCAACATATAGAAAATTCTTGCGCTTCTGCTTCGAAGAAAAGATTTTTGAATTTTGTTGCTTGCCATTCGGTTTGAATATAGCACCCTATATATTCACGAAAATTATGAGAGCGGTAGTTACGAAGTTACGAGAAATGGGTTACGTTTCTATAATTTATTTGGACGATCTACTTTTAATCGCCAATTCGTACCACGATTGTCGGATCAATTTGGAGGCAACTCGCTCACTATTACAGAAATTAGGCTTTCTTATCAATGAAGAAAAAAGCCAATCGGATCCATCAAGGACCAGGATTTACCTTGGCTTTCAACTCGATTCCAAACGAATGGTAGTAGAACTCCCGAATGTTAAAAGGCTTCGTGTTCTAGCCGAAATTAATAAGTTTGGAAAGATCCGATCGTGTACAATTCGAGAATTCGCAACTTTTATTGGTATTCTGGGTGCGTGTTGCCGAGGAGTGAAATATGGGTGGGTGAACTTGAAGGACTTGGAAAGGGAAAAGATTGTTGCGTTACGGGACGACCAAAATGATTTCGACCGGGAAATAATTTTGTCAGATAATATTAAAGAAGACTTAGCTTGGTGGAGAACGAATATCATGGTAGCAATTAATCCGATCGTAACAGATAATTACAAAATCGAAATATTCTCGGATGCCTCTCAGTCAGGTTGGGGCGCACACTGTAAAGGCGAACGAGCCCATGGACACTGGTGTGAAAAAGATCGCGATGAACACATCAACTATCTAGAACTCTTAGCTGCCTTCTTCATTTGAAATGCTTTGCACGCGATGATAACATATTGTTAAGAATTGACAATACCACCGCGATTGCATACATCAACCGAATGGGAGGCACCCGCTACAGGAAACTCAGTAATCTCGCTAAAGATATCTGGTTATGGTGTGAGGAAAGGAACATATGGATTTTTGCTTCATATATTCGCTCGGTCGATAACAAATCCGCGGATTTCGAATCAAGAATACTTGAAAAAGAAACAGAGTTCGGTATTTCCAATGAAGCATTTAACAAAATATGTACAAACTTTGGAGTACCTGAAATTGATCTATTCGCTAGCAGGGCAAATACAAAATGCGAACAATACGTTTCGTGGAAAAGAGACCCGTACTCAGTGGCGGTAGATGCATTTACGATTGATTGGCGACCATATGACTTCTACGCATTCCCACCATTTTCTATGATTCTGAGAGTTTTAAAAAAGATTCGATCGGAAAAATCCCGAGGAGTGATGGTTGTGCCCCAATGGCCTTCCCAACCATGGTTTCCGCTATTTATGTCGATGGTAGAATCGGACCCGATATATTTAAAACCAAATAGTAAATTATTGACGTCATCAAATAGGGATCCGCACCCATTGTGGAAACGCCTTTCCCTGGTTGCCGCCAGATTATCCGGGAAGCTTTCACGGCAAAAGAAATCTCAGAAGAGGCGTTAGATACAGCAATTTCGTCCTTGAGCGAGGCCTCTTTACAACAATATGGGACAGCATATAAGAAATGGTGGTTCTTCTGTCAATCAAGAGGTATCCATATCTGTAATGGATCGATTAACCAAATTTTAAGTTTTCTAACGAAAGAGTTCAACAACGGAGCCTCATATGGCACAATCAATAGTTTTCGATCAGCACTTGCATTTATTATGGGACCTGAAATTGGTCAGGACCACAAAATAAAGAAATTTTGTAGAGGTATCGCGAAGAAACGTCCACCTAAACCAAAATATGATGTCACGTGGGACCCAAAAATCGTCATCGATTATTTTTCCAAAGGAAACCCTAATGAAGAATTAAGCTTAAAAGCGCTCTCGCTAAAACTCATAACGTTACTCGCTTTAACAACAGGACATAGATTCCAGACCTTTTCAGTAATAAATTTACAAGATATTAGGAAAACTGATAAATACATTGAAATCAAGATTTCGGCAAGAATAAAAACTTCGGGGCCAGGACGAAGTCAACCGACGCTGATAGTTCCATTCTATCCACCGAACAAGAGTATTTGCGTCGCATCTATATTAGAGTTATACATGGAACGTACAAAGAAGATACGGGATTCCGTGTCAACTCTTTTCATCTCGTGGAAAAAAACCATTTAATTCAGTTTCTACTCAGACCTTGAGTCGCTGGGTGAAGACAGTATTACACTTGAGTGGTATTAATACGAATATCTTCACACCATACAGCACGCGGCATGCATCGACATCGGCAGCCATGCGTAGCGGAGTCAATATAGACACCATTAAAAGAAAAGCAGGATGGACTGAATCCTCCTTAACGTTCGCAAAATTTTACAATTTAAGATTAACGGAAGAAATGGATGTTTTCTCAAGATCCATCTTAACGTTATAAAAGTGACCAGGTGAATTACTATTATTACCAAAGAATACAGTTCATTGTTCATATTGAAGACGTCTTTCCTGCCGTAATAAAGCTGTCAACATCTACTAGGTGATCTCGAGGAAGAGGCGCAAAATACAATTGAACGATTAAACGAACTTACCTGTAAGTGAAGTTCTATCGTAATTGTATGAAGCGCCTCTTCCGAAGAGATCACCTCCCACCCAATAATCCCGTAGATCTATTATCTTAGCCCCTTAAAGATTACGGCAGAGATTTGAAGAAATGAAGATTATGCCTCAACGCTCGGTCGTCATGGCAACAGAGAAAAAGTCTCTAGTTGGCTATGAAAATGTGGTGATAATGACATGAAGTGAGGGTACTACTAGGTGATCTCTTCGGAAGAGGCGCTTCATACAATTACGATAGAACTTCACTTACAGGTAAGTTCGTTTAATCGTTCAATTATTGAATGAACAATCGATTAGAAAATCCACTTTAATTGAAAAAAAATCTGCGAGTAGAAAAAAAAATCGAAAAAAAATGACAAGGTAAATTTTTATTGGTGGAGCGGTCGAAGCAAAGTATTTTTATTGATATCCGGATATTTTTTGTGATATTCACGGACTATTTAAACGATATATTGTTTCTGTTCCTCGTTGTGCGTCAATCTATTATTGTACTCCGTAATAAGCTTTATTCCTATTTGTGCGACATCATTAACGACGCTTAACTTTTTGACAATTTGCAAGCCAAACTGATAATTTTTATCCAAGTGCCACTCCGATACGTCATTATCGAGAAAGCTATGATCGATTTGGAATTTTTCGAAAAACTTTAACGATTGGGGGCTTACGAAAAAATCAATGTTTTGACCCAACAGCGAAGCGAAGTTCGATTCAGAAACTTCATAGCGTTTGGGCACTTCTATTTGTGTTTCATGTTCCAGCTGCTTGCTCGTGACTTTTGTAGCCATTTTTTTTCTTATGTCTGCAGGAATGGTTTCATCAAAGAATGCCATCCCAGCAGTTTCAGCGGTTAGATACCAAAGATGGTTCGACATTTTTTTGAGAGCGACTTTGCTTACAGCGGAATTGATTATTCGGTAATCGTGGACGGTTTTAAGAAAGTTCAGATCATGATTAGGAGCAGCATTAGCAAA
Organism: Ophion slaviceki; assembly: GCA_944452715.1. Classification (NCBI taxonomy): domain Eukaryota; kingdom Metazoa; phylum Arthropoda; class Insecta; order Hymenoptera; family Ichneumonidae; genus Ophion; species Ophion slaviceki. The sequence continues at coordinate 43,445,042 of OX101788.1, read as the reverse complement.
TGGAGCTGTGAACCATGCCTTCACGTAAATCAAAACAATAAATTTACAGATTTCGGCGATTGGTTTTTCCTCACTTGGCGTCAAACGAAATACTTTACGAAATAAAAAAAATTTCAAACAATAAATTGCTTTTGCCATCCAACGAGCACGGGAAAAAACACCTGGCTTATAAAATCGTACATTTTCACGAGGAATTTTTCCAATGAAAACTAGGCACAACAGCAATAACTCGCGGTAATCATCACGCAGTTGCACCTGTGATTTTAGTACTTGATCAACGAAGTAATATGTACCTTCCAGGTGATTTTGAAAAATATTCAAAATCTTTTCATCCTCTATACCGGCTATATATTCATTTTGATCGATTTTCGTCCAAGCAATTTGAAAACGCTTGAACAGAAGAATCGACGGGCCAGTTGAGGTAGGCATTAGTGCCTGAAAAACCCCACGTAAAACTAATTAAAAAATGTGATGTCTGCAGGGTAGATAAAGCAAATCTCGATTGAGAATTTGCTCTAAAAGTACTGCAGCTCCATTCCTCGGACCAAGATTGGCATTAGTTGTGTCACAACAAAGTGCTTTAACTACGTCACTAAGCCCCCAATCTCGAAGAATCTGTTAAAATAATGTATAAAAAATCATAATTATAAAATTGAACAATTGCCCATACCGAATTTTATGACAAAGGTGACATTTTATATTTTGTACTACATTTTCAAACGGTAAGTTTTAAATAATTAAAATAAAAAAGAAACTGAGATAAACATTCACTCGAAGTAAAATACTATTCAATGTATTATGATATTTACAAACATAATATTTTATATTTATTGCAATATGTATAAAGTATTTAGTATAGTTATAATAAGCAGTTTTTACATGTATTATTTTTTTATACAAAATAAACATCACTTTAAAATCACCTCAGCTAGAGCCATAGCTTGCGAAGAGCCATGCCCATTTTCCAACGCCAGGATCGATAAAATTTTTTCAGACTCTTCATTTGATAAAATTATTGCCAAACGGTCAACTTTATAGTTTGAAGAGATTTCTTGAATTAGTTTACGATCCCAATGAAGCACGGGTGCACGTAGTGGAGAAGATGGAAACAAGTTTTTGATTTTCTTCGACAACTTTTTACGAATGTTTTCTCGATATTTATGTATAGTCGTTTTGAAGATGATCAAATTATCGAGATCGTGGCCCAATGCCTCAGCTACTGCATTTACAATTCGAGTAGCATTTCTATCCGAAACGAAGCAATTGTCCAAATTTGCAACCAATTTTTCGGTGATAATGTTGATTGAACCACGAAATTTTTTCGGAGGTGGGGGTTCAATATTATCTGCGTTTTTTTTCATCGAAAAATTCCGATGAAAAATTACTCCGCTGGGAAGAAAACTCAGTACTTTGACTACTACCTGTCAACTGAACGATGTCATCTGAGAAAAAAATTTGAATAATATTATTTAATAAAATTTAAGATTTGTACAAGTTTTTGAAAAAACATTTCCGAACAAAGAAAGAATGAGTAGAAAATTTAAAACTATTCTTGACTTTTCAAAAATGAAAAAACAAATCACGAAAAAAAGTCTCGACTACTTAAAGATTAATATCGCAAAATAAAAAAAAATTGCATTTTTTTCTCGAATAAAATAGTTGTCAGGAAAATTTCGAATTTTTTTGGATTAACTGATTTTTCAAATGTGTAGGAAAGTGAATCCTGATAAACAACATTTCAGTTCATTCAAAAATATTTTGTAATTTCAAAAAACTTTTTACACGTTTTTTGAACATGATTTTTTTTATAGTAACATAATACAGTATTTCAATTTTTTAGGTAAATGTATAAATGACATGTTAATTAAGATTTTTAAAACAGAATTGTTGTAATGCAAGTCAAGTTAGTAATAATTTTAATAATATATTTGGAGCCCTTTTTACATGAAGTATAATTTCTCTTACCTATTGTACCGTGTTCTCTTTCGTACTTCGCTTTCTCACGCCAGTGCAGCCAGATCGCGCGCAAAAGTTACCCCCTCTCTAGTCTCTTGCGCGCCCATCACGCAATCATAGTAGCGCGTGTCCGTGAGCGAGCGACGCTCGGACATCTTCGGCAAGAGCCGAGCGCCGTCGAAGTTTCCCGACTGCGCCTTCGGCAGCTACACCAATGCATGGACGCTGAGCACGTTCATGTGCGGCCAAGCCAAAACGAAGGCTTCGAGGGAAAAAGCAATCTGAGCACGACTCGCGCGTGACGTCACCCGACGGCGCGGGCGAGGCTTTTAGATGTTTTCAATGCTTATTTAGCTCTTGATTCTCTGCGTTATTAATGTTTACAAAAAAATGTATCGCGCACTCTGATCGCTTATTTTTTTAGTTTATACGTTAATTTAAATATAATGATAAATCTAAATTACAACTTATTTATCTCCTAAAAAATTGTTTACGCTTTACTCACACCCGTCCTTATGCCAAAATTGTATTGTATTAATTATGGGATCGTTCCCCGCGCTCACAAGGGGACAGTACGGCAGTCGGATTTTTGTAATTTTTCGTACTCATGGTACGCGAAGTTCAGAGCTCGAATATTAATATCCCAAAGCAGTTCGACGCCATATTCCGAAATTTTCGAGAAAATTGACTTTGAAGTTTTCGAGCGCACTCTTATCCCACAAAGATGCAACGATATTCGAACCGGGCTCGTGGCGTACCCGGTAGCGCTCGAGTCTAGTAATCGCGGGGTCGCTCGTTCGAGTCTCACTTCGAAATTTTTTTTTTTTCATTTTTTTTTTAATGAAAAAACGCAAGTCATATTTTTAATTATCTCTTGATTATAAACATACATTTTCAAGTATCAATATTTATAACCAACAACATTTTTAGGATGAAAATGAAAAACGTCGGGTAAGGAATTGAATACTTTATTATTCGGTCTGTATTCGTTTGTTTTATACATCGGGTGTAATGTTACACGAGCCAGAGTGATAACCATCGTAAAAACAAGGAAAACAGTAATTTTCACGGCATCTCGCTGTGCCCGCTTCGCAGGTAGTTGATCAGGACAAAGGCAAACGATATACGCAGAACTGTTATTCACAATATCGACGGTTGCCAAAGCAAGCGTTATATTCACATATTTCAACATTTATTCTTCTATTTATATTCCTATTAATCTACAAGGGAGTTTATGTAAATATTATTACGGGATATTTTTACGTCGCCTATTCGCAATTTCAAGCAAGAGATAATCAAAAATAAGACTTGCATTTATCATTGACAATTATAATTACATATATGTGAATTAGCATAGATTTTATGATTTTTATCCCGGGGTTATTTATTTATTTTTTTATAAATAATCACCTATTGTTATATATAGATAATATATGATCATATATGAGAAAATATATAATTATGTATAACTATAATGAATTTTGTACATAAATAACTATATATGGATTTTGTCCATATATAAACATATATAGATATATTATATTAATTATATATAATAATATGTGATTATATACAACCAAAATTTATCGGGATATTTAAATGACGGAGGTATGCGAATTAAAAAAAAATGAAAAAAAAAAAAAAAAAAAAATTTCGAAATGAGACTCGAACCAGCGACCCCGCGATTACTAGAATCGAGCGCTACCGGGTACGCCACGAGCCCGGTTCGAATATCGTTGCATCTTTGTGGGATAAGAGTGCGCTCGAAAACTTCAAAGTCAATTTTCTCGAAAATTTCTGAATATGGCGTCGAACTGCTTTGGGATATTAATATTCGAGCTCTGAACTTCACGTACCATGAGTACGAAAAATTACAAAAATCCGACTGCCGTACTGTCCCCTTGTCAGTTCTTTTTTTTACTATTATTACTATTAATTCTTATTTGAGTAGTTATTTTTATTAGTCATCATTAGTATTTTAATTAGTTATCTTTTAGGGTCGAAAAATTTATCGCGCACTCCGACTGCTTATTTTATTAGTTTGTACATTAATTTAAATGTAATAATAAATCTAAATTACAACTTATTTATCTTCTGAAAAATTGTTTGCGCTTTACTCACACCCGTCCGTATGCCAAATAAATTGTAATTCATAAAAGTAAGCGGAAATATATTTATAGTCGTATTATTATATTCATTCTCGTAAGTTACGATTCGCGGCCGGATGGATGATTGGCTTGTTTTTGGGGATAATGCTTTATCGCTTGATGAAAGTATATGCGATAAATATAATAATACGAATATAAATATATTTCCGCTTACTTTTATGAATTCCAATTTATTTGGCATAGGGACGGGTGTGAGTAAAGTGCAAACAATTTTTTAGAAGATGAATAAGTTGTAATTTAGATTTATTATTATATTTAAATTAACGTACAAACTAATAAAATAAGCGGTCAGAGTGTGCGATAAATTTTTCGACACTACAAAATAACTAATTAAAATAACAATGATAACTAATAAAAATTACTAATCAAATACGAATTAATAGTAACAATAATTTTAAAAAAAGCACTGAGCGCGGGGAACGATCCCGCGCCCCTGCGGACCGAAGTCAGGAACGCTACCAACGGAACCATCTCATCGTTTGTAGAATATGTGCACTTTCTGGTACTTACGATTCGCGGCCGGATGGATGAATGGCATGTTCTTGGGGATAATGCTTCATCGCTTGATGAAAGTATGAAAATTAATATAATAATACGAATATAAATATATTTCCGCTTACTTTTATGAATTACAATTTATTTGGCATAGGGACGGGTGTGAGTAAAGCGTAAACAATTTTTTAGAAGAGAAATAAGTTGTAATTTAGATTTATTATTATATTTAAATTAACGTACAAACTAATAAAATAAGCGGTCACGGTGCGCGATAAATTATTCGACACTTAACCCTTTGACTGTCAGTGACACACATATGGGCAAAAAAAGTCGTGCCATTTTTGTGTCATGACACACATGTGGGCATTTGAAAAAAAACATATTTCTACTACAGCGATTTGACTATAATTTGGTAAATCATAGGTTTTGAGGTCGCTGAATCGGAATTTGAAATCAGATTTCCAAAATTCAAAATGGCGGATCCAATATGGCGGACGCAAATTCAAAAAATGGTTTGATTCCGACGAAAGTGAGTGTTTGAGGGTTTTTGAGGTCGCTAAACCCGAATTTGAAATCAGATTTCTAAAATTCAAAATGGCGGATCCGATATAGCGGACGCAAATTCGAAAAATGGTTCGATTCCGACGAAAGTACGTACCGTATGGTTTTTGAGGTCGCTGAAACCGAATTTAAAATCGGATTTCCAAAATTCAAAATGCCGGATCCAATATGGCAGACACAAATTCAACAAGTAGTTTCATTTCGGCAAAAATTTGTATCTTTAGGATGTTTATGGTCGGGAATTTCGAATTTGTGTCCTAACTTCAAGTATCTGTCGCTCGGACACAATATGATGAATAAAAATTTAGCAAATCATGTATGACAATCTATCCTTAGTAACAAATGTGAAAAAATACTTTTTTCGTTTTATATCCCGCTCTCTGCCGAACTCAGAGTCACGAATCGAGGACGTAGCGGTCATTGACTCCGATTATGTATTTTTCTGTACTTTTTGTGCTTTTTGTATTTTTTCAAATTTCTTGTTACTACTCATATTTTCTTTTTTTCTCGTATTTCTCGTATTCAATTTTTTTTTGTATTTTTGCAACTTAAAAAATTTGTATTTCTTTTGTAGTTTTAATTTTTTTTTCGATTTTAATTTTATCATTTTTTGTTGTTGTCTGTATCTATTGCGTTTTTTCATTATAGTATGTGGATTTTTTTCATTAATTTATATCTTTTATTTTATGTTTGGACAACAAATGAAAAAGAATTTCGGTATTTCACCTGATCATACAGTTATTCGTGGTACTTTTGGAAGCAAGATACCGCACACAGTGGAACGTTACCACAATCTTTGCACATAAAGAATGTTGCCTTCCTTTGTTTTTTGGAATAACATTCGGTGCAACGCTTTCTTATCTACTTATCGTCTGAAATATAGAATGGATAGTGACTTTGTGACGAGCGCAGAGGATTTTTGGGTTTACAATCATACTCTTTAGATTATGTGTATTGATCACAATGATCTTCTAACAGCTCTGTTGCCAGTGCACAATGAAACTGTAAAGAAGTCATTTTTTTCGAGTGAGTTTAGAGATGATTATAGACGACGGAAGCATTATAAATTGCAGTATCGAATAAATGAAAGTATAATTTGTGATGCCACTTGACGGCCGTGTGAATTATTTCGTACGAAGAAATAGACTGATCTGTTTTGTCTACATCTCCCATATTGTTATTATAAGAAATAACAACATTTGGCTTCATGATCTGTTTCTTGGTGAGCTTAGTCTTTAGTCCACGTCAAAATTCTCGCTAGACATTCATATTGTTTATATTATTATTAATATTATGTTAAATGATTTCTCGCATTTAGTCGCTCGAATTCAAATCAACTGAATCATACTAAAACTGAAAAGCTTTCCTGTCATATTGAAGCCACCAGTAGAATAGCTGTAGCGGTTCTAACGCAAGGGGAGGTGGTGTGTCAAGAGTGGTGAAGCCAAGGTGGCGCCACCGTCGAGGGGAGGTCGCCGGCCGCGTGTGACGTCACAGAGAGGCCTATGTGGCGGGGGGGGGGGGGCATGTGGTCCGTACAGCGACTGGGGGGGGGCGTCGATGAGTGTTTTGTGTGTATGTGCGTGCGTGCATGCGTGCGTGCGTGCGTGCGTCCGTGCATGCGTGCGTGCGTGCGTGCGTGTAGGAAAGCCAAGGTGGCGCTACGGTCGTGGGGAGGTCGGCGTGCGTGCGTGCGTGCGTGTAGGAAAGCCAAGGTGGCGCTACGGTCGTGGGGAGGTCGGCGTGTGTGCGTGCGTGCGTGTAGGGAAGTCAAGGTGGCGCTACGGTCGTGGGGAGGTCGGCGTGTATGCGTGCGTGCGTGCGTGCGTGCGTGGAGGGAAGCCAAGGTGGCGCTACGGTCGTGGGGAGGTCGGCGTGTGTGCGTGCGTGCGTGCGTGCGTGCGTGCGTGCGAGCGAGCGTGCGTGCGTGTGTGGGTGTGTGTGTGTGTGTGTGTTTTTTAAGAGGTTTAGCGGGAAAATGCCTCCGCACCGTAGCAAATAATTGCCGTGTGTCGGGCTTGCACCGACTAAAAACCCCCATTCCTCTGTGGCCTTACAAATTCTCCCGCGGGACGACCGCTAGGTATTACATCGCGGGAGAGGCCTTAGCCGTAGCTCTTCCTGCAGTGTTGTCAGACGACCTTACATCCCCCGTTCCACTCTAGATGTTATGAGTGGTTTAGGGGTTCGTGTCGCTGATTTAATCTATGACTGCCTGGTCTTCCGGAGTCGTCTTCTTCCTCGCACGTTCTGCACGTCGCAACTCCTTCATCACTGCGGCAGCATAAGCCGATACCGCTGTCCATGTGTCTGCTGACTTCAGCATCAACTCAACCAGGTTGTCCGGGGTGACGCGTGTCTCCAGCTGTTCCTCGACTATCGCGCGGGAGGCACTAAAACGTGGGCATTGGAACAATGCATGTTCAGCGTTCTCCTCGACTGCTACACATGCTGGGCAGTCCGGTGAATCTTCATAATTAAACTTATAGAGATAAGCCCGAAAACAGCCGTGTCCTGAGATCACTTGAGTGAAATAATAGTTGAGCTCCCCGTGTAGACGGTTCACCCATATCTCCACCTTCGGGATTAGTCGATGTGTCCACCTTCCCTTGGGAGAAGCATCCCACATCGTCTGCCACTGGTTGAGACTGGTTGCTCTCGCTTCTATTCTTGCATAACTGGGGTTTCTAGCTCCCTTCTGCTGGTACATCGATCTACGCTCCTCGGCAAGCACCTCAATGGGCAGCATTCCCGCGATAACGTTGATAGCGTCCTCGGAGACAGTGCGAAACGCACAGGCTACCCTCAAGGCGCTGACGCGATACGTTGCTGCAGCCTTCCTGCGGTACTCCTGGATTTTCAGTGCATCAGCCCATATGGGTATGCCATAGGTGAGCACTGAGGTCGTCACTGATGACAGCAGTTTCCTCCTCTTCTGTCTGGGGCCACCAACATTAGGCATGAGTCGCGCCAGTGTGGTAGCCACCCCAGCGGCCTTTCTGCTGATCTGCTCGGTTTGCTCTTTGAAGTTCAGCCTCGCGTCGAGAATCACACCCAGGTACCGAATGAACGGTTGGGATGTGATTTCGGAGTTTCCAACCCTGAGCGTCACCGTTTCCATCACGTTCCTGCTGGATACGAGGAGTACTTCTGTTTTGTGGGCTGCAAGATGCAGTACAACAGAAGACATCCATTCCTTTATCTTGGCGAAAGCTTCGCCGAAGAGTGTGGTGATATGCTCCAGGAATTTGGCGATGACAATCAGCGCCGCGTCATCTGCGAATGCTACGATGGACACTCCTTTCGGCAATTTTAATAGCAGCAGATCATTGTACATGATGATCCACAGAAGCGGTCCAAGTACAGAGCCCTGAGGAACTCCTCCAGTCACCCTATACGTCTTTGGTCCATCCTCTGTGTCGTACATGAGCCACCTATTACATAGGTAACTCGCCACTATTCTCCGTAGGTACCATGGTACACCTAATGTTTTTAGGGCATCCATGATACACTTCCATATCGCCGAGGTGAAAGCGTTTTTGACGTCGAGAGCGACAACTGCGCAGTACTTCTTGGACCCTCTTGCCCATCGTTTCCCCGCAGTCGACTCCTGCGCCTGCTTCACCACTGTGTTAATGGCATCCAGAGTAGAGCGCTCCTTTCTGAAGCCAAACTGGCCTTCCGCCAGTAGAGGGTCCACGACTTTCTCAATCCTGTTATGGATGATGCGCTCGAAGATCTTTCCGGCGGTATCCAGCATACAGAGCGGACGATAGGATGAAGGTTCGTCCGGTGGCTTCTTCCCTTTCGGGAGGAGCACTAGCTTCTGCCACTTCCACTTGTCCGGGAAGATTCCTTCCTTGAGACACGCATTGTACATGCCCAGGAATATTGCCGGTGCCAACTTGATCGCTGCCTTGAGTGCGATGTTGGGTATCCGGGGGCTTTATTGTTGCCCACCCTGGCAATCGCCGTAAGAAGCTCTTCTTCAGTAATGGCTGGGATGACCTCATCGACGTCCTCCTCGAGTTGGTAGTCCTCCTCGGGTTGCTCAGGGAACAGATGTGAAACAATCTTTTCCAGCAGGGCTGCGTCCACAGGCGATGGCATTGGCTGGCTTTTCAGCCGAGTCATTACGACTTTGTACGGCCTGCCCCAGGGAGCATCTTCCACCTCGCTGAGCAGTTCGCCCCAGCTTTCAGCTTTACTCTGCTTGATAGCCTTTTTAAGGTTCAAGCGCGCCTTCCTGTGCTGTTCTTCCAAATCGGGAAACGAGCGTTTGCCTCGAGCTCGTTGCGCTAGGCGGCGAGTTCGATGACACTCCCTTCGGAGGCCGGCAATTTGTTCGCTCCACCAGTGTACCGCCGGTCGGAAGTCGACATTACGTTTCCGTGGCATTGTGGCATCGCATGCTTCGGTGACCCTCTGCATGACCACCTCGACCTTCTCGGTTGCACTTTCCGCTGCGAGGGGGCTGGTGTCAAAAGTTTCACGAAACAAGTCCGCGTCAAACATTTTCGCTTTCCAGCCCTTCCCGTTTGTCTTCGGTGCCTTCGCTGTTCCGCTGAAGTCACCACGAATCTCCCAGAGAATCGCTTGATGATCACTGTGAGTGTAGATATCACTGACTACCCAGTGGCACTGGTTTCCTCTTGCCAGGCTACTACTCACAAAAGTGAGGTCCACTATAGAGGAGGCTTCACCTTTAACAAAAGTGGGCTTTGTACCTGCATTAAGTAGTACTACATCCAATAAGGACATAGCCTCAAGCAGAGCTTGGCCCTTTCTGTTCGTCACTTTACTACCCCATTCCACAGCCCACGCGTTGTAATCTCCGGCTATGGCTACCGGGAAGCGTTGTTTAGCGTCTGCGACTAAGTTGTCGAGAAAATTCTCAAACTCATAAGTCGTCAGACTAGGCGGTGCGTAACAACTGTAGAAATAAACTCCTTTGGCTTTTATTCTCACAAAACCAGTTTCCATCCGACTCGCAAGATCCTGAAATGGAAGTTTTCCGCAGGACCAAATTGCGGCCTTCCCACTTGCGTCAGATTCCCAAGGTTGCGTGTCTAGATGTCTATATGATTCCGAGAGTATCTCCAAGTCAGGCTTCAGCTCGCGCACAGTCTGCATGAGCAGGTCCTGTGCTGCTTCACAATGGTTGAGGTTCAGCTGGAGTACTCTCATTTGCATCGTTTTTGGAGTGCCTGGAGAGCCTGGAGAGCCCGCGTATACGCTGGACACCGGCTGCTACCTGCGATGTGGGCTGTGGGTGCCCCATCTCCCGCTTCTGCACATACGACGCACTTTGCGCTTGCTGTGCATTCGGCAACTTTGTGGCCAGTGTTACCGCACTTGATGCAGTCTTT